>SEMN01000458.1:0-189208 GCA_005408345.1 Macquaria australasica | reverse complement strand
CCTCCTCCTTCACACGTTAAACCTCCTCCTGCATATTAAACCTCCTCCTTCACATGTTAAACCTCATCCTGCACATGTTAAACCTCCACCTGCAGCTTTTAAACCTCCTCCTGCACATGTTAAACCTCCTCCTGCAGCTGTTAAACATCCTCCTGCATGTTAAACCTCCTCCTTCACGCGTTAAACCTCCTCCTTCACGCGTTAAACCTCCTCCTTCACACGTTAAACCTCCTCCTGCAGCTGTTAAACCTCCTCCTTCACACGTTAAACCTCCTCCTGCATGTTAAACCTCCTCCTTCACACGTTAAACCTCCTCCTCCTGCATGTTAAACCTCCTCCTTCACACGTTAAACCTCCTCCTGCATGTTAAACCTCCTCCTTCACACGTTAAACCTCCTCCTTCACACGTTAAACCTTCACACGTTAAACCTCCTCCTTCACATGTTAAACCTCCTCCTTCACACGTTAAACCTCCACCTTCACACGTTAAACCTTCACACGTTAAACCTCCTCCTTCACACGTTAAACCTCCACCTTCACACGTTAAACCTCCTCCTCCTGCATGTTAAACCTCCTTCACACGTTAAACCTCCTCCTGCATGTTAAACCTCCTCCTTCACACGTTAAACCTTCACACGTTAAACCTCCTCCTTCACATGTTAAACCTCCTCCTTCACATGTTAAACCTCCACCTTCACACGTTAAACCTCCTCCTTCACACGTTAAACCTCCTCCTTCACACGTTAAACCTCCTCCTTCACACGTTAAACCTCCTCCTTCACACGTTAAACCTCCTCCTTCACACGTTAAACCTCCTCCTCCTGCATGTTAAACCTCCTCCTTCACACGTTAAACCTCCTCCTTCACACGTTAAACCTCCTCCTTCACACGTTAAACCTTCACACGTTAAACCTCCTCCTTCACACGTTAAACCTCCTCCTTCACACGTTAAACCTCCTCCTTCACATGTTAAACCTCCTCCTCCTGCATGTTAAACCTCCTCCTGCATGTTAAACCTCCTCCTGCATGTTAAACCTCCTCCTTCACACGTTAAACCTCCTCCTTCACACGTTAAACCTTCACACGTTAAACCTCCTCCTTCACACGTTAAACCTTCACACGTTAAACCTCCTCCTTCACACGTTAAACCTCCTCCTTCACATGTTAAACCTCCACCTTCACACGTTAAACCTCCTCCTTCACACGTTAAACCTCCTCCTCCTGCATGTTAAACCTCCTCCTGCATGTTAAACCTCCTCCTTCACACGTTAAACCTCCTCCTTCACACGTTAAACCTTCACACGTTAAACCTCCTCCTTCACATGTTAAACCTCCTCCTTCACATGTTAAACCTCCTCCTTCACATGTTAAACCTCCACCTTCACACGTTAAACCTCCTCCTTCACACGTTAAACCTCCTCCTCCTGCATGTTAAACCTCCTCCTGCAGCTGTTAAACCTCCTCCTGCAGCTGTTAAACCTCCTCCTGCAGCTGTTAAACCTCCTCCTGCAGCTGTTAAACCTCCTCTTGCAGCTGTTAAACCTTCTCCTGCAGCTGTTAAACCTCCTCCTTCACACGTTAAACCTCCACCTTCACACGTTAAACCTCCACCTGCACGTTAAACCTCCTCCTGCAGCTGTTAAACCTCCTCCTGCAGCTGTTAAACCTCCTCCTTCACATGTTAAACCTCCTCCTGCATGTTAAACCTCCTCCTTCACATGTTAAAACTCCTCCTTCACATGTTAAAACTCCTCCTTCACATGTTAAACCTCCTCTTGCAGCTGTTAAACCTCCACCTGCAGCTGTGAGGAGAATAACGTGATAAATAAAGACAGTGATATTTGTTTTCCTCTTATATTTAAACTCCTACATGTTTAATAATGAGTGTTCACAGGAGGAGCTTCAGTCTTCAGATGATAAAATGTTAAGAACAAAACCTCAAATCTTGTAATTATTCCTGAAATAAAAAAACATTTGACAATTTTGGCATTTGATTGATCTTTGATGTAATTTTAAGATTAATCAGTCTCATGTTTTTCTAACTGATTACTCGTTTATTTTAAAAATGCTATATATATATATATATATATATATATATATATATATATATATATATATATATATATACACACACAATTGATGCTGAACAACAAAAAGTAGTCTATGAAATATCCAAAAGTTAGTAGTGAAAACTGTCCAGTTTCCCAGAGCTGAAGGTGATCAATCCTCAAATTATGAAAACATTGAATTTATAATACTTTATGAAGTAAAATAACAAACATTTGCTGGCTACAAATTATAAAACGTTTCATGTTACTGTAAATGGAATATTTTGGGGGTTTTGATTGATAGAGGAAATAAGCGACACATTACTCCAAGACATCACCCGTGGCTCCGGTAACTTATGATCAGGTGTGTCATTATATTAACAGCTCATATCTGTATGAAAGATATATTATTTGCTTATGTGTTTCAAAGTAAATGTATCTTATCTTAGTTATTCAGGATGCAGTGCTGTCAGACATGAGGCATAAACATAATTGTATAATTTAACCATTCAAAATGTAAAAACTAGTGAGCTTGATTAACGCGATAACTCCGATGTTTTGTCCTCCTCAGTTTGCCTCGTCGTTCTCTGGTGAGAGCGCTCTGCCTCCCAATTTGCTGCTGCCTACAAACCTCGTGGATCCTGCCCGATTAAGTAAGTCAAAACTTGTGACTTCTGTAAATGTGGATTAAATCTAAACTTGTCAGCTGTGTGTTGCCGTTGTTGGAGTCAAGCTGATACGGTGTTTGAAGTGTTTTTGAATAATCATCTGTTATTTTATACCAATATCCAGCATCTTTATTTTATCTTCCTTAACATCAAATATTATGTTTTTCCCTAAGGGGTTTTGTCTTTATATCATCACGGGACAAATGAAACTCAGTCTCATCAAATACTTGTAGTGTTATCAGTTCACACTGTAGGTGGAAGGATTTCCCTGCTCAGATATCTCATTTGAATAATATCAAACATGTCCATCCATCACTGCCTGTGTCCTCCTGCAGAGCGTCCTCCTCCTCCTGCAGACTGCTCCCTGCCTCTCCTGAGGAAGTGCGATGCTGTAGTTCCTGCTCACCTGAGCCCCGTCCGGACGTGGGTGGAGACTCTGGAGAGGCAGGAGAGCGAGCCGTTGGGTTTGGCTCAGCTCCACCCGGATGTCTTTGCGGTGCCTCCGAGGTAAAGCACTTTTTTTTTTTTTTTTTTTAAAGCTTCAATATCCAACTTTTCACCTTTCATCCGGAGAGTATTGATAGTTCTGCCCTCAGTTCTTGTCCCAAACATCCGTCATCATTAGCTGTTGTCCACTCACAGCCTCTTTCCACCAAACTGGCTCTGGTTCTTGAACCGGTTCCGTTTAGGATTCTTTGAACTATGGTGCCATCTAGAGAACCAGCATGTGTTTCCACCAGTTTTGAGGTGAACCATTGTAATCAAGGATGCGTCATCAGTGGAGGGTGCTGCACAACGGAAGTAAACAGTAGAAGCAAGATGGCGGATGGCATCGATTACCTTCGAGTTTTGTTCTGTTATTACAGATACTTGTTTTTGGACCAACTATTAATGATAAGAAGACATAGAAGACTGTTACCATAGTAACCATAGACCACTGTCGCCTTCTCCATCCTCTCTTTCCAACCTGTAGAATAGGACACGCCCACTGATGACGTCACTGTTCACACTTCAGGTCGAGGAAAACCTGCTATTGTTTGGTTCAGCTGGGAACCAACCTTTTGGGTTCCGAAACCAATTTATTTTTGGTCGAAATGCTCCGAACGGTTCAGAATTATTACAGAACCCGTTCCATGTTGGTGGAAAAGGGGTACCTGAGGTTTAGGCACCATGTTTCTTAACATCCCATTATTTCAAATGCTAACAGAAATCTTCAAATCTGTGCAGTGAGAAATACTTATGAATCCTTGTTTCAGTCATTTGTTTTCTCTCCTCTCAGGCTCGATATTCTCTATGATGTGGAAACGTGGCAGAAAAATTTTAAAAGAATTGTAAGTTACTGATGTGTGTCTGATGTCTGTGTGTTGTCAGGTGGCTTCACGCTGTAATTCATGTTCTGTTGTGAGATGAATTCTGGACATGTTCAGGCTTCAACTTCCACTAAATATACAAAACTTAAGAGAGCATTTATTTTTTAATAGCATAATAATATCCAGTGTAGGTGCTGCAACCATTATTTTCATTTGCGATTAATCTGCCGATTATTTTCACGATTAAGTATACTTACACTGTATTTACGATGTCCAGTTTGAAACTCAAACGTGACCAAGAAAAGCTGATATTGACTTAACTAACAGTTGTTTTGATCTGTCAGAGCCACGCCAACACAAAGGTGAGGTCAGAGGTCAGAGGTGGAGGAAGGAAACCATGGAAACAGAAAGGAAGTGGAAGAGCACGCCATGGAAGCATCCGCTCACCGATATGGAGAGGAGGTGAAATGTTCTATTTAATTTTCTGCGCTTTATTTACCTGCTGCATGTATTTTTTTTATGTTTTATTTAGATGTAAATGAATCATCTGTTTCATAGTCTGTCTTCTGATCTGTTAGAGACAAACTGTTTTCTTCCTTCAGCCGTTTGATCTCGAGTGATTCACAGGTTGTGGATCAGAGTGCGTCTGACAGGTGGTGTCTCTCTCTCAGGTGGGGTGTCTCATGGACCCAGAGGGCCGACCAGTTACTACTACATGCTGCCCATGAAAGTTCGAGTGCAAGGACTCAAAGTGGCTCTGAGCTCCAAGATGGCTCAGGTAACTGAAAAGAAATTACTATTTTATTACAATTTTTATAGGCCTGTTTTTGAAAATCATTTTTAAATACCTATTTATTTTATTATGTTCAGAGATTATTGTTTAATTTTTTAGATATGATATAGTATTATTTAACCACTTTCATAACTGTATAGTCAGTTTGTTAGTAGTGTGTGTAATTGACCAAAAGAAATTAAACTAAAATTTTAACTAATTTCATCTTTTTTTGGGCTTCAGCTAACAATTATTTTGTTTATGGATTAACCTGCAGATAATTTAGTCTGAAGTGAAGAAATATTATTATTGCAACAGTCCAAATCCCAAAGACTTAATTTACGATCAGATGTGACAAAGAAAAAAGTAAATCTTCACGTTTGAGGAGTTGGAAGCAGTGAACGTTTTGCAAAAAATAAATGACTAAAACGATTGTCAAACTAACAGCTGATTAATTTTTCAAATTCTTTTTTACTTTAAAGTGTTGATCTGAATTTTGTATATTTTCCCAGGACTACCTTCACATTGTGGACTCTCTGAACATCCCCACACCGGACTCTCAGTACCTGCTGGACCTCATCAGACACAGACACTGGGGAGAGTCGGTGTTAATAGTCCATGTGTGAGTATCATCAGTAATCTTTATCTGCTCCCTCCTCTGTGGTTCAGTGCTGACGTTGTTCTTGTTGCTTTCAGAGGTGAAGAGTTTCCCGAAAACATCCTTCAGGCAACAGCAAGTTTGAAGACGGTGAACATTATTCCAGCCATCGGTAAGTTCTGTATCTAAAAGGTGAAGTAACACTCAAGCTTTTATTGTTGTAAAGCTCTGATGCACTCGTCTCTGTGGGCTGAAAGTCTCCGGTGTGTCGCACCTGTGACCCAGCAGTCGTGCGACGTTACTTCACATTTAACTTGTGGAAATGTCAACCAGTAGATGGCAGAAAAAGCAAGAATTTCTGTGCTTTAGCTCTCTTTAAAGACCTCCATTATGTTTGTTTTCATCTGTATTCTTCATTTCTCTTTACATACATGAACTCTGAATTCTGTAATCATTAATATCAGAGTGATGTTATATATTAATGGTGGCAGGCATGTAATTTGCATCATCTCTCTGAGGCCGAACTGTTTTAACATGACAGTTGTTTACAACTTGAATATGTTTAAGTTGGCAGCTACAATGATCCTAAAAGAATGAAATAATGCATCAGAGAATTTCATATGTAGAAAATGAAGTATTTTAGGCCTTGAAAAACAAGGAGAGTTCTTTGATTTCCTTGTTTTTGTCTTGTCTCTGTCAGGTCTGAACGTCCACAGCATCCTGAAACACGAAGCGCTCGTTCTCACTCTGGAAACGATCAAGTTTCTAGAAGACAAGCTGCTTTGGCACGACCAGCGTTACACCCCTCTGTACCCGTTTAACCTGCCCTACTCCGATTTCCCATAGAAGACGCAAAATGACCTGTAATATATTCACTGACTGCAGTGAGACAAATGTTTTATTAATGTGTTTATTACGTTAAAAAGAAAACATCAATAAATAATGCCAATAGTAAAAAAAACATTGCAAAGTTGTATTTAAAGTATTTAAAAAGGCATGTGGAGACAGGCCTAAAATCGATAACTGAATTTGTGTGGAAGGAGACCGTTGGCCAAATCGTTCCTGATCTCCCAGCGGAGGGCCGAGCGCTTCTTGTCTGTTGGCACGGTGTAGGTGTTCGGCACGTAAACTCTCCGAGGTTTAGGCTGCAACACAGAACAAAACAAGACTTCATCTACGTGACCAATAATGTGGATCCATTTTGAAAACTGTGTGCGGCTCTGTTTACACCAGACATCAGAAAATGTCTCTAGTGACCACGTGTGATCGGATCTCACTTTCTCGCTCTACATGCAAATAAACACGGACATCATTTCCGTTTTGCAAAGACCAAATGCGTTGTTCTTTTAACCGGCGTGAGGCAGCAATGCACTTCCTGTGCCTTGTGTGCCAGAAATTAAAAGTATAGACAAAAAAAATCAAAACGGTACCGACTGGGTCTCTTCCTTGGCGTGTTCCAGGCAAACCAAACCACCCAAGATGTTTGACACACTCGTAATATAACCATTTCTTGTTGTTCGGCACTTTAATATGATGCTGTAGGAGCGCGAGTATGTACTTCGCTTATGCAGAGGAGGCAACTTCAGTGTGTCCCGGGACACATTGGCGTACACACTGCTAAAAGAACAGGGCCTGGTGTCATACGTTTAGGCCACATAAATGTTTGGAGATTTTGTTTATGTCCAGGTTAAAAGGCTAAAAGAAAAATGCTTAATTTTTGCCATCGCACTGTATAAACTGAGGTTGGAGGGACAAACAGTACTGATATTTCTGTCTTGTAAAGTCGTCTGTAAACACTGATCACACCGTACAGGTGTTGTTGACATACCAGTTCTTAAAGGAGTACTTATTGTACTGGTTTTAAAGCGACGTTAGAAAATGGCAGTGAGCTTTAAAGCTTCAACGCCAGGCAGCCACGCTGTGTGGAACAGTAAATCACTTCTTCAGAGTGACTTGTGAGATGAACACGTTGCCTAGTGCAGCTTTACAGAGAATATTTGGGCGAATACTTACTGGTGGAGGTTGGTATGCAAGTCGTTCCTGAAAACAAAACATACAAAAACCTCGTGAAGCAACAACTTAATACCAACGTGTCATTTTCAACATACTTCAGTTTCACTGCGGCCGCTTAGACGTGGACTAACACATCCTAAAGCCATGAGTTAAAAGCTGGACTTAGAGAGAAGCATATGAAATGCTGTTAGTGTCTCATTCAACCACAAGTGTGTTATGGAGTCTGACTGTACCTGACACTGTGGGAGGAGTTTGAAAGTAAATATTTGTACACTTTCTATAAGTTATGACATGAAGACATGTTTTCATACCTTTATCTCGCAGCGGAGAGCTCTCCTGTCTGTCTCTCCTGGAAGTTTAAACATTTCCCAGAGCTGCTTATACTGGAAATACCTGCAGAGACGAGGAAACCACATGACCGAGTCTGAGTCAACTATCAGACCAATATGAATCTAACGGGGATAAAAATGTTTTAGTATCTCGTGGGTCTGTTTTCCTTTCTTTCATATCTTTAACCAAGTTAATTTGAGCAGAACTACATCAAACTTTATCCAGGTATGAGTCTTGGTACTTGGAGTCATTTTCATGTTTTTAATTCTGTGGTTCTCAGCCTTTTCGAGTCGCGACCCCACCACCCCCATATCACTTGGACATTTAACTCACAACACCCCAATGTTCAGGGATTACTTTAATATAAGTATAGCACATGAAAGCTACCGAACTCACACAGGACGGCCATTGCTTTGCCCACAGACAGAACAACTACTCATTCGATTTTGGCTTTAATTAGTGTTTGACTCACAAACACACTCAGTAAAATCTATTCTAGGGCTAATTATATCTCTAGTACAGGCAGTATAATGTAAAAACATGTTATTTTTTCCTCCAACCATCTGATGACCCCTGGAAATGATCTCAGGACCGCCTTGGTGGTCGCCATGTTTTAACTTACTTGGCCACTGGGTCTGTCTTCTTCATGGTTTGCTGAGTCATCACCGGTCGGATGACTGAAACATAAAAACATTTGATGAATTATGTCATAAAAACAATATTATTTTGTTCATGCGTCGGGTCGCTCTTGACTTACAGGATTTGGGTTTGGGCCTGAGGTCACCTTCACTTTGAGCTCGAGTCTGTGGGAAACCAGAGTGATTTTTAGTGACAATCCAAGACATTTGATCAGTTGTAAACACAGAGTAGCAACACAGGACTACATTACCCACCATGCCTCTTATGTAGGATTCAAAGGCGCTCAGAGCGATCCCCTCCGACTCGGAGCTCTGGGTGTCGCCCTGACTGGTGACGTCTTCGTTCTCCGTCTCAAAGTCGCGTTGAGCCGACGTGGATAAACGGAGCTCTGCCAGTCGGTCCTCCAGACAGCTCGCTGCGTCTGCAAAGAAACATCTGTTATCAGGACTGTCACTCATAAGGCTGCTGCTGTATCCGTGATATCACAGAGGATAAAACTGACTGCAAATGAGCTTAACTATTGTCTTGATTTTACTCTTGATTATTGACCATTAAAGATTGTTCTTGGTCAAAACCTGATTCTGTGCTGTAACCTCTCCAGTTTGCTCAGTTATCAACAGTGACCTGAACTATTTCAGTTTCTGAATTAAAACAGACCTGAAACATTAGTTTGAGGTCCAAAGAAAAGAAAATAGATTAACACAACCTCTGTACATGCTTCAACAATAGAAAACCACATTGACCTCTGCACAGATTTTTAGTTATTGGCGAACAGTATGTCAAATAGCCAATTATGAAAAAAGAACAGGAACTTAGCAACAGTTATTCTAGGTTCAAAAGAATGTAAAACACGTGTGCTGATGATTATCACTTGAAAGTTACGTGTAATGACTTTCCTAATTACTTGATTTAAAAAAAAGCACCTTATTCAAAATTTCAGTACAACATTCAACATTTTCACTTGGAGGAATGCCTCTGAAGTAGGATGAGTCAATACTTTATTAAATAAAGAATCTTGCAGAAGCAGAACCGATTCGAATCACCAGCATGAGTCGATGTGTGTTGAGCCTGAGTGTCAAATTATTAAAGCATTGGGGCCGTTTTTCACTTCGACCTTGTGATACACGCTCATGTTGAGATTTTTTAGAAAAGTATATTTTGATCTGAGATGTTAGTTAGGACGAAGAAGTAGTCGCTCAAATTTTAACGACTGATATCAGGAAGTTGACACTGTTTCAAAGTTAAAGTTTAGGAAACAGACAAACGGTATAAATGTCGCAAACACGGAGACAGGAAACCATTTACCCTTCTTCTGTCTGAGGTTTCCTTCCCACTCCTTGCACATCTCACTGAACGTCATCTGGCTGAAATCCACTTTAGAGTCGATAAACTTGATGTCTTTGTTGCTTGAAGACTCGTCTGGATCCTCCGACTCCACATTAGTCTCCTCTTTAAGGTCCTGCACCTCTTCTTCGAGCCTTTCATATGGTTTTCCCCCTTCAACATCAACTTCCATATGCCTGCCATCCAAAACAAATTTGTCATCAACTACGACGTGTTGTTGATCATCCTCTGCATTTTCGGACGCTGCGTGTAGATCCTCATCTGCCTGGTCTTTCTCTTCTGGTCTCGTGTCTGTGATGTCCACCTCTTCATGCAGACCATCATCTCCACAACACGCCACATTAGCTTCAGGCTCGGTGTCCACTGACACGCTCGGTGGACGAGTCTCGCCACTGTCCGTCTCCGTGGGCTCGACGTCAAACCCGCCAAAGCTGCAAAGCGAACGATCGTCCTCTTCGTCATCTCTCACCTCAGACAGATCTCCCCGACTGTCCTGATCAAATTCTGTTATGGTGTGGTCGTCTCGGTAGTCCCCTCCCTCCTGCTCCTCTGGCCTGTAGGTGCCGTAGCCAGAGGTCATCAGACTCGGAACTGGACTATCGCAACTGCTGCTACAGCTTTCTTCATCATCATCTTCATCAGCATGACTTCCACCTTCCAAACTCTCCTCGCTGATGTTGCCCTGGTTGTTCAGCTCAGGCTTCTCCTCCTCTGAAGCCTCCTGAAAAGAGTCCTCTGCATCGCCAACAGGCTTGGAGTCTTCCTCGCTGATCACTCGCTCAATCTCCACTTTCTCCTCCTCCTCGTCTTCCTGACGCTCTCCATCAGACCAAAAAGAAGAGTTGAGAGAATTCTTGTCACTCTCATCGTCCCACTGAGTGTTGTACATTTTGTACATGGTGGCGACCTGCAGTCCTGCTGAGGTGTGTGATCTGTGGAGGCAGAGGGCTTAAGGAACGAGCTAAGAGGATTAAACTGACATCCAGGAGCTTCGACCTCCTCTCAAAGCTGAAACAGCTCCACCTGCTGGTGACCAAAGGGATTACACCTCTGCTTCCTTGGGTTTATTCCTTTTATTTGATTCAGTTTTATTTCATTCTTCCATTTTAGAGAAGCGTGACGGGGATGTGGTAGCACCAGGATTCCTCAGAATTTAGCTTGTTTGTGTTTTCAATGTGTTTACTGTTTTATTTTAGGTTTTTATGCAGCTTGCTGCAAAAAGAATCTCTTCTTGCGGGACAACAAAGATTTGAAGTGAACTTTTAACATGAAACCTTATGTGAAATTTGTGATTCAAAAATGCATCTAACATCTTGTATATTTCCAGCAAAATCCGCTAAAATAGATATGTTAAAAACCCGTCATCAGTGACTTTCTTTATTTTTAGGTATCTGAAATGGTGCATCTCATTGAGTCAGTATCAACTTTTAAATCTCTTCTTAAAACATGGTACAGTGAATGTCTTTTGTTACCAAAAACTTTCTTATATTTTTTTAATTTGTTATGTTATGTAGTTTGGTATGATGTTAATTTGCTGCACTGTGTGAAGCCTTTTGTAACCTGGCTTTTTTAAAAATAATCTATAAAGAGATTATATAGTAGATTGTTATTATTAATATTATAATTATTATAGAAAAAGCACTTGAGACGATTCTGAAAGAATTTCTACAAATACAGTTGAGCCTACGTTACCTGAGTCTTCGCTGTAGACTGATTCATCGCAGACGAGAGATTGTCCTTTATGTTTCCTGTAGGTGGAAAATAATACAGCAGTGTTATTGTTATGTTTCCAGCAAAGATGATCTTTTTAGGAAGAACAAAGCTCCAGTTTGAGAAGAGGATTTATTTCCTCCGGCCGACTCCAATGACAACAAAATAGATGTTATTCTCATGTGACGAGTCACTTCATGATCAATGAAAATCTTCTGTAGTCCATGAACAATTAAGTTTTCAATTGAAATCTACTTTAAATCTGGGTCTTTATTCACCGTTTCCGTTGCTGAAATGATTAATCAATTATTTAATTAGATCAATAGAAAATGTATGACAACTTGGATCAGTAATTAATTGTCGTTATCACTACACTATTTTATAACTTTGGATTTCTTTGACTGCTGGTCAGACAAAAAAACCTTTAAAGACATTAGTTTGGGTTCTGCTTTTGATGGGAGTTATTGTTAATAGACCATCAATTAACAGAAAGTTTGATAGATTATCAATACTAAAAATGATAATTAGCTGCAGCCCAGCTGTACAACAAATAGCATCTTTATGGAAAGTGCACATTCATTATTTTGTCCTGTATAATTTATCAGTGGGAATAATTTGACCCATAACTCAGATTATGTTAAATTAATCAGTTTTGTGTCTCTCTCTCTTTTTACACATTGATCCTGTGGGTCTGAAAGACTGTGGGTCTCGAGATCACAGGCCTACATTTATTTTCACTTTCCTGTAAAGTCTTTACCTGCATTTGGCAGATGAACCATGAAGTTAAATTTTGGTCACTGATCAGAACCCTGTTTCATTAAACTGAATCAGAGACATCTGACAAACAAAATATAATTTGAAACTTGATAAACAAATGAATGAATGGAAAAACAGCTGACTGAACAGACCCACAGCAGGATGGTCACCCCTCATGGACTGTACTATACCGTACCGCCAAAACACGTGGACATTGTTTGCACTGTTTTATACATTTAACACTATTTTGATGCTGTAGAACTTACATATTTTTATTAGTACTTTTAGTATTGTTTTTCTTATTTATTGTATTCCTTTTCTGTTACATTTCTCCGCTGCTGTGAGACTGAAATTTCCCCATGGGGATAAATAAAGAGCTACCTACCTACAGCGTGGTCATGTGCATATCATCAGGACTCGTACAGCTTTTTAAGAGTATAATTCAAGCGCTTTCCAAGCTCTTTCAAGGTACCTAAACCAAATATTTTCAGACTCTCGAAGCCTTTATCATCACATCTAAATTGTCACTATAAATTCCAGGAGACGACAAACAAATATGATGACGGGATCGTTATTAAAATATTTCCATGAGTGATTGTGTCGATGATGAAACACCAAGTTATGTTGAAAATCAAACATTTTTCAAGGAGTATATTCGAATTCAAGCATATTCCTAACCTTGAACACATAACGGTTAGAATTAAGCTTTTTCCAACCTTTCAAGACTTTGTACAGACTCTGTATCATGCATGTGTGTCAGTGGATATGAGTCCTATTTAAATTACCTCAGGACTTTTCTCTTGATGAAGCGTCTCTCCTGGGTGTCAGGAGTGGATGTGTAGCTGTCAGTGAGCGGCGGGAGGAGGGTGTCGTCAGGATCCGGCTCCACCTGCAGCCTGCCGGGAGCACCTGGAGGCAGCCGGAGCTTCGGAGCCACCGAGTGTTGAGCGTACGAGTCACAGCGTCCATGCTGCCGACCATAGTCCCTGTTCTGACAGGTGGCGAGCACCTGTGTTAAATTAAACATGAAACTACTCAATCACATGTGTCTGACGTTACTGAAAGTATGACCAATCTAAATGTTATTTTTTTGACAATAAAACAATCCCTCTCATGAATGACAATGCACCAAACTTTACAGAGCGGTCCAGTTTCATCCTAAGTGATGTAGACTAAACTGTGTGAGGTTTTTTCCTGTAACTACTATCTGCATAAAACATACATACATCTATGAAAAACCTTTAATGTGACAATGAAATGTTTCAGATTTAACACTCTAAATGACATCTATACAAACGCTACATTTTAAAATCATCTTTTTTGCTTCACTACTAAATTGTTAGACTGGAGTCTGGTCTCTGGAGCGCTGCTTGGAGCGGCAATGTGCTTCATGTCCGATTATCACGTTTTTAGCTGCTTTTTCACAGTTCAGTAAGACCACGGCATATTCAGACTTGTGCACAGTCTTTCTACAGATGGATTTGTCCCCGACTGATAGCTGAATGTCACTGCAAAATGGCGACTCTAGAAAGAAGCGCTCACTCTTGTTTCTGAGGGACTGACAGTAAAACCTGAGAGTCATCATAAGGTGTTTTTGGACTGGAGGAACTTTTTCAAGAACAGTGGAGGACCCCTCCCCTTTTTATTGTGTTCGCACTGTAAGAACTGGGAACGATCGTAGCTCTTAGAACACCGTTTTGAGGGACTTTTTTAGCTCCTACTTCAGAGTAGGTTCTCTCCCAGCACAAGAGGAACGTTGAGTGACAGAAGTGTACGGTGATTGGTCAAACACAGCTCGTAATGGCAGTCTTAAAAAACGGACCGACAGTGAAGTCCAGGCTTTATTGATCGTATATGCGACGGGGGAAATACAACGTGATTGTGACTCGTCAAAGTAAAATATAAAAATCTTGTATGTGGCGTTGTGAGTGACGTTGCCATACCAACCACCGACCGGCTTACGTCACTTCAGCGTTCCTGTTGGCGGTGCGAATGCAAACAGGAAAAAGGCCCTGAAGGTATGTAGCTCTCGGGGGAGCTCCTCTCAGGGAGCCCCCAGAACTGTTTGGTCTGAAACCACCTGCTGATGTTTGAGATTACTTAAAACATCAAACACCAGATGTTTAGTGCTGCTGATTTCTGGATGTCGTGTCATGTTGACTACATTTGGCTCATTATCAACAGAAATAAGAAAAGAAAAATTACCTGTCTGTCATTGTTCGCTTGCCCGGCATGTAAGAAAAACCCTTCACCAGAGTCTTCAAAGTAGCACTGACTAACTGTGAAGAAAACATAGAATTCATCAGTTAACATACAACTATTTTTGTTACACTTGACTGCTGAGAAAGGTTTTATCAAAACACTGACCTTTCTCTTTGGTGTAGGCAGGAGGACTGGGCTGAGATGTGGCTGTCTGACAGTTGGTGGAGTTTATCTGAGTGGGTGATGCCAGGCTTTTCCATTTTCCATGTCCAATCAGTTCATCAAGATCTGACAATACACAAAGAGTGACTGTAATCCTTTAAATCTTTTCCTGAGAAGTAATCATTTATTTTTAAGAATCTGACACCAATATACAACATAAACATTTAGGGCCCCAAACAAGCTACAAATAAAGCTGAAAAGTGGGGACGGAGGGCGGATGTTTCAGAGTCTAACCTCGCTTGAATTCACGCAGCCTGTGTTTTGGGATGTTTTTGTAGCCCAGGATCGCCAGTTGTTCTTGAATTTCCTCTTCTGAGAAATCCAGGTTGTCCATAATATTTTCAGCTTCAAGTTAAGGAGGTAGCATAAAACCTGAAGGGAGAAAAACAACAACACCCCAAGATATAATACAACATAAAACAGATATGAAGAAGAACAAGAGAGGCCAGGTCAGGGAGTATTTACGGAGTAAAGTGACAGTTTATTGACAAAGCTTTACTAAAGCCATCAATCGGTGATTTGATGAGGCTGTTTTTGAGGTTTTATGAATGTAACTTGTGTCTTTTAACATCTTGATACCACGTTGGAAATAAGTATTCTCACTTTAACTTGTTGTGCCTTGGATTCAGTGCGTTTTGTACATTAATAAATAATTCAAATCAACGTAAAAAAAAAAAAA
Organism: Macquaria australasica; assembly: GCA_005408345.1. Lineage (NCBI taxonomy): Eukaryota > Metazoa > Chordata > Actinopteri > Centrarchiformes > Percichthyidae > Macquaria > Macquaria australasica. The sequence goes on along the minus strand of SEMN01000458.1, from coordinate 173,917 downwards.
AAAAGATACCTGGTCTAAAAAGTCAACCCTAATTAATACAATATAACCACCTCTCAGTGTGACACATTACAACCCAACAGCACCACAAAATACAGCCTCGAAAAAGACCCTAAAGTTGAACCAGCACCTCTGTAAAATCAGTTTTAACACCTTCTAGCTCATTTATTGCAGTAGACTGGGTTAGTTTTAGTTATGTGTAAACGATTATGAGCAGACACGTTTCTTTCAAGGCAAATTCAATTCACTGACAAGTAGATTTCTTTCAAAACTGAAACATGTCTTAAATTAATAGTAACTACGTGTCAGTGCTCGCTGGTCTAGTTGTATAGTAAATAATATAGGAGCGTTGTGGACTCTTTAAACAGCTGCTATTTAAACCGAATGAAACTAGCTGTGGCTCTTGTGCAAGCCGAATTTACCGGCAGACTGTTAAGACTTTACGTAAAAGTTGTCTTTAATAGTTCTAGTTTAGTCTAGTTGTTAATAAGAAAGCCAATCCTAAAGTGACAGATTTTTGAACGGGGTTCGGCGTGTCTCTCTCAAACGCAAGCGAGCAAGCGGTCAGCAATCAAACAGGAAGTAAATATAAACGATGTTAACTAGCAAGAGACGTTTGACGGGTTTGTTTCTCACCTGCACGACGGCCGGTTCGCTGTTACAGTGTGTCCATCACGGTAACTTCACCGGTTAAGCGGTAAGTCCTCTTTTATTGTTTACAGCACCAAGACAACAGCCGTTAACGAGCTTTCAAACTATAGACTTCCGGTCTTTTTCTTCTTCGCTGTTCGCATTAACGGTGTCAGTCTAGTATTGCAGCGCCGCCCGTTCGCCTGGAGTGGAGCTGTCTTATTTTTAATATATGACAAATGTAATCTAAAAATAAACCTAAAAATCACTGAATATGTGACAATAAACCCCTTTTCTATTTTAACTCAATGTTTCAAATACAAACTAAGGTCTATATCCCGAAGCCAGGTAGAGGACAATATCAAACAATTTTCTGTCATGGTCAATTTCCACTGTACTTACAGACGTCAAACTTAATTTCATTTCAAAGTAAAGGTAAGTGCACCACACCCTGTTTGTGCAGAGAAGCCCTTTTCCTCCTCCTCCTCCTGCAGAGCCTCAGCTTCTCATGAATAATCAGGACTTTCTAACATCCTCCCCTTCCAGCAGGCGGTGGGGTTTCAGTCAGGGGGGAGACTGACAGGTGGACCGTCCGTGAGCCCCGTCTAATCTGGGAAAAAGGGACTTTTAGCGTCTTCCTCGGCCCTGGGAAGACCATGGCTCTCTCCAGGATCTGTCGTGAGTCTTTGCTGGTGATTTTACTGCAAATCGTGCTGATTTGCTCCGCTCAGGTGAGACATAGGTGCTTCTTCTTTTCTCTCACAAGTCTATTCCTGTAATGTGCTTATAGCATGTCTGTGGTGCTCAGTGAGGCATTTATAGAGAGCTTATTTTACTTATAATGCTTTATTTCCTATGTATTCTAATAATAAAATAAATAGAGAATCTGTTATACTATTTGAATCTCCTATGGTGTCATATTTTACATTCCTATTGGTCGCTTTCATCTTATTTGTGTTGCTCAGTAATGAGTAGACTTTATTGTACCTTACTGTACTTTTAGTACTTATTTTTCCCTATTTTTCACCATATGATCCCTATGAAAACTACCTGTGTGTGTTGCTATAGTGAGATACTTACACTTTAATGCATTTTAATTACATCTTCTTGAACCCCTATGACATTTTTTAGGAACTCAAGTGTACTTTAAATATTTTATGGCTTCAGTATTGGATTTTCTTTGACAATGTGTACAATTTATAGAATCAGTATGGGGCATGTAAATGTTGAATCTGGGTGAATTTAAGGTATTACTGATATGTTTTTCCAGCAAAATGTATAAATGTATGCGCTCAAAAACAGCATTATTTACAAAAGACGTCAATGTTTTAAGAAGTTTATCTAAACCCTGCTCCAAACTGTGGTCCATTCATCCCAGTGTGCACACCTGGCACCAATAAGGTCCAGACAGCACCAGTAATCTGAACACATGCAGTTACTTAGGCGGTATAATGGGACTATAATGGGAATCCAGGTTTAGTTTCATGACCTTTCCCCTCACATCACCCAAACAATGAGACTCTGTGTAAGCTGAACTTCACACCAGCAGCAGCAGCAGCACTGGATGATTTTTAGAGATGAATTTCAGTGAAAAAAATGATTTTTGTGTTTGTTTTACAGAGGGGCCCGGTCGGTCCCAGAGGCCCCCCGGGGCCGCCCGGACCAGCCGGCGTGGCCGGAGTGGACGGCATTGATGTGAGTCGCCGCTTCGCCTCCTCTCAGTCATAAACAGTTTTCAGCTGTGGGTCAGTTCATTTCTGGGTTGATGAGCTCAGTGAACCATGAAGCAGGATTTCATTGTTTTACTGAAGAAGGAGAAAAAGCAGCAGGCGTTTTAACAATGAAGTCCTTTGGAAATAAAAAGGTCCTCACATGACTTGATCCTGACTACGGTGTGAGCAGTGGTGTTACACTTTAAACCACGTTCTACTCTCAGATGAATTGACCTAACAAGTGTTAGTGAGTGAGCAAAAAGCCGCTCACTTGTTCAAAACTGAGCAGCTGTAAAACTACAGTAAGGTAATATTTATGTTATAATTAAACTACAAGATTAAATTCTGCACTATGGCCTGAAAAACATTTACAAAATCCTTCCAAAACCCTGTTCAATAAACTCAAATATGTATCATGTTTGCACCGAAAAAAAGGTCTGTTTTTCTTAGTTCCTGATCCTGAATGTGCAACAACAGGACCATAGAAAGGATTTTTAGAAATACCAAGATCATGAGTTCAAGTTCCCCCTCAGTGCACCAAAAACAACAAGTTAGTTGCTCAGTTATATTTTCTGCATATTTTTCTCAACATGCACGTCTAAATGCTGCTTCACACTTCCAGGAATGAAAGTTTGGTGGTGAATATCCTGAATCATTTACTCTGAAAGTACTTTAGACTAAAAGTAGTCAAAATCTAAAATAATGGAATCAGGCTATAAAATAAGTGTTTGACTTGTTTTTTTTTTTTACACATTGTACAATTGAACACATGCCAGTTTAGAAAAAAATAAAAATAAATTCCCAGAAAATATACAAATGGACACGACCGCAGTGTTCTCCACTGTAACTAACGCCCTGTGCAACAAGAAAATAGTCTTCTTATTAAAAAATTAGATTTCACATGTATAAATTTAGAAAAAAAAAATCCACTTTCTAAATTCTTTAAATTGAATTATTATCATCATTCTGACATGTTCTTCATGTATCTTCAGGGCAACAGAGGAGAAGACTCCACAGTGAACGGCGGACCAGTGAGTGGGCTTTAAATTTCTCCTTTCACATGCACAAATGTTGAATAGATGCTGACTTTGGGATTCATTACCCAGATCAACAGTGTTAACGTGAGGTGAACTTCTGCTTCCAGGGCCCTGATGGTGAGAACGGCAAAGACGGAGCTCCTGGAGCTCCAGGTCTTCCAGGCGCAGATGTAAGTGAAACAACATGTTAACATAGTGGAGTGTAACGTCAGGCACAGACTGGTTGTAGGTTGTACCAGACACATTTTACAGCCGGTCTGACAGACTTGTCTCTGCAAAAATAACAAAAGATTCTGTTTTCTTTAATCCAGAGGATGAAAGTCATCCTCTGTCCTGCAGGTTAAACTCTCCATCATGAGGATGTATTGAATCTCTGTAAGATCTGAGCCGGAGAACTTGAGATATTCAGATCTGCTGCTGTGGGAGCAGTTTGTCTTGGCTTCCACTGAATAAAAGTGTGGAGGGGAAAAAAAAAAAAACTCTCCTTGAATAAATCAATCTGGCTATTTAGAGGAGAGTCTCGAGTAGCTTCCTGACAGAAACAGGGGTCTTTTTGTGTGAGACTGAGGGGTGTGCAGGGGGATCGGCCGCCCAGAGATGGCTGACAGGAGAGAACCGTGTGCAGGGGAAGGTGGTGCAGAATGGACTGTGGATGCTGTGTGCTGTGGTGACGATGCTGAGAACAGAGAAGAAGTTTAAACTGCACCTAAGAGGTGGAGAGAGAGCAGTTTCTATACCTACAGTAACAGAAAATAGACCAGAATGCAAAGCAGGAGGAAGACAAGGTTGTGTTTTGGGCGTGAGTCTTTCTGGAAACATGAGAAATCAACACAACTTCGTCGTAAATAGATGTACCAGTTATCTGAGGGGCTACACATCTGCTTTTTGCTGATTGTCTGGTTTTAGGTGTCTTCGGTTCCCTTCGCTTGCTGCTGCCTTTGATCAGGTGGAGAGGGTTTTGAGGGTTATTTATGGAGACAGGTGAGGGGAGGAGCTAAAGAAAGGAAGAAAAGGCCACACCTCCTCCTGATGTCACATGTTTTAATGAGACTCCAAAGATGAACGCAGGCAGAGAAAGTATCCAGAGGAGGTTTCATAGAGTTTGATCGACACGTCATTCCAATCTTTCTTCATTCTCGTTCTTTTTACAACTTGGGTCTTCTTGGGTTTTCATAGTTTTGTCCGTCATTTCAATCAACAATTTGCAAATTAAGTAGAAATCTGCATGGGCCTAAAACTGAACTAAACCGCGTCTTTAAGAGTCAACCTGACTGAACCGGACTGGTGCTGCCAAACTCGAAGCCAACCCAAGATAAATGTTATATATATATATATTTTTTATTTCATTCCTTACAGAGTGATGGTTAGCCTGGCGAATGCAACACATTAGTTACACTCCTACACGCCTTACTGGCTCTTTCCACCTAGCATCATGTGACACACATGGACACAGATGATTGGCTCAGTCAGAGAGAGAAAGAGAGAAATTTCCTTTCCTAAATGTCCTTTTTTGAATATAGACAAAGCAGCAGAGCAGAGCCCGAAGCTATACGCAACCAAATGGGCTGAACATGACCCAAAACCCGATACTTTGTCGGGTTCAGTTCGAGTAGAAGAACTCTCAAATATTTAGTTTAGAAAATCTGGCTAAACTTTTGTCTTGTTTACAACTTGTCTGATTGTCTTTGGGTTTCTTGCCCCATCTGGCTTTGTTGTAGCTTGTTGTTTATTGCAGTGTTCCCAGAAATTACTTTGGCAAGTACAATTATCCTAGCCGACAGAAACAAAGGCCAAAACTACGGAAATAAGACCCAAGTTGTGTGGTAAACAGAAGTTATCCTTTAAGTTGACGTGCCAGTTCAGGTCTAGTTTAATGGTGACCCCATCATTCCCGCTCTGCCCCTGATGTGTGGTTGCAGGTTGTTACTCTGTTTGAACCCTGTGTTTAGTTATTAGTAAATGTTGTACTGCAGGCAGAATAAAGTGCTCCTCATTAGGCAGCAATCCCTCCAATACGCTCATTTTTCTCTAACACAGTAACATTAAGTTATAAGACACAGAACTTAATGTAAGAGTCTGCACATTTCCATTTATTTGCACATAAATAGAGAAAATCATGTTGTGTGGTGAACGGTGTCAGTGTTTGGACATGAACTTTTGTTAACATTGGTTTCTTCCATGTGTAGAATAACTTTATCAGAATTATTAACTTGAAACTTTCCTAATTCTACAACAATTTTAACATATTCTATCAGTATTCTCTAGAGATAAAAAGTCTGTGTGTAGCGTTCACAGTGTTGTGTGTTTTATTTGAAGAATTTGTAGTTCCATCATTATGTGCTGGAGTTGTTTTTTTAAAAAGTATTTTGTGTCATCTTTGTAGGGACCTGTTGGACCTCCTGGAGATTCAGGCATACAGGGCCTAAAGGGCCAAAAAGTAAGTTTATTATTGTCACGTTTTTATTGAACTAGTCTTTTTGTTGAAATCTCAATGTCTCAAATCTCAAATCTTTTTCTAAGGCCAACCTCTGAGCGTCTGTATATATACAGTATATTGTATTTCAGATGTCAGATTCAACATTTCTGTTAAATTGTTTGTTTGTCAGGGAGATCCTGGAGCACGTGGGCCTTTTGGGGAGCCTGTAAGTACAAATATTAACCTGAATTACATTTACATTCGTGTTTTAACCAAACTCAGATTAGACTGATCAAAAGTGAACAGTGTGAGAGTTGTGCTAATATCTACTGATGAGGTGTTAGGATACATAGTTCAGGATAATCACATACATCCTGTTTTAAATAACCAGTACGTATTATTACATCTCGGTAATATGGTTTAAATCATTATTGTAATATTAAAAGGATATTTTCTGATATATGTCATGATATAGCAAATTTATGCAAAGTATCACCAGCCCTACATATTATTTGTTATTTATATTGCATAGTTAACTATACACCGATGGTACCCATGTCTGCACAAACAATAAAATCAAAGAAATATGTTGCATTATGATGCATTTAGTTCCCTGTTTGTCTTTATTGATCTGTTGACCAATCAGTCTCTGTCTGACACTGTCAATGCATGCTTTCTCTCTCACAGGGTGTCGGACCTGATGGGCTTGATGTGAGTACCCACTATATCACATTTATTGATACACTATGCTGTCAGGGTTAGCATATTCAGTCCAGGTTGGCATCTGTAAGTTAAACGCAGTGGTTAGGCTGTAAATGTTGCTGATATTATTACCATAACCACAGCAGAGATACTGCAGGTACAGCACGGTGCAAACAAAAAGACTTACAGAAGCAAACGTGAACGTTCAGCTCCTACTAATGACGGGCTGAGCAGAAACAAACATGCGTCCTTAGTTACACTGCAAAAAAATAGTCACTTGGTCTCATTTTTGGCTTTAAAACTTAATTTTCTTAAAACAAGAATATAAATTGTGTTGCTATCTTGAAACAAGACAGATTAAAGCATCAAGACAATGACACAATTCTAGATTTTTACAGGGACTACAGATGAAAATTAGCTTTTAGCTACTGATATATCTGGTACAATATATGTATTGTCCCTGCTAAAATAAACAATAAAATAAATAAGATGAAATAAATAAAAAATATGCAGTGGTGGAAGAAGTACTCAGATCTTTTACTTAAGTAAAAGTAGCAATACGACAGTGTAGAAATACTCTGTTACAAGTAAAAGTCCTGCATTCAAAATGTACTTAATTTAAAGTACAAAAGTATCAGCATCAAAATATTCTTAAAGTATCGAAAGTAAAAGCACTCATTACGCAGTATGGCGCTTTTTGGATTAATGTTTATTATATTATTTTATTAGAATTATTGATGCATGAATGTGGTCATCACAAAGCTGGTAAAGGTGGAACTAATTTTAATTACTTCATATACTGCTGGGTAGCGTGTGAATTTCAATAGTCTTATCTTATCCTATAATAATAAATCGTTATTTATTTGTTGATATTTTGTATTATTAATCTGAATCTGGAAAGTAACTAAAGTTCTCAGATAAATGTAGTTTCCCTCTGAAATACAATGGAGTAGATGTAAGAAGTAACGGAAAATGGAAATACCTCAAAATTATACTTAAGTATGGTAAATTTCCACTACTGAAAATAAATAAGGTTTGATTTTTGGACCAAGGTAAAGATTAGATAACCCTGTTTTGGACCAATGCTTCCCATCACATCATACTCACATTAAAGAATAACTTAACACCAAGCTGAACCGAATCGTTTCACTGACCTCTGCTGTGGCCACGCCCAACTGTGATGTCACAGTGTTCTGACCACACCCCCGAGTACACGCCTACATCACTGCAGCAAGGTGAGAAATTCAACCACCAGAGGTCAGCAAAAACACATTTTCAGCTGGTGTTAAGTTACTCTTTAACATGGCTGTATTTATGCCAAGTAACAGCATGTAGACCAGTGTTATATACATAATAAAATATATTTTATATATATATGTACAAACTATGCATTTGTTACAGTGTTGGAGGCTTCATCACCCGACGTTTAGGCATTTCTTTCTGTTTGTTAACAGGGTATTCCTGGTACAGACGGGCTACCAGGTGAACTGGGCAAAGTTGGACCACCTGTGAGTACACTTTTATTTTATTTTCATTTTAGTTGTTTCTCATGTTTATGTTCAAGTAAACAGGACAAACTGAATGTCCTAAGAACTTAAACATTAAGTAAAAGAACAGAAGATACAAATAAATAGTGTGTTGATGAGGCTAGCTGTTGATGCTGCATTAAGATTTTGGTTCTTGTCCATATACACTGTATTAATAAAGAGTCCTCTATCTCTTACAGGGCACGAGAGGCAAGAGAGGTCAAGTGGGTCCTCCTGGTGCTGCTGGGCTGCGGGTAAATATCACAGATTCTGTCTCCACTGCTGTTCAACACTATCGGGGAGACTGATCATTAAGAGCAAAGGAGAAGTATTATTTTACTTTCATGGTGGCAAGTGAGCAAGTGTCACTGTCAACACAACGGAGAAAATAACAGCTCATGTAAGTTTTAGGGTAATGGGTTTCTTGTATGTTGACAAAAAGGTCTGTGCTGAAAAAGAAAATCACCTCAATTAATGATTTAAAGTTTATTGAAGCTCAACCGTGTTTTTTTTCTCTAGGGTCCTCCAGGTGTGTATCAAGGCGAGGAACTGGTAAGTTTGATCTCAGAGTAGATTCATTTACAACCAATTCAACAAAACTGCTTTCTGCTTTTACAAATATAACTTGAATATAACTATCTCCACAGGTTGAAAGCATCTATTTTAGATTTCATGCTTTAAAGGAGCACAGTAGCGTGTTTCTTACTTACAGGCAGCCTTTTTTTTTTTTTCAATCCATGTCAGTACAGTATGAAAAATTAAAGTTCGATTATTGTTGTTTTGTAATACAGCTGAAAGCCAGGCTGGTGAGTTCAAGTGCTCGTAGGAAGCTCCAACATCTGAGCAACCCTTTTAAATCAGGAGGCTTCCATGTTTTCATAATTATCAACAATAAAGTAAAGTGCAAACAATTTGTAGGCAATAGGCAAAACATTTGTTAATTTACTCTTACTAGCTGGGTCACAGGGTCACTGTCAGTGGAGCCCCCTAGTGGCAGGGCTCTTCCATGACCTCAAATTAGGCTGTTGTGTTTTTCAGTGTCCCAACGCCTGCCCCTCTAGTCTGACTGGACACTCTGGTCTCCCCGGCATGAAAGTAAGTGCAGTTTCACTTAAATAATGACAATATGTATGTCTTTATTTCACCTCAGTAACACCTTTTCATTGGCCTGTTTTTTCTAAATGTATTATATAGAGAAATGTAACTTGTTGTTCCTGCCTGCAGGGCTACAAAGGGGTTAAAGGTGAATCTGGTGAGCCCGGAAGACAAGGACACAAGGTAACATCCTCTTCCCTTTCACACTGTGCAGCCTCTAGGATCTATTCCTGCAACAGATAACATGCAAAGACATTTTCTTTAATGAGTGAGAATGGTATTTATTGAAAATCATCAATTCACATTCTGTAGAGCAGTGATTCCCAACCAGGGGAAGTATGGCGGGAAAATGAGAGCACACTCTCCGGGGAAAATATCATGCCAAACTCCCTTTAAGAAATATGACATATTAACAATTCCTTATGTGTCAGTAAAAAGACATAACTCTAGAAGCACAAGATAAAGGGCGTCGACAGTCTTATTGTCAATTCGGCATCAATATAATCCATGAAGATAAACTGTATTTCCGTACAAACTTTACATTTTGGATTTTGTCACCTCATCTCGCTACCAGCCTCTGTTGGTAAACCGTTTCAAAAGTTAAGATTTCTCACTGAAATGAGTGCTGGTTGGTGCATCAGATACACGCCGAATTAAAGACCAACTCATAAAACATTTAATTCACAGACTATTGTGTATGTGTGACGGTATTTGAGGAGTTTTTTGGCCATTACCAAAGTAACTTCCTGGTTTGCTGCTTCCTGTTTGGTGCTGGAGAGTTCGTACCTACCTTCTGATAATATTAAATATGTTTGATTTTATCGGAACGTCAAGAAGAAGAAAATACTGACTTAAGACAGCTCGGACTGAGTTTTATGACCTCCTTACAGATGACTGATTGTTGAAAGTTGTATGATCAAAAAGTGGGGATGCAAAAGCGCACGTTTGCTCCCCCAAGTCTAATAGTGGGGGTGCAGCTGCTCCGCTTGCTCCATTGCTCAGGTGCCTATGGTACTTGTACCCCAAGGGCTACTTCTGCAGTTAATTTGAAAAACATAGAAATTATGATTTGATAACATTTATCCACACATTTGTGTTTAGGAGAAAAATGTGTGTGACGCTGATCTTTATAGTTATTGTCAAGTGTAAGTTGATTACGACTGCAGAAAGACAACATAAAGCTAAAAGTAAACATTCTGTAAATGTTTCTGTCCTTATGACCGTAGTACAAATGCAAACCTGGCCAAAAACACCATTGAACAACACCATAAAGCCATCTCTTCTACCAAAGGGGTCTGATAAAGGGGTACTTAGGCCCATCTGATAGGGCTGTGAGGGAACGCCGGACAAAAACGGTTGGGAACCACTGATGTAGAAACTCTCATATGTGCACAAAGTGTCTAGAATAAAAACACAGTATGTTGCTTCTTAACAAAAATGTTTGAATTGAAGGCATGAGACAGTTTCTTGTAGGCTAAGTTGTGTTTTCTCTGCAGCTTTTGCAAAATTGAATAATGCTGAAGTCGAAAACTGTAGATGAAAAACCTACGTTACGTTCTCTTCCAGGGAGAGGAGGGCGAACAAGGACTGATGGGTGAAGTTGGAGCTCAAGGACTACCAGTAAAATATTTCACCATTCTCTCAATCAAAGTTCCCTCCACATAGGGCCTGCTTCAGATGAGATGACTCCTCACAGTCAGGCATGTTAACATGGGACATTTCTGTCTCTTTTCCTCTGTCCGCTGAGTAATTTTAGGGCCCAGGTGGACCAAGAGGCCTCCAGGGAATAATGGGCTCCAAAGCTGACAGGGTGAGATGTCACGAGGTCACACACACACACACACACACACACACACACACACACACACACACACACACACACACATTCATTATGTTTGAACAGATTTACTAGAAGAGTCTAAATTTTTATACAGTCTTTATCAGGTTTTTTTTTTTTTTTTTTTACAGAGAAAATAAAATCACAGCTTATATATACACACACCATAAAATGGCTGACTATCAATTATCCAATCAGAACAAGACAAATTGGCCAACCCCTTAAACCTCCATCAAAGAAATTTCAAAATAAAAGCTCATAAAAGAATGCAACCATACAGTTAGAAAATATAGTCAGAGCATTAAAACCTAAAGATATATGAAAAAAAACAAAACATTAAACATCTACAGAACTCTGTATTTTTTAGGTAAACTATAATGTTCAAAACTCATTCATTCTCTTCTGATGCAAACTTTCAAAAGCCATCATCAGTCAACCCCATCAGTCCTGTGAACTGTCTAACCTAATGACTGCATCTACATTGTCTGCACTGAAACAAAAACCACTTCAATTTCACACATAATGTTTGTCTTTTAATAAAGAAATTAAAAAAAACATGTTTTACTGACTACAACAATTTCCCGTCTCCTTGGACAGGGACCTCGTGGAAAGCCTGGTGATGGAGGTCCTCAGGGGATCCAGGGAGGCCCAGTGAGTACCCATCGCCTCTGTTGACCCCCCTGCTTGTTATTTAGACAAAATACAGATAAAAACTGATGAAGTTTTTTTTAGGGCGATCCAGGCCAACGAGGAGCCATCGGTGAGCCCGGTCCAGCGGGAGTGCTGGTAAGATCAAAAACAGCAACAATGACAACATTTAGCAGCTGTAAACACGCGTGGTTCACATTTTACACTGACTTCTGTACCACCGTCTTAAAATCCTGTTTCTGACTTCATGAAAGTACTCTTTCAAGCCTCTGTTTGTTTGCCTTGTCGCCCCCTTTCTTGTATGCCTGCTTCTTTTGTTTCTCTTTGCAATGTGTGTTATTTAACATGCGTCATAAATGTAACGTCTTCTTTGTTTCTTCACAGGGGGATCGAGGTCCACCTGGAATCAGAGGAGTGCCAGGGCCAAAAGGAGAGCCTGTGAGCACCGCTTCATCTTATCAATCAATCAATAACTCCTTTCCTATTCACACATCCACCTTCTTCCAAACCCTGCTACCTGCTGCAACAACCAATTTTTCCTTTTTTCTCACCTATCTACCTTCCAATAATGAAACCATATTGATGCAGTGGATTTATCATATCCTATATTATATACTGTTATTCTTTAGGGCTTTGAGAGGCTTGCTGCCAAATTGAGCGTCCGGCCCAGACATATTATTTTTGACCAAGAGTCCTATACTTTTCTACCCTTTTTTTCTGAGTGGTTCCTTCATTTAAAGAGAGACAGATTTGTATAATCAGCTTTGTGAACCTCTCATCTTTCCTGTGAACAGGGTCTCCCTGGTCCAGATGGCCGTGAGGGAATACCCGGGCTGCCAGCATCCAAGGTAACTATCTATTTTTTTATTATTTTTTTTACATTTTACAGTTACAGTGTGTGGAAGGGATTTCTGCTGCAAAACAATTTTTGAGTAGTGTGCTTTCTTTTGGATAGCAAGAACTTGCGCCCTTTAGCAAATCCCCCCTGACAGTTTGTTTCTGCTGTTTTTAGGGTCTTCCAGGGAAAAGTGGGGCTCCAGGTGATGCTGGACCACAAGGACTTCCTGTAAGTGTGACCTCTGACCCAAAAGCATCCCTGGTTCATCGTTAACAGTGTGAGATTTTCCCCCTTTTGAGCTCAGATGTTGATGTTTGATACCCCTTTCTTCATGTAGGGTTTGCCAGGAGCTTATGGCCATAAAGGATTCAGTGGTCCAAAGGTATGATCAAAACTTGTGCAGCAATTTCTACAATATTGAGAAACACCATTAGTAACAAATATGTCTACTACTACGACTGTTACTGATGGTCATATCTAGATTGTAGTTTTCTCAGTAAAATAAACGGTACTGTTTTCCTCTTTCTGTCCCCAGGGTGTCACAGGTGATCCAGGTGTTGTCGGACTGATGGGATCTCCAGGGAAACAAGTAAGTTTAAAGCAAGTTGAAACACATGCATTGTGTTACAATAAATAACAATAAAGATTTAATTGTAAAGCCTCAGAGTAAGTATGTAAAAGCACATTCATCTGCCAAACACCAATTTAGTTTTTGGTATGAGGTATTTTAAGTATTGGGAAATTTCCTCAACTCACAAAATAATCAAGTAAGTTTCACGTGCAAGACATAAACTGATGCCACTGACGTGTTTTTTTCTGGAGCTCTGATAATTATTTGATGTGATGTCTTCTTTGTTTCCAGGGCGAGCGTGGTGAGCAGGGAGAGGTGGGACCTGTCGGACCAAGAGGAGGACCAGTGAGTCAGCTGCATCTACATTTCACTTAAAGCTGCAATATAAAACGTTTTTCTCCCTGAGACAGTCCAGCTACCACCTCCCCTTCACTTCCAGCCCCTGCCTTTGTCACTCTCCTGATGAGGCACCTAGTGTCCCAAAAGCCTCCAAGGCAGATCTGAATGTCCAGTGTTTCTAACCCTAGCTCCTGACTACTGAGCCCAACCATGACAGTCACAACCACAGACTGATAATGCAGAAGGTTGCATATTGTAACCTGTGTCAAAGTCTGATTGAAGGAGGCTAACAAAACCACGCAGAACATTTCTATGAAGGGCCAAAGTGATGGCTGAGTGAGATTCAATCACATCATTTATCCTTTGTTTCCAAGATCGAAAGTAAAACTGACTTGAGCAGGAGGATCAACAACCAGAAGTACTGCATCTTTCTCATAAAGTCTAATCTAGAACATGTACAGTCTGCAGTGCTGCTCAGTTCAGTGTTTCTTCATGCATTTTTTCAGATTCTACACTACTGCATCAACCTGGGTAACAACATTTGGAATCTAACTGTCCAGAAGGAAATTCACTTTGCAAAGCTGGCACAGAAAACACAGCGTGACATAAAAAACTGCCAGATAAAAGCCATAAAAGACACTTACAGTTAACACTTCATGTGGCAAAGCTGTAAAATAATCACTACATCACATTATTACATTACTGGTCATTATCTGATAAGGACTAAAACATTTTACTAACATTAATGAAAGTGAACAAAAAGTCAAACTGCATTAGAAGCTCAAATTACAAAATACTGTGCATTACATCATCACACTGTCAGTTACCACAGTAAACAAAAGAAAGAACATTAAACTTTCATATCTTCACCAAACTCATAGCTGTCAGTCTGGGCAGCGTAGTAAAGCATGCTGGTAGGTCAGAAACTGTATTCATGTTCAGCTCTGATTTTAAAATATTTCTTTCCATTGCACTTTGCAACACAGTTAGGCATCTATTTGTGTTTTCCATCCAGATTCTACCTTTTCTTTTTCTCTTTCTTTCAGGGTGAACGAGGAGCGAGAGGGCATGACGGGCCTGCAGGATTACCAGGAGCCAGGGTAAGACCTGAAAGTCTGTCTAATATCAACGATAAAATCTCACCACACCACACCAAAGACTGACAGTGTCAGAGAAAGAAATCACCCATGAAGTACAGCTGTTCAGGTGGAGGTGACGGTAGAGTTTGGCCAGAGAAGGTTTGTGGGACAAAGATGAACCTTCAACAGCTGGAAACAGAGATGATACAGAGTGTGGTTCCCCATAGAACAGAGTCTCACAGTGCTCGGTGTGATTATCCAAATAATGTGTTTGTTTTGATGTGTACAGAATAAGGGAAAGGTCAGACCAGAAATAAAAAGGATGAAATTACTCGCAAAAACAGGTTGTAAGAATAAACTGCAGGCCGCTGGTGAGTCTTTGTATTTTACAGGTCAAAGTTCAAACAGTTTGAACAAGGCAAGATCAATTCCAGACTTCATCATGTGACTTCCGCAACAATTATGGTGCATGGTGGAGCAACACAAAGAAGACGAGGTGACTAAAAGGACAAGATAATTAGAAGAGGAAGTGCTCTGCATGAAAGGAAGCCTTGATTTCAGATGCATTTTCAAACCAGGTGTAAATATAAACCAAGTCACAGTGTAGATAAAAGCCAAAAGTTGATTGGCTTTTTGTTCATTTCAAATAAACAGAACAAATATTTACAAAAACTCTCCGTCCCGTCCCCAGTAACACAACATTCTCTGTAAAAAGAGAAACTTAACAAGCATAATGTTAAATATAAACAAGTAAGTAATCACAGAGGAGGACAAAAACAAAATAAAATATATAAATAAGTAAAAATATTCAAACAAAGAAAAAATATATTTAAAAAAATTACATAAATATAAAAACTAAGTAAAAATCAGAAGTGTACAATCCAGTCATCATCCTCCATCATTCTCCCTCCCTATTCACAACTTTGCTGTGATATATCTACATAGTCAGGTCGTTCATAAAATGTAAAAAGGGTGCATTTCTTTCTTTATTTGTTTATTTGTTGCTGCACGCAAGGAAAAATGAGGAAGGGCGCCCATCAGCACATTTTTATTTATTTTCACTGGCAATTTTTTTTGAGGGCGACTGGCACCCCCCCAGGAACGTGGCGCTCTAGGTGACCACCTAGTTTGCCTATGCCAAGGGTCAGCTCTGGCGCCACCTATTGGCCAAAAGGCACCACATTTGTCATGGTCACTCAGACATCACTGAGTAACAAAAAGTCAACCAAAAGTTAAAAAAAAAAAAGTTTCCGGCTTGGTCCAGAAATGTTCTGTACCAAATTTGGTGAAGATTGCTCAAAATTTGTAGGAGGAGTAGCGAAAAAACAGATTTGGACAAAATTCAAAACGGCCAAAAATATCGATCTAAACACAAATGGGCGTGGCTTATATGGATCCATTCGTCTGGACCCACAAAATCCAGGAATAAAAGGAAAAGGAATTTTGTTTCTGAGACTTACAGTTCAAAAGTTACAGGCCAAAACGTAAAGTTCATTGTTATAGCGCCACCATCTGACCAAATTGCACCAAATTCGACACTGCACTCCGTTGGGTCCTCAGCAATACACCTGCCGAGTGTGGAGTCGATCAGATAAGCTTTAGTCGAGATAACCGAAGGACATACATACATACAGACAGAGGGCTGTATGGACTGAAAATCACACTAATTAAAATTACTTTCAGGGAGTATTACAAACATCAATCATGACACATCGACATGTAAGAAAAATTGATTTCTTAAGCCTGCAAACACAGGATTTGGGATGAACTCCCTTTCTCTGTTGGTTTCATAAATATGGATGTACATGACAACTGTTTTTCACTACTGTGAAGAAGTTATTATTATCATTATTAAGTGTCATTCATTAACACTTGGTCAAATCCTGTCCACAACGTTTTTTGAGTTTCTGACATCTCCTGCTGGCAGGCGAACAAACTACCAGGGTTAAAAACATTCCTTTTATTGGTAAAACTAATTAAACCTGAGAGGAAAACAACAGGATTATGGTAATACTGTTGTAGGGAAAAAATGGATGAAAATAAGACCACGGATTGATTGAGAAACTGTGAAAAATATATTTTGATGAAGCTGAAGTTCAATCAGGTTGAAAATATGAAAACATAATAATCTCCTGGATGTGATTGACAGCCAGCTGAAGCTATGTCCTCTGCTCTGCTGCAATCCTCGGCTCCGTCAAACTAAGAGATCAGAGCCCTGAAATATAAAGTGAGCAGTTAGTGTTCATAAATACTATCTCCCATCCTGAACGTATTATTCAACACGAGGATCATGCACCAAGATAAACCTCATATCTGGGAACCGAAGCCTTGTGCCATGCTTTTATTAAAGAGTGGCAGGTCTTTATGAACTTCTGTCCCTGCAGTTAAGTCTCTAATCCGCCACTGAGAGGGCATGAATGGCCCCTTGTTACAGAAATCTGAAGGCCCAAGGGGGTTTTTCTGCAGCTCAGGGGGGGATTCAGGGCAGGAAAAGAAGCTGAGAAGCCCTGAAAGAGCTCTCTGTTCCCCAGGAATGCCTGAAACCCGTCGGCCCACTGTACACCACAATCAGTACACACACACACCCGAAACATGTGAGGGAGGGTGCATGGTTGGATGGCTGGGGGGGTGAAGATGATGTGAAGCTGGAAACGTTTTTAGTTTTTTCTGTGGATGTGCTCAGGTAAGGGTGGGGGTCTGGGAGGTAACTTTTCTAAGCTTCACACAGTCGGTCTTATGTTATGACTCTGAGTGTAAATGTGCGCGTGCATTCTGTGTATTTAACTGTTTATTTTATTTGTGTGTGTGTGTGTGTGTGTGTGTGTGTGTGTGTGTGTGTGTGTGTGTGTTTTAACAGGGAAGCAAAGGAGATCCGGGCCTTCCTGGACTTCCTGGCCCTGCTGGTTATCGTGGCCAGAAGGGCGACAGGGTAAGAGACACAAAAATGACACATGATCAATACACAGATTCACTTTAAAAGTGAATATTGGATGGATGTGTATACTGGACTGAATGTGTATGTCTGTGTAAGGTTAACTTATACATAACCCATTTAGTTTTATTTTGATTGTGTTGTTGTTTTTGTGTTATTGTTGGTTATTTTCAGTGTTGATATTATTTCAACTTGTTCTGATTTATTTTTATATATTTTTCATGTTGAATTGTTTGGATATATAAGACCTTATGAATATCGTAACCCCTTGACTCCAGGTGAATGCTAATGTTGCTCTGTAACTGCTGGATGTGGAAATAAGCAACTGTTTGCTAACAAGTTCGTCAAACTAACTTAAAGCTGGGGGAGGCAAAATCTGTGCAACCTATGCAAAACCTTCCGCCTCTGGCTCTGCTGACTCATATCCCTCCGCTAAGACCCTCCCACCAAACCCACAACTTCCAATAGGAACGCGCCCTCTCTCTGAAATGATCTGTGATTGGCCAAAGTCTCCCGTCCGGGCTAGATTTTCTAAAGCCTGAAAACAGAGCCAAGAGGAGGGGCAGTTTTCTCTCAGACCACCTGAATTACAATGTGCTGAATGGTTATTATGGACATTTTGCCCAATGACGCAAAAAAATACTGCCTACCCCACCTTTAAAAGGCGTCAGTGTTGTGTTCACAACTCGTTTCTGCTGCCTCCAAGTGGCCAAAAAATAGCAGGTTTAAAGAATGAATTTTAGTAATACCGAATATTGACACAAAATATTTGTGAACAAAATATTTTCTTTGACTTAACCAAATATCTATAACACATGAAAAGGCCTTACTATATTATACTGTTTATATATATATATATATATATATATATATATATATATATATATATATATATATATATATATATATATATATATATATATATATATATAAGAACAGATGCTACAGATTTATTTGATTGAAAATATTAAATACTTATTGTGTTCTTTTTTTCTCAGGGTGCAGTCGGTCTCGATGGTCCAAAGGGAGAGCAGGTATGTTTCATAAGTTGTAATATTACAACTGCTATAAAAACTCAGTTACAGATCACGGTGTTGAGTTTGAGCACATTACGTGCCAAAAACATCTGTTATGTATCTTTATTTTAGGGACCTGCAGGTGCTGAAGGAACGCCAGGAGAGAGAGGAGAGCTTGTGAGTGGTCGACTACCGAAACACCTGCTTTTGCCTCGTGCAGACAGCAGTATCTATAAAAATCTGTGCAAAACCACAAGGCTGAATGTGTGAAAAATGTGTTGTTGTGAGGAATGATACGTTTTGTAACAGAGTGAAATCCTGGCAAATTATTAAGATATGAAAAACATGTACGAACATATTGTTTCCTCTCACTGCAGTAAACTGTCTTTTACTCTGCAGCATGACAGCTGCTACAAGCTTTGGATGCAACTTTCTACAGACAATCAATTATTCACGTATCTTTTTCTTTACAGGGAGATCAAGGAGAAGCAGGAGAGAAAGGATCGGTATGTTCACCCAAACAAAGCATCATACCCACAGCACTGATTCTCATAAGGTCCTGTGACTTCACAATTTCATTGTCTGACTTTACGAGCTGGTTCAAATAAGATCGACTAATGTTTTCTGATATAATTCACATTGTTGTTCACGTCCCACGTTTAAAGAGCATAATCAGCTTCACTGCAGCTTGTATGTAAGCTGCAGGACATTTTGAGTTTGCCATGGAGAGCTGATGCTTCTTGATAAGTAGACTCGTTCGAGATGAGCCAGGCCTGTGCAGAATTGATCACCGGCGATCGCCGCACAATGCATGCCGGTTTGATTTGTGTCCGACTCGCTCTGACGTCATGCACACGTGTGCAACGATAACATCACGCGATGGAGATGGCCGCAGTTTTTAGAGCCAGGCGCCACGGTTTCTCTCCACCCCCAGTGGCTCTTAATTTTGACCACAAACACCACTTTAAGTAGAAAATCCTAATTTTCTGTGTAATTGTAATATTTAACACTAGATTGTTGCTGTATGTTGTGCAGTGAAGGTGTAATCTGTTAACAAACATCTTGTGTGGTTGATGATAATAATAATAAAGTTTATTTCAGACATAGCTATCCGAATGTGATCTGCAGACTACAGGTAGCCTACAGGTGGATCTAACAGGATGTAAATATTTCTGTGACTTCCTGTATATTCTTTGAAGGCTGCTGGAAACGGCCCCTGCTGCCGCCTGATCTCGTCCACTTTCCAGGCGCAGTTCATCTCCAACGAGCCTATTGTCTTGTCTGGATTTGGTCAGATTTTGGCAGCAGATCAGCTCCTGAACGACACTTTTTTCCTCCTTTATAATCCCGCCCCTCCCCCTTTGACCTTTGAGAGGACATTGTCATACAACTAAAAACTGACTTTGCTGCTCTCTTACAGGTTGCCACGTCCCTGATCTCATGACAGTCTAACAAAAGAATAAATTAGATGTTTGGATTTGTTTCTCCACCTCTCACTGTGTTCTTGAGTTACCATTGTGTATCCTCTTCATCCTGAATGTTTGTGTCTACCTGCTGCTGTTCATTACAGACGGGCCCACCAGGAGAGACAGGAAATAAAGGACCTGAGGGCAGCCGAGGACAGCAAGGTAAAGAGGGCAAGCCCGGCCAGCCGGGACCACGCGGCATGCAGGGTGACATGGGGGTACCAGGCCTGCCGGGGCCACAGGGACCAGCGGTGAGATGTTAATTGTACAGTATGTTCATTCAACAGAAGGACAGTTCTGGTTATTTTGAACCAGGGCCTAATTTCCAAGTTCTGGTAAAAGTAAGAAAATAAAGCCAGTGTTTGAAGGTTTTGCCATTAATCAACAGAACATTGCAGAATGTTTTGGGAGTGGTTTTTCATTAAACATTAGTTTTATGGAATTAAACACACGTGGTTTGCTGAGGCTGCACCTCAGGGCCATGTTCCATGTGATGCTGTCCATAAGAATGCTGTATGAACAAATGGCTCATCACTATCAATAACCTTTGTTTGTTCAGGGAAAATCACCAACAGATACACACATCAAACAAGTCTGCATGAGGGTAATGCAAGGTAAGTGTTTGTCATCTTCTTACCAAACACACTCACTTTGTGTTCTACTTAAAAAATCATTTTTAATAGTTTGACCATAAAGTGCTTTGTCAATTGTGAATCCTTATTTATACAAGCTGATATATAATATATATTGTGATACTATCAGACAGAGTAGAACAATATTCCTTGTTTAAGAGTTTAAGAGCTCAAAAGGCTGTTTCTCATCCATCTCTGACTTTGTGATTCGATCAAAAAAGGGTGAAAATTTCCCACACTGTGCAAGGACACTGATTAAAGGGTCACCCAAAATACTTAACACAAGTGGTAAGTAAGAAAATAGTTTTGAGATATGTATCTCTGAGATTTCTGCCACCGCGCCAATACAGTGGAAGTAAATGGAATTTAATTTGTGGTTCTCACAGCGTGGACAAATTACATTAAAAAAATGGAGCATCTATTTGCGCCCGGGCGAGAATAGTCACATGGCAGCTATTCTGCTGTTTATACCCACCGTGAGCGTTGTGGTTATTGATAGCTGCGGGTGTTGAGCGTTAGTCGTGGTTGCCTATTTTCTAGGTTTAGGCACCAAAACTACTTGGTTAGGCCTACTGGCAGAAAGGCTTTCAACACGTGGTTAACAGTTTGGTTAGGTTTAGGCACCTCTCTGGGCTAACTTCTCCCACGTGTAGCGTCAACAGAGGGTGCTTATTGAAGGCCACAGGTGTTGAGCGTCGGCCGTGGTTGTCTATTTTCAGCCGCAGGGGTTTAGCGCGGGCCACAGATCGTCTGTTGTCAGTTGCGGGTGGTTTTTGAAGACAGGGCTATTCCACCCCAGGTGCAAATAGCATTGTTGGCTATGAAGACCTTTTTAGAAACAGTGTTACTCTGGATAATGCACTGTGAACGCTGTAAACTACGTTATACCGAAGAGAGAGCCCCTATAAGAGCTGTAATTCATGGACTGACTCTTTAAAGTTGCTCTTTAGAGTGCCATCTTATAAATATAAAACATGTCCTCCTGTGTCACAGAGCAGCTGGCCCAGCTAGCAGCTAGCCTGAGCAGGCCTGAGTCGGGCATCTCTGGGCTACCCGGTCCCCCCGGCCCGCCCGGACCACCGGGCCCCACCGGAGAGAACGGTTTCCCCGGACACACCGGATCACGAGGACTGCCCGGTCTGAAGGGTCCAGCTGGGGTAATGGGTCGCAAAGGAATCAAAGGTGAGATTCGGATTAGCAGACCACATGAATATGTGACTACAAGGTTGCTGGACTTCCTGTTCTACCTGCTGTTTCTGGATTAATATTCCTGCTGCTTTAATGTGGATGTTGCATTTTACTGTTGTAGCTGTTTCAGGTTGAGCTCATTTGAACTCCTTTATATCCTGTTTAATTTACAGCAATGCATCATGGTCTATAAGATCATCACGTGTCCTGTGAGAACCACGTATCTCTAAAAACTTTAACTTTTCATGAGCTCAGAAAAACAGCCTGTTTTCAGCTTTGTGACGATGAATTTTCCAGCTGGTCCAAGGAGGGTTAAAGAGTTTATTTAGCTTAAGGAGGAGGAGGATTTTATTAGCACATAAAGGAACACTTCATCGTTAGGATACGTGTTTTATATTTGGGAAAAAGAGAGCGCTGCTAGTGGATCTGTACTCAGATACCCTGATTTGAGGAATTGGATTTGGTACTGGGAGAGAAAAAGTGGTATCGCTATCGGCTCTTATCAGCTGTACATCTGTAAATAAATGAATAGTCAAAATTGCGAGAATTTCTTCTGGCCAGGAGCTAACGATGTCATGGTAAATTTGGGCTTTTATTTCATGTGTTATATCCTGGTCTTTGATGCTGCAGTAACCCACTTCCCCCTCAGGGACCAATCAAGTTCACGTTTATGTTAATGAAGGAACAGATGAGGTGTGAAGTCTGAGCTTGATCTTCAGCTAAATATGGTAATTTCAATTATGTGTATCCTCTTGGTGATGATTATGTTTCCTCTCTGCAGGTGACCAGGGTGACAAAGGGGACAGAGGACCCACAGCGAGAGGACCCAAAGGAGCACCAGGTGCCCCCGGTCTAACAGGTAAATGACAAGTATGACCAAGATATCTTCTTTTAGAACAAATGTCCTCAATTTTCTGACTCTGGTGCATCTAAATCAAACACTCAGCATGTAAGAACTATACCATTATACTATTATCTGCACCCTTTTCAAAGTGATTCAAAATAAAAGTCCTTTTTTTTTGGTCTCTAATACAATTTCATGTCATTACAAAGAAAACAGAAAGAAAAGAGAAAACGTCAGGTAATCTGGAGCTGTGGGCTGATCTGTAATTTAGAGTATAATGGGTGTATTTTCATTTTGATAAAGCCTGTGTAGTACTGCTTTAATACCTCCATAGTTTAAAACATATATGAGAAAACATATATGTTTTATATGAGCAGACATCCAAAGCTGGGTATTTGATTCTGATTCTGATTCTACTGGTTTTCTGCTTTTTATTATCATCCTGATATGATTCTTGAGTTCGGCTATTGATACCATAACCTTACTTAAAATAAAAACATCTTTTTCTTAAAAAAACTTTTTTCATCGACAAAAGAAGCCAAAGTTCTCAAGTGTTCAATGTCATATAAACACAAGCAGCTGTACAATACAATTCAGTCTAAAATGAGAAAAAACTTGATTTAAATCAGGAACTGTCGGATCAAAGATTAAGTAAACAAGACTACAAATCTCGGCGCTACGAACACATTTCAGTCAGTACCAAAAAAAGTATTCAGGTTTCATACTTACATTTTACAAAAACCCAAAGGTGGGAAACCTTTTAATATTTGTGCGTTTCCACATAGTGTTTGTTTCCTTGCAGTGCTGTTGAGCACACATGACATGTTCACATCAACACCGTGTGCTGACCAAAGGCCGGACAGATCAATTTACTGAATTGTGTTGTAAACTGAGACAGTTGCATTGATTATATGGATGGTTATGTACCTACAGTAGTAAACATAACTGGAAATTTCTTTTTCAGATCAGGGAGAGTAATCTGTACAGTACTGTGAACTGTTCACCATTACAGAAAGAACAGATTCATAAACTCATACTTTTTATTCAGTGTTTTGCTCAAAGGCACTTCAGCAGAGCAGACACTGCGTGTTTTGAAGAATCTATGTTTAACTTCTTTTCCGTTACTCTTCTCGCAGGTGAACCCGGTCGACCGGCTTACGGCAAAGACGGCCGTGACGGAGAGAGGGGACCCCGTGGTGTTCCTGGTATAACTGGCGTTCCCGGGCCCCCTGGTGCCGCCGGTATGAACGGTTACTGTGAGCCGTCACAGTGCGTCCTGCCCATGGTGGCATCGCCGGTTTCTGCGAAGGACTCTGGCATGAAGGGCCCCAGTGAGATGTGAAGAGGGGCCGGAGCGGAGAACTGAGAGACTGGAGGAGAAACCAGAACTCCATGGAAGATTTGTCCATTTGGGTTTTGTCACTTGGTTTGAATGTTTGTCTTTGTATGTTTTTTTAATTTGGTCCTCTCATTTGGAAAGCAATTTTGTTCTCTTGAAGTCGTCTTTGTGGTTATAAACTGACATGAAGGTGGACACTGAACAGCACACCTCACCTCTTGAAACTCCTTTACATGAAAAGTTTCATTTTACCTCAATTTTTCCATCTCTGTACTGTAAAATCAGAGAAATTAAGAACTCGCTGAACATGTACAAACCCACCAGCCCCATTTCTATCCAACAACAACGAGACAAGTCAAAGTTTTCCTGTATGTTTATGTAAATGTGTCAATACGCAAATTATACTGCTGGATGACGGACATGTTGTTTGTGAGTATCTTTGTTGTTAATCCACTTAACCCCCCCCCCCATGCCTTTTCCTCTAACTGTAGGATATGTTTGATAATTTCTCTGTCATGACGACTGTTGTTTTTGTGATTGGAGGGCGGCGATGTGTGAAAAACCTCTCTGGCAGTTTTATATGACGTCTTATTTATTATATCAAGGTTCAAAGTGACATCTTCGAGTTGTACAAAGGAGGAAATAAACACATTTTGATAACCTCTTGCATGTTTTGTATGGACGAGTACGGCCAAAAACAACCAGGACTGCGCTTTAAGAAATTCTAATTAAACCTGAATTCCTGTGATCAACAGCTTTAAGACACTTCTTCCTGCAGACCAAACCTGATGATCCTGGTGGGAAGATAAAACATGCCAGACGTTTTTTAAGTTTTTAGACTGAAGCTGTCTTTAAATTTGACAATTTTCTCGCCAGTCAAGAATTAAATGTTCCCTATGAAGTCTTGTCAGGGTGAAAAAGCCTTACGAACCATATTTTCTCTCTGGTGTAATAATTTAAAATAACACCAATTAGATTAGTTGTCATTTAATTGGATACTTCCAAAATATATAAAAGAAAGACACTTCCTTAAACCAAGACACTGCTTGAAAGAATAACATTTTAAGGGTAATTTTCACAGCAACCTTGAGTCTCAAACAACAGCAGCTCAATGTGTCCATCTGATTTACAACAACTTGTAGGACTGACACTTTCCTCCTGATTCGCTCACAAAACTGTTTTATATTCAGCTATTCGATACTACTTGTTTTAATACTTGTTTTCTCGAGAGAACGGCATTAAAAAAAATAATTGCAAGCACGGCCATTCTCAGCTTCCGTAAGAAACACTTGAATTTTTTGTTTTACACCTTTAGCATTTAGAGAGGAACCTCAGTCACTTCAGAGGTGAATGACAAAGACTTTATCTGTCTCCAGTGAAGTCAAACCAAAAGTACTGTGGCCCTGAAGGTCAAAACACAACATTTCACAAAACATGACATTTCATAAAACACACCTTTATACACAAAATGTTGTTGTGTTTTGTTTAATGTCGTTGTGTTTTGACCTTCAGGGCCACCGTACAAATGTGATTCTTTCACTGTTTAGAATCAGATTCAGTAGATCAGGAATACTGCTGTAGGCTGTATGTTTAAAAATGGCCACAAGGGGGCAAACCACAGCATCATCTTAATAAATGAAACTCAGTTTAAATGTCACCATGACAAGATCACCATTCTACAAAGTCCCTGCTCATTTCTGGTGTCACTTGAGCTGTTGTTTCACAAGACAACACAAGACGCTTAATTGCTGAATAAAACTTTTTTAAAACCACAATGTGGATGAAACGTCGTACACACAATCCCTGCAGTTCATACCTGGTCAAACAGCTCATTTTACAACAGGATGTCAGGAGGTATGAAGGAGTTTTCTCACTGTTTCTAGGATCGTGTGATTGATGGGACACTTAACACAATACAGAGAGGATCATGTGGCTGCAGCATAGAGGTGAAAAGACTGAGCAGGCTCATATCAATTTCAATCCAATAATACGTTTTTAAAATGTGTGACTAGACAGAAATTACTCTTTAGGGTTTAACAACTGTGACTTCTAGTTGTATTCTGGAAGGCAGATAAAATGAGAGTGAACTAATGAAGTTAACAAAACTAGAAAACCTCTTCATCTGTTGACATCAATCCCCAAAATCCAATTTATTCAGTCAAAATCTGAACTTTTCATCAAATTCAAATCCTGTCTCTCGATGTGTTTTTGAAAAATTAATTTGCTTTGCTTGATCTTGTCAAATCCAAACCATTTTTTTTTTGCTACCTATCGTTTTGAAATGAATACAAAATTTTTTCAAATTGTATACAGACATTTAGAAAGTAGTTTGACAGGTGAACAAACTCCAACTGATAAAATGCAGTTGAAAGCTCTGGAAAAAGCTGGTAAGTGGACGTTGAATTGAGATTTTTTTAATCCAACTATTTCCAGTCAAGGATGAACAATTTTAAAAGTATTCTTTCCCTACAACCATGATAATAATAATAATAATAATAATAATTATAAGCATTAACCACACTGACTATTGTCTTTGTTGTTTTTCAGTGTATCATTTAATGTACTCTCACAAGTTGGTGAACAGGTACAACTTTGTCGCTCACGGTACTAAATCACACATCCATTGATAGTATAAATAGCCAACCTAATAATAATAATAATAATAATAATAATAATACACATTTTCAAATACATAAAATCATCAAGTTTCCAAGTCTTAAGTTACAGACATCAAATAAAAAGGCATACAAAATATCGCAGACGTTGGAAGTCCAGTTTGAAGCAAAAAAGAAACAAAAACTGAAAACAAAATAAATCACATTTTGGACATGGCAGTTAATTAGTAAACAGAAGGTCTGATAGAGAAAAGAAACAAGTACGAGTTCCTAGACTTTCAATTGACAAATACTGCAACAATTAAGCATTTTATATTAAAAAATAGTTACTGAAAGGGCATAAGTGAGTGTAAGACTTCCTGCACAAGACAAAGGCAACGAATTCTTCTTTTTTGTTGTTGTTGTTGTTCCGAGTAGAAAAATGAAACACCTTTTCCAAATGCCGGTGGGAGGCGACTCCCGCCTCAATTGCCTTTGTTTCACTTCGATTGTAAGGCATTTATGGATGAACCATCTGATTTGAAGGAAGGCATACCCCTTTCTAGTCAGTCTTGAAACGGAACCTTAAAATTGAACGGGGTACATAATTCTTCACACGAAACTAAAAATGTCAGGTTTTTTTTTTTTTTTTAGCACATTCTCAGGCAATGTAACCGGACTGGCCAATCAAAATCTTTGGGATGCAGAAAAACAATTAATCCAACATCTTTACAATGATACACGACTCAGCGCTGCCTTTCCTAATTTTTTTTTTCCCGGGCACATGAAGAGAAAACAGGGTGACTCCGGTTCATGAAACTCTTTTTTTTTTTTTGACACTGGATTTTGAACCTGGAACGGGAAAAAGGGGGACAGTTAAATTACCAAGCATGGTTTTCCAAGTAAAATACTTCAACACAATGACTAAGAAAACAAGCCTTCCAGGTAATAAGCTAGCAAGGTTGAACTGAACTCTTCTGTTGTGTGTGTGTGTGTGTGTGGGGTGGGGGTTGGGCGTGGCTCAGGGTTTGGCTCTACTGGATGCAGCAGTTATTGCGATGGCCGTTGGAATCTTTGAAGCGCAGGCGCATCTTTGGACGATATTTCTCCAGGTAGAACAGCTGCTTGCTGTTGAACGCTCCTCGACGCTTCCTGTAGGAAACAAACGGGACATGGACTCAGATCAACAGATCTTCATCGTTCTCTAAATACTGAAAATGTACTGCGAGATACAACAAAGTGAAGTTATCCATCTTATTAGCCATTTTCTACATCACAATGATATGACGATATATACAGTGAGATATTAAAGAGGTACTGCACACTGTGACTATGATATGACTGTACTGTGATGAAACAATCAATGCTCCTGTTAATAGTGTTCTGCAGGACTGAGTCCTAAAACCCTGAAGTGAGTCAGCATGTTAGCTCTTCCGGTTCCCTCGTCTGGAAGTCAGTGAGTTTCTTGAATGGGTTTTTGGTTCCTGAAATAAGGTCTGTGGTTAACACAAGCTGAAGAGATTTTCATGTTTTGTTCTCGTAAATTTTGAAGCTTTTCTGTGTCTTAAAAAAGTCGGTTGCTAACAGGTGTCTAAATGAGACTACAGAGGCTGTCGGGGACATTAAACGTCATCACGCCGAACACAGAAACTCATCGACTCACTCGTCCTCCTTTACAGCCTCGTTGGGTTTATACTGCAAACTGACCCCTGAGCCCCCCCCTAGTTATGCTGATATAGGCCTAGACTGCCGGGGGACTTCCTATGATGCACTGAGCTCCTTTCTCCTCCTCTTCCTCTCCATCTGTACGCCCTCATATCCCATCAATGCTTGTTATTAATTCAACTTCTTCCCGTAGTTGTGTGCTTTCTCTACTCTCTCTCTCTCTCTCTCCCCCCTTCTGTTGCTTTCTGCAGGTGTTTCTGCCTCCGAAGCTGTAGAGTCTGGGTCTGTGGTTGCTGCCGCCTGCTGCCCCCGTGTTCCTGCTCTGCACCCGCTGCTGCTATTGCTGTTGTTGCTCTTGTTATTGGTGTTGCTGTTGTGGTGTAGCTCTTGGTGTTGTTTCTGTTGGTGTTGGCATCAATGCCATTGCCATATCTATTGACTTACATCCCTATGTGGAACTGTATTGAGCTGCTGTATGTTCTCTTTCCTCCTGCTCTCTCTCTCCCGCTCCCCCCCTCCCCCTTCAACCCAACCGGTCGAGGCAGATGACCGCCCACCTTGAGCCTGGTTCTGCTCGAGGTTTCTACCTGTTAAAAGGGAGTTTTTCCTTGCCACTGTCGCATAGTGCTTGCTCATGGTGGGAACTGTTGGGTCTCTGTAAATATAAAGAGTCGGTCTAGACCTGCTCTATTTGAAAAAGTGCCCTGAGATAACTTTGTTATGATATGGCGCTATATAAATAAAACTGAATTGAATTGAATTGTTCTAACTCAAACTTTCCCAAAGGCTTTTGTAGAAGTGGTCAGTGCTGGAAGCTCAGTGGTGGAGACGCTGAAGTCATGTGACCGTGGTGTAGCTGGTTTATAGCCTAACGTTAGCTTTTTACTGCTTTTTACTGAGATTGTATTTATGCTTCAAACATCATAAAAGTGGTGTTCATTTGTGAAGATTATCCTGCTGAACAAAATGTGTCAGTATCATAAACTGTTGTTTGCCACAGAGCTTATTTTCTGCAATAATCCAAAGTCCAACGGAAAACTCCCGCTGGCTTTTTGTTGAAGGAACCAGGGCGACGCTAACTTCCGGGTTGGCCTGCGACATCTATAGGTGTACTAGACTATTTTGAGCAGGACAACTTTATGGCAATATTGGATTTTTATATAATATTTTGCATCAATGTGATAAAAGTACTTTGGTATTTAATTTCCTGAATTTGTCAAACACAGACACTCCTGTATGTTTATTTTATCCATTAACAATTTCTCAGTTGATTTTCCAGAATATCTATTATATCAAGAAATATACTTTGATATACAATATTAAATGACATTGTGATGAAAGATCTTAGTTGTATCGCTCTCCCCTGACCATAATATGCAGCCATTTCAAATTAAATGACATCTTCAACATTATTCTTGAAACTTTCTATGAAAATCAAAATATTATTTCAAAGAAAACGTGTGTGGGACCTAAGAACATTTCAAGCAATGACGCATCACATACTTCAAAGCACTCCATCCACTCCTCCTACTGAATCACTCTTACCTCACCATCTGATATCTCAGCTATTTACAGCTATGACTCATCCCTCTCTGCTTCATGCACCACCCAAACATTCAGTTTCTTTGAGAAATATGTCTTGCTGTACATAAATGCCAAAGATACTGCAAGTTTGAGGGCGTGTGGGCTCTCTGTTACAGAGTTTGTCTACCGGAGAGCAGTGACAACTTAATTTTCCAACTGTAGAGCTCAGTACATATCCAGCCCACAATAAGCAAATATAACCAAATTTAAGGGATCTTTAAAAGATGTTTGTGTGTTTACGGTAAGTTAAAGAATATTTGGGGGCGTCCTGATAGTCTAATGGTTAAAGCGTATACCACATAACTGTGAAAATAATTTAAAAAAAAAAGAGGATTTGCAGATATTATTAGATTTTTTAAATGACCAGATAGTCAGTTTCAGCCTCAAACCCCCCAGTTTCAGTCAGGCTTTACTTATACTGCTGTTTCAGTATAAGTAAAGGTGAAGAATCACCAGGAGGCCGTGTCAACTTCTCAAACTAAACGTAACCATTCAGAGCAAACATCGCAGCCCCGTCGAAAAGGTTTTCATTGCCATGTGAACTTACTGTCGAATGAACTGGACAGCATCTTCATATTTCATCCCACATTCGATCAAGGCGAGTGCGACCAGAACAGGAGCTCTGCGGGGTAAACAAAGGTACCAAGTATGTCGGTTAAAAAGAACTTTTGATTTACATTGCCCTATTCATTCAACACTGCTCTTTTCAGTGCTTTTGTCTGGTTTCATCTATTATCAGAAAGACTATCTAATTTTTCTTTGAGTTCAATTTGAGCAACATTTTATAACCTTCATATTTGTGGCTGAGCTTGAATAATGTAAGTCTGTATGTAAAGCCCCTTTCACACATGCAGTCTATCCCTGAAATGTTGAGGAACATTTCCTGCATGGGGTCATGTGTGAATGGGAGCAGGGATCGATATTCAGGGAAATCTGTGAAAACCGCCACTTTCCCACCTCAACACCTCGTAACATTTCAGGGAAAATGCCGGAATGACTGCGTGTGAATGAAAGCCGTAACATTTCAGGGACGAGCACGTAAGGGTTACATCCATCATGTGGAGCGAGCGAACCAATCACAAGACTCCGCTGATGACGTCTTTGAATCCGTGACTTGTTTACGGTGTTTACTTGCCAAAGCTTTTGCAGGTGATTTGATAACTGAATATTAAATACGTTACAAGAACATCGGCACCAGACAGAAACAGCTCCTCGTCCGCCATGTTGCTGAAAATAATAGGACACGTCTTCCGCCGCGTACTCGTACATCCGGCTTTGCCCCATCTTCTCGTTCTTCTGTTGAGTTTCATGGCATCCATAAGTGTTGCATTACTTCCATCTGCTGGATCTGTTCCGGCGTTGCCACAGCATGTGTGAAAAAGCACAAGATGTAAATGTTCCTGAACGTAGCTGCATGTGTGAAAAGTGAAAATCACTAGCGGTGCCTGAAAGGTTGTCCCAGTAATTTACCGGGAACTGTGTGTGAAAGGGACGTCCGAGTTCAGGGAGTGGACGTTCAGCTATTTTCTGAATCTCAGATCAGTTTAAAGCAAACAACAAAAACAGAACCAGTTTGGTGGGTTGTCTAAACTAAGCAAACACACATGTGGAACAAAATGTGAGCGATTTCACGAGTCATCTTATCAACATAAAAGAAAATCCATGTGACTGCTGCTTTGTTGTGTTTTTCAAACCACAACAGATGATACTGTATGTCTTATTTTGTCATACTTTCCAAACTCAGACTTAATGAGATATTACTGAACAAAACAATCTATCAATGCCAATTTCTTATCTAATTTTCACCATATTAAAATTAAGACTGTATTGATTGATTGTGTAAAAGTAATGGCTTCTAATGTCTTTACGATGAGAGAAAAGCAGTAAACTCTCACATTTGAGAAGCAGTTTTGATTGATAAGTGACTGAAACAATTGATCATTCAAACTGTTGATTTGATTAATTCTCTCAAACTACAAACTAATAGTTTCAGCACTGACTGTTTCTGTATCAGAGAACAAAGTGTCACCGTTTTATCTGCCCCATCCCGACCAACAGAAATCACGTGTAAAAAAATAATCCTGTATGACAAGATGATAATACTTTAATCTCTCACCTCCCCAGCCCTGCCACACAGTGGACAGCGACGCAGCAGCCGGGCTCCTCCCTGAACTTCAGCTTCAGCAGGTTCAGCCAATCATCCACGATCTGGTTGGAGGGAGGAGCTCCATCGTCAAACGGCCAATCCTGGAAAAGAAGAAGGGGGGAAGAGGGAAATGATGTCATCTGCCCAGTTTCTCGGAAACCAAAACAAAAGAAGTGTGAGGGCTGAACCAGCTGCAGGGAAACAAAAATGTTGTTGTAGGGGGAGGGACGGTTGGAGGGATTTTCTTTCTGCATCAGTGACTTCATGTTTTTAGTGGTTACATGTGATGTTTTTATAAAAAAAATGACCCACTTAATGTAGTTAGTGATAGAATCAGTCCATGTGAAAGAAGGCAGAAAGCTACTTGCTGACATCTAATCTAATTTGTGCTGCAACAATTGGCTGATTAATCGCTTAAATCAGTCAAGAGAAAATTATTTCACAACTGTTTTGATAATCAATTTTCAATAATTCATTTCTAAAGCAAAAATGCAGAACATTTGCTGGTTCCAGCTTCTCAAATGTTCTTCTGTTCTTCTTGTTTCTGTTTTATATCTTTGTAAATTGAATATCTTTGGGTTTTAAAATGTTCATGGAACAAAACAAGCAATCTGAAGATGTCAATTTGGGCTTTTGGAAATTGTGTTGAGCATTTTTCACTGTTTTCTGACATCTTATAGACCAAAAATAATCAATGAAATTAATAATTACTTAGTTAATTGCAGCTCTAAACTGAATCCACTAACTCATATCTGCTTCACTTCCTAATCTATCTTTAAACAGCAGGAGAGGGTTTTCACATGTACAGAAAGCACTCATCATTTTAGGATTAAACAGGAAATCGTGCAAATAATGTGTGCATTGAAATCAGCTGTATTGATTTATCACTAATGTTTTGAAAATGAAAACATTAACACTGTCCTCCCTGGGCTGCTTGTTGTTTTTAGAGCAATGTTTCTGCATGGTAAGTCTAAAAAAAACTCATTCAATCTAAGGATAAAGTCACCATGTTGGCAGCAGGGAAAAGGCACAAGCTGTGAGCTCAACGTTATGATTGCACTAAGTCTGTTGTGTATTTTATTAATGGAAAGTTTTACCTAACACTGTAAAAACACAAGGATTAAACTGAGCAGCCGTGTTCAGGAAAGTAACACAGAGGTGGGAGAAAAACGGGCAAATAACTACATTCAGTTTGGTTTGATGTATCGACAGTCATGAACTCACCAGAACTTGGATTCCCTCTTTCACCACCAGGGTGGCATCATAGGTGGCCTCACAAACTCTCACGACGGTGGTCACTCCATATTTCTTCAGCTCCTGTAAAAACAAGATTTATTAGAAAAAAACAAACACAATGTACATACGCAAGCAGCAAAACTTGATTTAAAGTCTCAGATGTGTCTTTATTACTGTTCTACCTTCTGCTTGTCATTTTCAAAATATTTCTACGCACATTATCTTTGTCCTCATGTTTAAAATGTGTAAACTTGTAAAGTCCCCTCGAATCTGACTGAATACATTTTAACTTTTAACTAACAAATGACACTGAGGCTCACCTCGATGAACTTGTTCAGGGTGGCGTTTGTGGGATTGTGGGTAATGAGGAACCTCATGTTTTTATAGGTGATCTCCACAGGGGCCGGTCTGTTCATGCGAGCCATTGTGACGACGTAAAAAAAAAATATATATATAACAAAACCCAAAAGTCTTCCACAGAGTAAAAACACTAATGTAAACACTTAGTTAAACTCGGAGGGAATGTCAAACAAAAAACGTCCAACGAGCTTCTAGAAACCCAGAAACAGAAATCCTCCGATCTTCTTCGAGGTTGGCAAGGCTGAACGAAAACGAAGGCTGCGACGGGAGAACGGAGAAATTTGGGGAGTTAGCGGCCGAAAAAGGGCGGACAATCAGAGAAATAACTCAAAACCCTCTCTCCTTTGGAATAAAACAAAAGAAAAGGAAGAAAAAAAACAAGGCTGGTTCCACCTTGATTCAAGCCAGGAGGAAGCCGACGAGGGCAGTGTGCAGCGGGTGAAGTTACCCCATCCAGGCCGAGTTGTCGCTGGTTCTGGGAGGCGTCCCGGTCCTGCCAACTTTCCGGGGTCCCTCCTGTGGCTCAAGTGCGTCGGATCGATGTCGAGTTTGGCTGTTCACTCGTCTGCATAGGCAGCGTGCTGAGCCTGGCAGTAGTCCCCACTGCCCTTCAGAAACTCCATAAATGTGTGACCCAGAACACCACAGAACTGCTGCAGGACACAGAGGGGGACAGGGAGGAACAAGACGCTTTTAACAACACAGATTTTTTAAAAAGAGACAACACAGAGGGGGTTCTGTTCAGTTAAACACACTGGAGGTGCTCTTTGCTTTGGCACTGAAACGTGACAAAACAGCTACTGGTGGTGTACAATTAAATGTAATGGCTGTTTTGGCGATCTCCGACTCCACCACTAATGTCACGTTTGGATTGAACAACATCCTTATTTTAGAACGAGCTCAAGCTATTTATTTTGAGAACATACTGATTGTGAGCAGAGTACGAATACTAAACTTTCGTGCTGAATAATCTGACAGAAACGTAATGATATTAATATTCAAGTTAGGGCTGCAACTAACGATTTTCATTATCAATTCATATCCTGATTAATTTCTTGATTAATAATTTGGTCTATATACGTCAGCAAATTGTAAAAAAAGAATGCATGTCAGTTCCCAGAGCCCATGGTGACATTTTCGAATGTCTTATTTTGTCCGACCAACAGTCCAAAACCCAAAGGTGTTCAGTTTACCATCATAGATGAGTAAGAAAACTATAAATATATCTCAAATGTGAATATATAAATATTCACATTTCAGAACCTGAAACCAGTGCATTTTTCATGGTTTTGCTTAAAAAAAACCAAAACAATTCTCATAATTGTTGCTGATTAATTTTCTGTCGGTCAACTAATTCAATTCATGTCTGAAAGTCAATTATCACACAAAAATACTAAAAATGTCCCTGTTACAGCTTTAGAAATGTGAGGATTTGCTCGCTTTTCTCAAATTCATGTCACAATAAACTAAATAATTTGGGTTTTTTGACTGTTAATCCAGCACTTTAGACTCTCATAACTTGCGATGGACATTTGTCATAATTTTTTAAAGACATTTTACAGAACAAAACAACAGATTCAACAATAACCACAAATAATCACTTAGTTGCAGCCCTGCTTTTGTTGCTAATGTTGGAGAATTTGAAGAACGGGGGGTAAAATAAATGTGTTGACATTTCTGTGTTGTCACACAGTTACATCAGACACACCGCAGACTCCTTTCTGCACACGCATGAGCAACTTCACTGTAACCCAATACTGGCCCTGATACTGATCCTGCATCTCCAGTCAAATGTGTCCTTCAGACTCCAGCAGTTTTACATCAATGTTAATATCTCACAAAAAGACAAACATTGACAGACCAGACTTCAATGCAGACACGAGACTATGTCTTTTTCT
Organism: Macquaria australasica; assembly: GCA_005408345.1. Lineage (NCBI taxonomy): Eukaryota > Metazoa > Chordata > Actinopteri > Centrarchiformes > Percichthyidae > Macquaria > Macquaria australasica. The sequence continues at coordinate 138,590 of SEMN01000458.1, read as the reverse complement.
AATGTCTTTATATGGTTTCAAGGGTTTCCTGCGACTCCTGCTTTCATACAGCCACCACAACCCTGCCAGAAATAAAATACAAAAAGGTAATAATAATAATAATAATAATAATAAACTGTTTTCCTTTACATTTACACTTGAAAGAGGTTGTGCAAGTTCTAGTGTTTTAGGACAACTTTTTAAATAACTAACAATGTAAAAATAATACAAAGCTAAAAATGTAAACTCCTGTGCCTGTGTGTGTGGTATTGTAGGATTTACATGTTAAGCAAGGCAACTAACCACTGCCAGGGTGTGGGGTTTGATTCCCATCCTGAACAGGCGCAGAGCCTCCCGACCAAATGTGAGATGTAATGCTTCTTCACAGGAGGGCCGGACGAAAAGAAATAAAGGAGAAAAATGAAAATCTACCTGCGAGTATGTTATATAAAGCCCCAGTGCAGTGTAACATCCTACCTAATGGCTGCTGGTGCACAATAGGAAGGATGTGTCATTTCTGACATCTAGGTCATGTTATCTGTGGAAGCCGAGCTCACCATGAGGCCTTCAGCTGGGCTTTAACACACTCTTACTATCATCAGCATCAGAAATCTGACTCTCAAATGGGTTCACTCACTGCCATTTAGTTCCTAGTGTTTGGGCCCTTTTAACACCTGAAGGCCCCGCTTACTGGAAATGTTTCTGTCCAGTTTAGGCTCCAAATACTAAAATCTAAAATCTGTTCAAGTGTGCTTTGTTAATCCGGTATTTTACGCCTGAAAAACAGCATTTGGCAGAAAATGCTGCACAGTGAAGAAAAGGGAGCGGTTAAAAAGGACTAAAAAAAAGGGGGGGGGTGATATAAAAAGACGAAGGAGGTGAGAGACATGAAAGTAGTCTTTTGAAACAGATGACATGTTATTGCAGTGCATTTGAAGGCTGTGAAGTGCCCTTTGTGTGAGGGCAGACCGGGCGCCATCATATAGCGCTGGAGGCCTAAAGGCACCGCCGAGAGCCGAGACACGGGCGATCCACGCGTTGCTTTCAGGTGACAAACAACGCCTCGTTAAAGCAGCCACCGGGGCAGCACGCGTGGGAAAGCGCGCAGAAAATCGTCGCTTACATTTTTGACTTATGTCACGTAAAAACGCGTCGACTTTATCCGAGAGAAAGCGGCAAGGACCGAGCCCGTGCTGCGCATCCAACGGCCGCTTCGGCTAAATACACCAAAAACGCCCAAATAACCGGGTCCAGCCCATCCAGCGCTACAGTCAAGTGAGGGACTTAACGTTACGCGTCAGAGTCACGGAGATGCTGAACCGGGTCCGCGGCGAGCAGGCCGTGATTTCACCGAAGAAACGCGAAGGCCAGCTGGTACCGACAACGTGAAGCGACTTACAGCGCAAGCCGAAAGGGACCGAAAACGGGAACAAAACACAACACGTTACTTACTGGGATATGCTTACTCATTGAAGATTGTAGCTTAATCATACAGCCGGTCCCCAGAAAAAGGTAACAATATGAAACGGCTCTCCACCATACAGTCCGGTGCGGTTTCTCCGAGCGGAGCCGAAGTCTCCTGGTCTGCTGCCACTTCCTGCCAGAGCCTTCAAAATAAAACACCCCCCTTTCAGCTGTTAGGCTGCAGTTTCTAGCTTCTCCAGTGTGACGATTTGCCCATTTTCTCAGTTTTATTTAATTGTAAGTTGAATATGGGTTTTTGCACTGTTGGTCAGTACAATTTTCTGCAACTTCACTGACTAAACCATTGCACAGTCCATCAATAAAAAATAATTGGCAGCTTAATCAACAATCACAACAATAATAATAATCAAATAATAGTTTTAATTAGGCCTACGTGTTGTAGCTACCACTAAGGAGAGAGGGACGGGGGTTCAAAAATAACACACACAAAAAATAAAATAATAATAAAATAGGTTGGTGGGGTTCTGCTAGGGGATTTTGGATTCACTATTTCTAAAATGCTGGCTACGGCGGCCCTGTTCATGTACAAACCAGTTAGACAAATACAACACTGGCAGATGGGGAAAAGCCCTTTATGAGGATAAACTTTAGGCCTGTAGCATTTCTTTCTTGTGTTCTTCAGTGCACAATTTATTTGAACATTTGCACACAAACATGTTTTTAAAGGTATTAAAAATGTTACAATCCTACGACATCTTTTAGTTTTGCATGCTACTAGAAGATGTCTCGTTATATTTTTTGTTTGATATATAGTGTTGTCTTGTAAACCCATGTAGGGAACACTAGTGAATTAAGTAATTACTATAACAGGTCTGTAGCCAGGATTTTAGAAATACTGAGTTCATGACTCCACGTTCCCCCAATGCACCACAATCAGAACATTTTGACCAGACACCAAAAAGGTTTCCAGTTCTTTTGTCATTATTCAGTTAATTATAAAGTTATAATTTTTGTGAATTTTAATTCCCTGCATGAGGATCTAAATGCTGCCTTGTGTACACTGCCAGTCAAACTAATGGAGAAATAAGGAATCCTTTATTTATTATTGGCCTAAAAGTAGTTAAATAGAAACACGAGTCTAAAAATACTGGAAACAGCCTATAAAACACCCGCCTTGTGTATTTTTTTAATTGTTGATTGTACAGTCCCCCCAGGCTGCTCAAATCCCTAAAATTTTCTGAGGACATGACGAAGAACAAGAAGATGAAGAGGAAGAATAGTACTTTCCATAAACACTTTTGGGACTGTTGTGAATATGTGACTGTCTAGTCCACCATCAGTTTTTCATATGTGATTTCTGTAAAAAGAAACATAATATTTGGGCCAATATGGCACTAATCATAACATGTTATCACCAAGGTGCCAGCCCGTCAGTTATCAGACGACAGACAAACAGTCCTGTTCTTGGACTGAACTTCACACTGGAGCCCGTCCAACCAGTTTCCTCAGCTTACAGGTGAATTCTCCAAACCCAAAGAGGTGCAGTGAGGTTCACACAAAAATGACCAGCAACACCTGACAAAACTGGAATAACAGGGTTTTCCCAAAACAACAACATGTTGACAGTGTTCAGTGTTTTATAGGCCCCTCCTCGCAAGTATTTTTGCTCCCATGCATGATACGCCATACGCTCTATTTTGAAGAGGAACCCAGGGCACTTCCGGTCCTCCCTGTATTGAATTGTCTCTAGCATGAGGCAGCTCTTTAAAACCCCACCCTGAAAATGTGAGGCGCTCTGCCCAGACATCTCCCTGCCTCCATGCTGCACAGGACCGGTCAGGTGGTGCCTGCTGCGGCCGGACTGCTCCTCCACCTCCTGGAGCCACATGTGGACGGAGGACACACCAGACACCAACCAGAAATAGAAAGACAGATCGTTTATTAATGAAAAACTAAAGTGGGCTTTTCCGCTCTCTTTACTCTAAATTATTTACTGAAAAATAGAAGTTTAAAGGGTCAGTTCACACACACACACTAAAATAAAAAATAAAATTATAACTCCCTGTCATCCTTAGTGGTATCCTGAGTAAAAAAGACATTGCTGTTGAGTTTTTAAAATGTAATTTTTCAGTGCCTTACACCATATGAGTGGGTGATATAGATAAAATCTTCAATTATGGTATATGTAATTTTTTATTGTATATATATAAAATATCGTATTTTCTGGACAAATCAATTGAGACACTGTTTATGGATTTAAAAAAAAGAATCTGTTTTGGCCAATCCAGGAAATGAAATGACTCACAAATCATCACATTAATCCAATAAATAAATACATATATAAACTATCATAAAGCAGTCCTCACACAAGATTGCAGAATCTTTGATGGTAGATACATTTACATTGTCTCACAGTATATATCATCATATTGCCCACGCCTAATTAAAATACAACAAATAAAACTCCACCTCCACCGTATTACGGCGGCAGCAGCAGAGGAAGAAGATTATCAGCTGCAGTTATCTCAAAACCTTGGCAAATAAAACTAAAACTTGCAATATGAGTGAACTGAGCCTTTATCAATTCAAAGTTTTGACAAAGGTAGGTATGTCTGTGTATCTATGTAGCCTCTGATTACATGCAGGTCTGTTATCATTAACCAACACATTAAAGTTTCTGATTTCTGAAGGCGATTAAGTCCTAATTTAGTTCACTTCATCAGGTCATTACAACTGGAGATTCAGTCCAGTGAGTACCAGATAGGTCTGTAATGGTGCAATGCAAATGTAGTAGCAGTTTTTGGAGTACATTAGCAACAGTGTTAGAAGTTGTAGTTTGCTAAAGATATAGAAGCGTTTAACCAATTTCAAGTAAAACCTTAATTATATTGGCGCCACTTTCTAATAAGGCGTGCTTCAGGGTTGTAAGTTGTAACAAATGGCCTTTTTGTTAATGGTTAATAAATCTTTCATTGATGTTTTGATAATAGATCAGCAATAAACTATTAATAAAGGAAACCTCTGGATTGTGAAAAGTCCTTTGGTAACACTTTATTTTATAGGTTTATTTCCTAAAAACTTCCAAGAAGGTTCCTGAAAAGAGCTATGTAACTTACTTGGTACTTGGTACTAATTTTAGGGAAAATAGACTGTGGTCACTTGATATGCTTCCAATAGATCAATTCCAGTTAACTGTTAGCATAACCTGGAGAGTCTTTCACTTAGAGCACAGCAGGTCAGCTATACATCCAGAAATGTGTAATTTTGTCTACAAACAAGCACATTCAACATATATAAAGACTAATGTTTCCAATAACAAGTGAATAATAAATGAATATTCATTTGGGTTTCATGGAAGCTGTTCTTTATCAGGAAATTCTGATTTCCTTGTAAGAAACTTCCTCAGAAATTACTGGGAAAATTCAGACCTGTGAAACAAAGTGTTAGCACTCCTTTTGTCAGGTGTTTATTTACTTTCCACATAACTTCATGTGGGTTTTCATCCAGCTTTAATTCATCAGGAAAAGCATGATTGAGTGATTATTCTAGTAGATTAACTCTGTATTAAAGATTTACTAATATTTATAACTGCAGCTCTGATGGCCTGTTAAGAAACCTGAAAACAGGAGAATATACATCAGCAAGTTTAAAATTAAATTTTCTGGGCACTTTAAGGACTTTTCATCTATGTTAAAGTGTGTGATTAAAAATCTACTGATGAAGATTGTGTGATATGATAGAAAGCTCCGGAACAGCTACTAAATGGACCTTATGGTGAGATTGTTTTGTCAACCATCGTTTGAGTACATATAGCTTATTAGAAAGTGGTACAATTATGCTTGTATGATATTAAACTACAGTGACTGAAGCCTGCAAGAACTGAAATTAAGCAGTAAAAATTAATTTTTTTGCCTGTAAAAGCTGATGTTGAGCTTCTTCCTTAAGAAATCACGCTGTTGATTGGAGAGAGATTTCACTCAGACAGCTGCAGCTCTTTAATGCACAGACCATCACTAACAGCAGCCATTGTCTGGTCCTCATAGTTGTGTGTTTCCATCTCTCTGGAATAAATACTTTTGCTCCCATATGTTTCTGGAAGCACAAACAAACAGAGCCGCTGAGCTCTGCAGTTTCACTCTGCAGTGACACAAAAGCAACACTGAATTGTCCTCACGGGCAGCCAATGAGCTCAAAGCAGCAGTGGTTCAGTGTCTACCAGCGGCCGGACGGTGCCAGTATCCAGCCGGACTCCCGTGGGTGTTGGGGGGCAAAAAGAAATTTCTAATCCGTCACCATTGTACCAATTGTCTATAAAAATTAATGTGCGAGTGAAGCTCTGCCTTCACGAGGGCTATCAAATTCCAAATCATAGTTCATGAAAGAGTACAAAAAGAAATGAATGACTCTGAAGATTTCAAGGTAACATCTCCACATCTGACTTTCTTTTGAATTCTGTTTCAGCACAAAAGTGTGAACAAATATATAATTTTTATTTGACTTTGTTGACTAGATTGGATCTTGATTCCTCGCACTCTTTGGAAACTCTTTTCATATAAACTTGACCATCTCTTACCGTGCTTGTGATAGACCCCTTGTGTGTTTTCCAGGAGGGTCAGAGTAGAAGCAAAGACCAGATAGATGGCACAGGGATGAGTCTGGGCAACAGGAAGGGAGTGAGGGTGACCGGGAAATATGTGCCTCCGGTGGACTGGAGCAGAAGAGGAGGAGGTCCATCCATCGTCCACTCTCCCACCAGCACCCCTTTACCTCCAGACACCCCCACTGTGATCTCCATCGGCCCTCTGCCTCACAGGCTCCCAGAGCGAGTTGATGATCCCAGGGTGGACGAACCTGCGGTCGGGGAGGACTGGACCAGAGAGGCGTCGTCTCAAACCAGGGTGCCCTACGGTGAGAAGGGCATCCCCCGGCAGACCATGGAGGAGCTGAAGACCATCCTGAGAGACAGTCCTCTGCTCAGCATCTGGGGAAGAGATGATGGGAAGCCAGGGAGTCCTTATACGTACCTCCACGGAAGCAGCAGCAGCGGTGGTGGAAGGCCCGATGGACGGCAGGATGATGGAAACCCCAACAGGGCGTTCAGCACCTTCAAACCCCACTCTGACGCTTCCAGAAAGGGCCCCAGGTCCAGAGATAGCACATCTATTCAGCTGCCTTCTGGCATGGATTCATCCAGCTCATTCAGGTCTGATGCCAACACAAATAGGCAGCCTGGAGTCAGCACACACACATATACAAGCTGCTGCTCCTGGGGAGAGACTGGAGCTTCTAATACAGGTTGGTGAATCTTTGGTTAAAAGGCAAGTTTATCCTCGATAGATATTTCATTCTAAATCAAGAAATGTCTTCTGTTACAAAGTAAAAACTGAGCAAATGGAGAGCAGATATATAGCTTCATCTCATTAAAGGATGCTGGCTCACAGGGCTCCAACACTCGTCTTTATCTTGAGTGAAATCTTGTTTTTAAAATCTTGGCTTTGTCTCATTCTAGTTCCTGTTTTAACTTTGACTTGATGGATATTGACTTCTTTAACCTGGACAATTAGCAAATTTTTATTTGTGGTCTTTTCACTTGAAATGATTTGATGATCAGTTAGTAGAATTAACTTGGTATTGATCCCCAGCAGAACGATCTACATCTCTTTTCATCCCCAAAACACCTTAATCATTAGTTTTACATCTGGAACAATGGTTTATTGCCCTTTTGAGGTTGTTTTTCAATGGGATTTGATTTTCTCTGCTTTATAGCCCGATTGATACTGGATTTTTGAGGCTAATACTGATATTAATATTTGGGAGTTTAAAAAATCCAATAACAATACAGTATAGATAGTAATTTTTTTTAAAACATAAACAATCTTCGCACAGATCTCTTAGAGGTTTCTTTTCCCAATTGTGACCAAGATACATCCTGAGCGAGACATTTTAAAGTTGAAAAACATGTCAGCGCTCTCTGGTGGGCAAACTCTGTACTGGTGATACAGTTTCTAAATTATTGCAATAAGCTAATATCCGCTGGGCAGATTTATTGGTCTAGTTCTACTCAATATTGACTTTAAATCAAAGAGAACTGGTTTGGGATTTGACTTTGGCTTCACTGAAGTGGTCTTGACACCACTGAGTTTTAGAAATACTAAAGGAAAAACATGGATATATATTTCTTTAAAAAAAAAAAAAATAGGATACTTGATATTTGAAATCAAACTCTCCGATGGTTGTCCAATGTTTTTGCAGATATTTCAAACTCTTTTCCACAGGCAACGGAAACGAGACTGTCGAGATCTTTGGGAATCAGATGTTCATTTCAGCCATGGAGCAGATCAAGCAGCAGATCGCCAGAGAAAGCATCAACTTTGTCCGCTTCGAGGCCACTGACCTCCACGGGGTGTCCAGGTCCAAGACAGTGCCTGTCCGCTTCTTCCATGTAATCACCTCATCTATCTATCTATCTATCTATCTATCTATCTATCTATCTATCTATCTATCTATCTATCTATCTATCTATCTATCTATCTATCTATCTATCTATCTATCTATCTATCTATCTATCTAGAAGGATTGTTGTATGATACAGAAGAGCAAGATATGAAAATCTTTTTTTCTATCATTCCTGCCAAGTGTTCTTTATAGCAGGAAAACAGATGTGAGGTGAATGTGATGCCAGGGATTTGTTGACCCAAAGGAATAGTTCAACATTTTGGGAAATATGCTTACTTGCTTTCCTTTCGAGAGTTAGAGGATTGTTATCAATCTCTTGTCTGTGTCATAAGAATGAGGCTGAAGCAGGAAGGCGATTAGCACAGCTTAGCTTAAAGACTGGAAGCAGGAGGAACCAGCTAGCCTGGCTATGTCCAATTTCAAAAACATCTCTCACTAATTAACACAGCTAGTTGTTTCCGCCTGCTTCTGGTATTTATGCTAAGCTAGGGTAATCACCTTTCAGTTCTACCTCACACTCAATGCACAGACATCAGAGTTGTATTGATCTTCTCATCTAACCAAGTTTATGTCCCAAAATGTTGAACTATTACTTCAACGTAAATGTTGCATCCACAGGAGAAAGCGGTATATGGGATACCGATGCCGAGAAGCTACTTGGAGCTGACCCTGAGCCCTAAGAGCAACGAAGTGGACCACGCCAACACTGCCAACTTCAGCAGTGATGTCCTTCTGATCCCTGATCTTTCGACCTTCAGGGTCTTACCCTGGGCCGAGCAGACAGCCCGGGTCATTTGTGACCCTTGCACAGTGACAGGAAGTCCCCTTCGCACTTCACCTCGCCTCATCGCCAAGCAGCTCCTCGGCCAGCTCCAAACCCTGGGATTCTCCCTGCACTCATCCTTCACCTATGAATGCTGCGTCCTTGGAGCGCCGGACCGAATCGGACCAAAGACACTCCTGTTCCCGGCCACCACCCTGCTCAGCAACCATGACCTGCCTTTCTTCCAGCAGCTGGTGGACAGCATGTACTGCATGGGCGCAGACATAGACAGCATCTCCTCTGCAAGCGGCCCTGGCCAGATGGAGATCAACCTGAGGCCAGAGTTTGGGATTGCGGCTGCAGACAGCGCCTTCACCTTCCGCACCGGCATCAAAGAGATGGCTCGTAAACACAGCTACATTGCCAGCTTCTTCACCGACGATGGCCTGTACAATGCTGGGGTGCTCTCTCACAGCTTGTGGGATGCTAACGGGCGACGTAGCCTCTTCCACAGCGAGGAGAAGCCAGGTGAGCTGTCTGAGATTGGCAGGAAATGGCTGGCCGGGCTCCTCCACCACTCTGCTGCCCTGAGCTGCCTGATGTCGCCCGGCCTGGGCTGCCGGAGCCACATCGCCAAGACGATCAAAGACCCCAAACGAATGCTGTGCGCCACCTGTGGCTGCAATGATAACAGCACCTCCTTCAACGTCAAGTGTCACGGCGGGAGGGAGACGCACATCGACAACAAGCTGGGCTCAGCCATGGCCAATCCTTACGTTGTGCTGGCTGCTACTGTGGCCGCAGGACTGGACGGCATCAGACGAAACCTGAACGTCGATAGCAGTCTGAACAAAGCCCCCAGTCAGCAGAAGGAGTTCGCCATTCCCGTGAAGCTTGACGACGCTCTGGAGGCGTTGGGGGAGGATCATGTCATCCGCAGTACCCTCGGAGAGCCATTTGTTCAGTATTTCATCGCCATGAAAAAGTTTGAGATTGAGACCCAAGAACTGGATGATGAGAGGAACAAGTGTCTGGAGTATTTCATCTAGAAATCAACCTCGTTTTATAATATGAGAAACACACTTGCTCCTGCCACACAAATTAAAGCATGAAAAACAACAGCTTGAATAGAAAATCTTTTTATTTTATATATTATGTTGATACCTTATTATTATTATACAGATTATAGATATTTTTCTGAGTTATTTCAAAATAAAGGTACACCCTCATTGTGCAAAGCAGTGTTGTGCAATTGTATTTTTGTGTGTATATTTTTTACTTTCAAGAATACTGATGCAGCTGTTGCTCTGACTACTGTGATCATAGACATTTATTATTTTATTTAAGTACTACATCATTAATCGATTTAATAAAAAAGGAAGTGGCCTGCACACTGGGTAAGTATGCCACAAAAGAAAGTTAAAATATGCTGCTATATGCTAAAAATGCTAAATGCTAAGCAAATCTCCATCTTTAATCTTGTCAGTATTTTTGTTTTCTGGTGTGTAATGAACTTTACAACCTCTTGGGGTCGCTAGTGTGGCTGCTGACTTAAGTCTTGTTTGCCTGTAGTCTGAGAGAGGTGCTTAAATTTGATCTCCTCTGATCTCAGTATCAAATAGTTTTTCTGCTAAACCTTCCAACTCTTCACAAAACAGACACAAGGGAAATAATAAATGTGATTTCAAATCATAAGTGGTTTTGGAAAACAAGTTGTTTTTCATATTTAAGTTTTGTTTTCACATACAGTATATGTATGCTTATATTCACAGTGTACATATCACATGTGAAAACCTGTAGGTGTTGCAACAATCCACATTTTCACAACAGAAAACTACAGAAAAATTGTCAGTTCACCCAATTTACAAAAAACATTAGAAAACAATCTCACCTCACGGTCCATTTATTCGCTATTGTGGATCTTTTGGTCAAATCCCATGATCTTCCTCAGTAGATGACGTTAGTCCGGTTGTAATGGAATTGTAGATGTTCAAACATTTTTTCAAGGACATGGATGAGAAGTCATTATAGTCCTCAGAAAATAAGTTATTTTAACATACAATTACATGACAATTGGGCAAACTCCATCTGCTGATGAGAATCATGTGATATGATCAAAAGCTCAAGAGCAGACACTAAACAGGCGTGATTGTTTTCTTAACTGCTGTTTCCAAGGTCAAGAATAAACATTTTTTACGTTCCTAGTTAGAAGTTTTATCCTGAATCAAACTGGGCATAAATTGAATCTGGACGTATCACCAACTGAACAATTACTTTATAAAGTTTGTAGCAATGGTTTATAGTAGGACGATGTTATGAGGCCCTTTACAAGTCCAGTAAACGATGCAATCTTGCAAACGTAGGCTCAAGACCTTGGGGTGGGTGGAGATAGATCATGCTATAGGGACAGGTATATGGGAGTATCCTTATAACATATCCATTTGTAATAGAGCAAAGGAGCTACAATTCAGGTTGCTGCATCGCCTTCAGATATCGCCTCAACTCAGAAGTGAGACGGACCCAAAGAAGTCGGCTCTGTGTATTAAGTCTAGCAAGGAGGTTGGTAGTTTTATACACACTATATGGACCATACATGTTCAGGATTTCTGGGTGAAAGTAGTTTCAAACTTAAATTTGGTTTTCAATAAAGAATTGGATTTGGATCCAGGAATGCCAAACCTACACATCAAGGGAAAATTGATGAATGCGTTTACCTATGCTGCACCTATGTGAAATGTATTTCAAATAAGCCACCAACAGTCTTTGAATGGCATATGGTAATATTCGACCTTTTACCCATGGAATATCTGACATGCTGGTTAAAATTGGTAAAATTGGTATATTGGGGTGTTAGATAAATGTTAAATCTGTGCATATGTGAATAAGACAAAAAAGAACAAACACATTCAGTATAAAGACAGGTGTATTTTTAAGAAACATTTTTACAATACAACTTTTGTCCTGTCTACAAGCTTTTGTAACATTGACCCTGCTTTAACTTCACTGGTAAATGACTTGATCTACCGGTATTTCCACATCGACCCTGCTTCCCTGTAACCTCCAATTCAGGGTAATAGACAGACACTGATTTAGTAGAAGATACCTGATACATCACATCTTGTGTTTTGGCATCAGTGGTAAATATCTTCCTTGATAAGATCTTAGCCACATTATCAAACTCATCAAAAGAAAAACGTAACATATGGCAGTAGTGACCACATACAGTCAATCAATCAATCAATAAACAATACAAGGACTACGCACTAACTTTGCCTTCGTTCCTGAGCAAGGCGGCCTCCTTCTCTTGCTGCAGCTCTACTTGTTCTTGCCCATAAGACTTCCTACTCGTTGCATGAATCTTCCCAGTTTGTTGTCAGTGCCACTTTGTGTCTGATACGCTGGATAGTCACGCCTGTTCAGGGAAGAGCCTCTGTCTTTCTCTGAGGGATACATGCTCGCCACCCTCATTGATTTATCCCGAGGAATACTTTCAGTGCTAAGAAAATATTCAAATCGACTGTAGACTTTCTCTCTTTGATAGACAGTCACTCCCTCGTCATCCAGAGTGCTCCGTGAGCCTTGGTCCTGTTCTGCTGCAGGGTTCGTCTTTCGTTTGCCTGAATGCTGAGGAGATAATCTTGGGAATGGAGATTTTTGCTTATCTCTCTCTGCTGGACCACTGAGAGAGTTCTGCGACCTGGAGATGCTCGGCGATTGACCTTTCTTTGTTGTTTGGTCTGCCGCAGATGCCTGTGAGTGGTCTGCTCTTAATGGTTGGTTCGATCCTGAGGGATTCTTTGATCTCAATGAGGCCTTTCTTGGGAGTGACTTCTCCTCTTTTTTGGATGCTTTCTTTTCCTCTGACGTAAGCATCGAATACACTTTCATTCTCAAGGAATCCTTCCTTTGAAGGGTTGGCTCCTCGCGCTGTGTTTGCCTTTTTTCCGTGTGACTACTCTTAGCTTCCACTGCATGCTGAGATCCTGTAGAAGTGTTTACGGTCTTTGGGGCACTTTGTAACTCATTGGATACTGATTTCTTTCTTTCTCTTGGAACAGCTGAGCCTGAGCTGTTGGCCACCTTACCTATAGAACCATGGCTTCCCCTGGCTTGATCCTGACGCTGTGATTCTGCAGGTGAGCTTGATTTCAAAGAGTTCTCCTTTGGAACAGCTTTCTCATCTTTGTGAATCTCCTCATTTCCGTCTTTGAATGCAGGAGAGTCCAAACTGTTGACACGTGTATTTGAACCCTCCTTCTCTTCAGGGATTTCAGTCAAAGACTCCATTGCTCTTGGGTGCTGGATACTGAGACCGCTGGGCTGCAAATGAGAGAGCTTGAGCGATGGGTCGTTTAGTTTCATATCTAAATCAGCGGCAGAGGTTGTCCTGGAAGGAGGATCACGCCAGTCATATGTCTGCGTTGTCTTTCGTTCTGGAACCATTTTGACATCGTAGTGAGAGGCAGAGCGATGGCCATCAGTGATCATTTGCTCTCTTCTGTCGCCTTCCTTATTTGGCTCACTGTCTTTGTGGTTGGCCGGTTCCAGGTTGCAACCGTTTTGTGTATTTGGCTCTAATTCTGCCACATTCTGCTTCATGTCCAGACCTCTTAATGAAGACATCAATTTTTGTCTTTCCATAGTCGGATACAAAGACCTCAAGGACTCTTGGCTCTGCCTGAGATTGGCATATTCCTGCAGACTGAGCCTCTTTTGCCTCATTTCCTCCATCCTGGACTTAATGTCCCTCGACCTGCTGTGAAGCAGCTGTGACTGATGCTCGTTTAAGCCAGTGTGACTACTATATGGAGATATCTTTGGGGATATCGCATCACATGATGCATCTAGAGGCGCATCGCTGTCGTTAAGGTATGTGTCCATCTTCCACCTGTGGAGTGATGTTTCAGAGTTGAACGGTATCAGACTCTGGTCCGCTCCATAGCGAGTCCGGTGCCTAAGGTGCTGCTGGGACAATCTGTTTGTTAGCAGCAAGTCGCCGCCCCCCCTTAGGTTAGATCCAGGCCTCTCGGGAGCGGCTCCGATGTCCTTGGTCCCCATCCTCAGCCGAGTCATGGAGTTTAACTTCTGCAGTTCTCCACCATAACTGTGTCCCCGCACCAGATTCCCCATGTCTGGACAGTGAGATTGATGCAGCCTCTCCTGCACACTCAGGCCCCTGGTCAACATGGCGGCATTATTAAACCTGTCATCCTGAGCACTTCTCATACCGTGCATCACTCTGGATCTCATGTGAATTTGATGGAGGGAAAGCTGGCTGGAGTTTGGGCTCTTCAGAACCACACTGTCTCTCAGGTACTGGACGGATGACCTCTCCCTGGACTGAACTGCAGGAACTGTGGAGCGAGCGTACAGTCTTCGAAACTCCTCGTCATACAAGCAAACCAACTGACCTGTGATCACCAGAACCATGCTGAGGTTGATCTTCTCAAACGTCCATGTGTAGCTGAAAAAGAAAATGGTGACACAGTCATCAGAGAGCCAGCAGGGATGATGAATAATAAAATAAACTAATAATAAACTGATGCAAATCTTTATCTTAATTTTAGATGTACTTTATGTAAACAGTTATAAAAAAATAGGTTTGAAAATCAAGTCAAACATAATGAATAATGTGCTTTATGCTAAAAAATAAATGTGAGCAAGGCTTACAATTACCACCAAACACATCACTAACATCACAATTCTTAGTGGCAGGTCCTTATGACCAAAACCTTCGTAAACTGTAAACAGAGAAGAAACCAGAAATCATGCACACTGTTCCTCATGTACTCACTTGATTTTGTTATGACTTTTTGGTCAGTTGACCTTTAAAGTGAGTACAAGGCCACATTTCCACCTGGTATTAACACGTGATCTGTATCTGGATACATTATCTGAATAATGACGTCTGATTTATAGCCTGGTATCTGGTATTGATAAGCGTCCATGTTATCTTGATTCTGCCCTGTCACCACAGCTGCCTCACTTGTTTTTATTGTTGCCCATTCTGCCTCTCTGTCCCTCCTTCGAGCCACATTCCCACTTCCCCAGGCCCCTGCATCTCTATTAAGCTTTACTGCAATTCTCCACCTTTCCACCAGATGCCCTCGGACTTTCTTCATCAATCCTCGTCACCTGATTCTCACATCCACCTGCTCACCTGTGTCTGATTCCCCGGTCACCTTATCAATACATATACCAGCCCCTTTTCTCCAGTCAGTTGCCAGGTCAACAATGTTGCTTCGTGCCTTTGCTTTCCACCAACCAGAACCTGAACCTGAACCTGAACCCTTTTTCTGCGCCATTCCTGTTAACGTGAATTCTCAACTTCGTTTTGGACTTGCTACTCTTGCCTGCTTATGTTGCCTGCTCACTGAACTGTGTGACTGGTTGTCTGTATTTGGGTCCTTTTACTTGCTGCCTCGTACACACCAGCTTGACATGCCTGCATTGTGGTCAGATCTCAATATACAAAAGTTAGGCAGGGCTGGCGGACTTGTCAACAAACATAGCAATGCCATGGATGGGCATTGAGTCGAGCAGGAAGACACAGAGTTAGCTGACAATTCAACTTGCCAGGCAGATTTTCTTTCTCAAGAATGTGGTCGCGCTGTACGGATTTACACCTGGCTGAGATCAGATCATGATGCAAGCCTCTAGATGTGTTCTGGCTGATTTGATTGCATTTTGATGCGTTCTGCGAGCATTTTACACCTTGCATTAACAAACATTTTTCCTTACCCAGATAGGACATCCAGAAACAGATTGCATGTTAATGCCAGGTGTAAATGGGGTCCAGGTGAACAACAGTGTGCTGGATTTCTGGTTTCATCTCAGTTTACTAATTTTTAATTCCAGAATACTTGGGGAATACATCCGAGTGGATAAAGGTAGGGCTGACTCACCTGTATGTTCCATACAACACTGTTCGGCAATCCACCAGAATAAATTTTTGCTCCAAGTCTCCACAGAACTTCACCCCGGATTGACACTGATACTGCGGCCCCTGGACCGTCCGAACACGAATGTTCTGATGGACAAACAAAAAGAGTCACCAGGTTAGAGCTACCTCAGGGGGGGAAAGTGAAAGAAACATTATTTTAACTGTTTGTACATTCAAATCAGTAAATTTATTTTTTACTTGAACCTGCAATAACTGATTTGGGGCAGCGGAAACAAGCTGATTTTCACCAACTCCTGAGGGAAGTATCTGGCTCTCAATGCTCTGCTATGTTCACCAGCTAGTCGCTAACTTTGTCTGTCTGCCATTTCATGCTTGGAAGGTTTCAGAGCTCTTTTTTCACTGAAAACAACGCTGTGAAAGGTGTGACAGTGCCCCAAAACAGCAAAGCTTCCTGTCGGAAAACCAAAACAATGAATTGAAAGATAAAAAGCTAAGCAGAGCTGAGAGGAACTGCAGACTTGGGTGAAAATTCTCTCTGATGGCGACCCGTTTCACATACAAGAAGTCATGTGATCCATTGCCGCTGTAAGGAACATTGCATGCTAATGCATTGCAGACTGTCTTCAATCAATCTTTCTTACCGTGCAATGCTAATGTGACTGACCAAACTTTATACATACTTGATGTTCACTGTAATGGCTGTGACACAACTCAAACAAGTTTCAAAAGACTGCTAATTGATTTTCATCACATACGGAAATAAAAGAATAGCAATGGCTGCCTGGAAGTATTAGACAAATACATCCAGAAATATAAAACTCAGGTAAGATTCTCAGGTAAACATTGTTGGCTACTCTGGTAGTACATCTTCAATCACGTCATGAGCTTTTCAAAAGAAAAGCGTTGTATCAGAAACTGGAATGTGGCACTGCCTGTTTAAAACCCACTCACGCATGTGCAGGAAATGTTTCAGCACACAGAATGAATTCAGCTGCACTATTATTACTTTGTGTTGGGTTGGGTGTACAACAATATAGAGGGATAATACAGTCACCATAGGTCATGCCTCCACTTTTTAGAGAGCTGTCAGCTTTCTATCAATTAGAGTATTTATGATTTGTTAGGTGTTAAACTGGATGTAGAAATCATGCTATAGGCGTCTGTGGAACCTTCATTCTGTCTATCGATCCAACACTTAAGTCCACAGTGAAACATCTTCACACATCTCGGATGGATTAGCATAAAATGTGGTGCATGTTCATGGTACTCAGAGGATGAAGCCTACTGACTTTGGTGATCTCCTGACTTTTCATCTATCGCCACCAGCAGGTCAAAATTGTCACTTGTTCAACCCTTCAGTGCATGAAAGGAAAAACTCTAAAACTAATGACCAAATTCAAAGTCCACCCTCAGCTGTGAGGAGAAGAACAGCAACTCAAAATTTTTCATGTATGTTCAATTAACCTCTTAACATCCAGTTTCCCCCACCCTTTTATTTCCCCTGAAGTAGCTTTAAAGTTGGAAAAATCATCTGATACCACACTGTCTGAGAGTGTCATCTATACGCCAGTGAAGCTTTATGACGTTTACACTGAGGGAACTATTCAAACCCCCAAAAATGGAAATATTCTAGATGTTTTATGCAGATGTACATCATTTTATGCACAAATTTCAGCACAGGTGCACCTGAATTATTTGGTGTGACCTTTGGAAACTTTGGAATCTGTAGAACTAGGATTTAAAATACAGGTCTGTGGGTTTGAACAGTATTTTGGTTTGTTCAAACTGACCAACTGGTGGGTTAACAACAAATACAGCACATCAGTCTTAGAAATCTCCTGTAAAATCCATCTGCATATCAGATGACCCCTCTTGTGGTCTTTAGGCTGTTATTTGATTTATGCTTCAGCATGTTTATGAACCATTTTTACTTATTTGTCATTTTTTCTTCTAAAATGTTCCAGTTTGAACTTTATGACCTCTTGTCCTTTTACTGCAGCATAGAAATACAACATAATAACACAGTCTGTTTTTAAGTACAAGTAAAATTTCCATTTTAAATGAGATGCATTACTAGATTTGATTTAATTCTGGGAAAAATTAGGAGTTTTTTTTAATTTCCATTACTAGTAGCTTTAACACACACACACACACACACACACACACACACACACACACACACACACTCTCTTTGTGATACTCGACAAGATCAAACCTGCGTGTCAGTTTTTCTGAGGCTGGTATTTTGATGTGGCTACTGGCTAAGCAATTTGCACAGAGATCACAAAGCCGTCACTGTGTTCGCTCTGAGGCCTTGTTGTTTTGGTCTACGCTGAAACGTCGTGCTGATGCTGTTCAACAGGAAAATCCAGCCTCGCTAACAGATCTGTCCTACGGCTGCTGCAGTTGTCTAATGACAGGTAGAAACGCAGCGGGGGAATGCTGGTAAATGACAGCGTTTTCACGAGGGTGTGGAGCAAATGTCAGACTTAATCCACTAAATTCTTCTGTCAATAGAAGAAAGGTCAGGCCACAGGTGAAGCTTCCTCTGGCAGGGAACATCAGTGGAATACAAATGGTTTTATTTTTTACCCAAAACGTCCACATCAGATCATATTTAACAAGTCAGTGAGTTGTAGGTCGTCTACTTTTGTGTGCAGTTAATGTCTGTCTTTCTGTGCGTCTTGTTGGCCGGACAAGAAGCGATCATTTTCCAACATCGTGCCCGAAGCAGCAATTTCTAAATCTTAAAATCCTCTTAACCCTCAGTAGACAAGAGGGAGTCGATAAAGGTTATATTACATTATATATTAAGCCTGTTCTCACTTGGATGACTGAGGTAATCCAATGAACGGTGAATGAATTTAGGATATATTGTGTTTAAGGGGTAAAATAGCATTAAAGGTGCCCTGCAGACTTTCTGTTTACATTCAGTGTTTATCCTTGAGGTCTGCTGCAACGCCTTCCTCATGAGACGTTTGAAAAGCAGATTTTTAAAAATATTTTAAATCGTTTACATTCATTTTTACTTTCTAGCTTCTTCTTCTTCTTCTTCACTGTCTTTGTTGGTGCATTTATTGCGTTTCTAGTCACTCTAGCGCCACCTGTAGTTTACCCACTCTAAACTAAAACCTTAATAGTGGACAAAAACTCCACAGGGTTCCTTTAAAATCAGCAATTTAAGAGACCGTCAGTTTATATTAGGGAGTGTGGGTGCACATTAGGAGCAGATTACGGTATTTTTAGGGCTTTTATACGAATGCTTTATTCTAAGGTGATTCCACACCTGTGTTTGTTTGGTTTAACTTAAGATGCTGACATTTCTGGCTTGTCCGGCTCATACTGTGGTTTCAAACAAAGACAGCCACTCACTGGAGTTGCAAGATGCTTCCGACATCACCAACCTGAGCACATTTTTGCCTGGTCCTCCAAAATGTTGCAAGGAAAACTTCGTCTTGAAATACACACACGTCTGCTGTGCATGAAAATGAGAGAAATCCATGTGGACAAAGTGCTACTAGGAACAGAAAGTAGTCCGACGTTGAAAGCGCCGGGTGGAAAGTGATGGGTTTTTCAATTCAGCAGCCTGTGTTTGAGTTCCCAACTGATGACAACAATTACGGGAAGGTGCCTTTTATTTGATCTTTTTTAATCTTGTTCCGTTGGATAACATTTTCACGAGTTTAACACATAAAAATGGGTGTGTTGTGATGCTGTCATGTAGTCCAAATTAAACTTGTGGTGTCCACAACATGTAATACATGTTTCAGAGTTTGAGCACATTTCCCAAAAGTGAGACTTTAAGACACACTTTCAGTGGATTTTCTCTCAGCTCTGAGGAGACTGAAATCTCATTTCACTGCTTCTAATGTGTGAAAATAAAACATTGTTTCATTAAAATAGATTAAGGTTTGAAGGGAGGTGTATGGAGGGGGGGGGTTAAGCTTCAAAACGGTGACACAAAACGGTGTCAGCTGACACATGTTGCTTTCGACAGAGGTGTGTATTTCTCACCTTCAGGTCCTGGATGTTGACGCCCACCCTGTGCGACATGGTGAGGAAGCTCTTGAACTGGGAATCGTCCAGCAGGATGTAGACCACCACTCCCCTCAACGTCGCAGTGACGATCTCTTTGAAAATGTCGACGTCAGTGAAGACGTCCATCGCTATGGCAATGACCTGGAGACATATTAAACATTTGGAATCACTTTGAATCCAAAAAAATAAACAAAATATTCAGATGAGTCAAAGTTAGGACAGGTTGAATATTTTATACAAAAGTTCTACCAAGTAAAATACGTTTTAAAAAAAGATTAAAAAGTCTTCGTGACCTGACAAATTCCTCACCAGAACAGTCCTGCATTCAAAACCTTACTTCAGTAAAAGTATGTAAGTATTATCAGCAAAATGTACTTAAAGTATCAAAGTAAAAGTACTCATGTTGCAGTAAAAGTGTTGATGTTTCTGGATTAATATTCCTGCTGCTTTAATGTGTGTGTTTACTGCTGTAGCTGTTTCAGGTTGAGCTCATTTGAACTCCTTTATATCCTGTTTAATTTACAGCAATGCATCATCATGTGTCCTGTGAGAACCACGTATCTCTTAAAAGTTTAACTTTTCACGAGTTCAGAAAACAGCCTGTTTTCAGCTTTGTGACGATGAATTTTCCAAGTGTGTGTGTGTGTGTGTGTGTGTGTTTAAAGAGTTTATTTAGCTTAAGAAGGAGGAGGATTTACTCAACACATAAAGGAACTCTTCATCCTTCAGTTTATCACAAACATCTGGAGATACGTAGTTTTCTCTGGACAGGAAGGTGATGAAAAACTGTGTTCTGTAAAGTAACTAAAGCTGTCAATCAGCTAATTGTTTCAGCTGTACTTGTATAAACTGTTGGGGAGTTTAATTTATAACAAAATGTCATATTTTATAAACTCTTTGTGTGTTTTGTAGCAAAAATCTTCATTTTTAAAGTAACTAGTAACTACAGCTGTCAGACAAATGTAGTGCAGTAAAAAGTACAATATTTCTCTCTGAGATGTGGTGGAGTAGAAGTAGAAAGCTACATAAAATGGAAACACTCAAGTAAAGTACAAGTACAGTACTTAAGAAAATGTACTTAGTGTACGCCACTGTGAATGAATGAAAGAATAAAAGATATGCTTTAGGTTTAACCCTCTAAAACGGGTCTTAAATGTTCTTTTTTTTTTTTAGCTAGATTTAAAGTCTTTATTTTATACATCATGATTTAAGACATTTTGAAAAATAATTCTGACGCTGTTCAATAGTCACAAGAACCGGGATGCTTACCATGTTTTTACATGACATTCTGGCCGATATACATCTTTATGAGGTCATTATTAACAGGACACATCGCAGCGTGTTGTATCAGAGAGATAGATCAGAGGAGTGGTTTTCTGACTGAAATAATGTCTGAAAGCATACATGATTCATGGTATTTGTCTTGATAATGATCAGACTGGATTTTCCCTGTTTCAGTTACATATCAAGCAGCTACACTGAGGGCGTTTCACCAGTCATTTCCAGGTGGTGGATGTCTGTGGAATAAGTCCACTTCCAGCAGACAAAGACACGCCCTGCTGCTGTAACTTCTAAATGATGAGTTTGGGCTCTGCAGACAGAGAGCCGGTAGTCGTCACAACGTGCAGAGCTGAACATCGAGAACATTCAAGCTGAGACACGTTGGCTGGTTAATGTCATGTGTCTGAAAGTGGAATGTGACCTTCTCGATAACCTTTCACATTAAGAACTCATTTCACGGTTGGAAAATGAGCTTTTGGTCTCTGTGGAGCTGAGCAGACAGTGTGTGTAAAGTAAAATGCAGTGTGTTGTTTACATGTTAAGTTGTGTATACATCATGCTGTGGCAACATCGTGTGTCATTTCTTCCTG
This sequence comes from Macquaria australasica, assembly GCA_005408345.1. Lineage (NCBI taxonomy): Eukaryota > Metazoa > Chordata > Actinopteri > Centrarchiformes > Percichthyidae > Macquaria > Macquaria australasica. The sequence continues at coordinate 117,154 of SEMN01000458.1, read as the reverse complement.
TAAATGAGTAATGACTAATAATCCACCTCAGGTGCTTAGCTTTTCCTGTGAGTCGCTGTTGTAACTTCAGTAGCTGCTGATCCACGACTGGTCATTCTGATGCATTTTCTTTAAAACATGACTGTTGCTGTCAGTGGTCATATTGTTACAACAGATGAATTTTTATATTGATTTGCCAAAATCTGCTGACACTAGCAGTTTTTAGGAAGTGTTGTAAAGCTCTCTTCGCCAGTCTTCCAAAAGGATCCATTGATAAACTAGAATTAATTCAGAACTCTGCTGCCAGACTTTTAACTACAACAAGAAAGAGAGAGCACATCACCCCAGTTATAGCGAACCTGCACTGACTCCCAGTGTCTTTTAGGATTGATTTTAAAGTTCTTTTACAGCCTACATTACTAACTCTTTGTCGTTTTATAATCCTTTACAGCCTCTTAGATCCTCTGCTGCCGGTTTTTAAATATAAACTTTCACATGAATAAGAAAATCTGCAGCTCAGCCTTTTTCAACTCTGCACCAAAACTCTGAATTTTTTACCCGAGGCTATAAGAGATGCAAACTCTGAGAACATTTGTCACTGAAAACTAATTTATTCAGCATTGCCTTTAACTGTCACTCTTCCTTTGTTTTACTGTTATCTTTCAGATATTATATTGTTCTTAGCAAACCTGTTCTTGCTATTTGCTGCTTCTTTTCTTTGTTATTCATTTGATTGCTTGGTTTTATTGCACAGTATTGGCACTTAATTTAATTTGCCTGTTTTTATTTGTTCTCTTGTTTCTTCACTTCTGTTGTAAAGCACTTTGAGCTACACCCCCTGTATGAAAGGTGCTATACAAATATTAATATTAGATCATGCATTGAAAATGTTACTTGAGCAGAAATAAGTATAATCAGGAAAATGTAGTTTTATTTTTATTAAAAGTATTAAATGTCCCCTGTGTCTGTTCTGTTGTTATATCTGATCTCATTAGATGATTTTTCCTTTCATTCATGTAAAAGCAGGATTTTGCTGTTGGAGCTCATTTTGTATCAGACTACAACATATGATTATTTTCATCATGGATTCATCTGCTGATTATTTTCTCCATTAATTAATTGATTGTTTGGTTTGTAAAACTTGTGAAAACAGTGAGAAATGGCGTCACAATGAGCCAGAGCCCAAAGTGACTCCTTCACAAAGCTTGTTGTGTCCAAACCTCAACATTTTTAACAAATAAATCAAAATTATTAAAAGGAAAAAGCAGCAAATCTTCATATTTGTGAAGCTGGAACCAGGAAATCTTGCATAAAAAATGACTTCTGACGATTATCAGAATAGTTGCCAATTAATTTTTTGTCAATCAGCTAATTGTTTCAGCTGCATACACTGTTTATTTAGTTTAATTTATAACAAAACATCATATTTTATGAGCTCTTTGTGTGTTTTGTAGCAGAAATCTTCATTTGTAAAGTAACTAAAGCTGCCAGATAAATGTAGTGCAGTAAAAAAAAGTAAATATTTCCCTCTGAGAGGTAGCAGAATAGCAGCAGAAAGTAGAGTACTTGAGTAAATGTACTTAGTTATACTCCACCACTGGTTTTAAGTGACACATATAAACAGTTATTATAGCAACATATTCCTGTGAAGCTGCCTTATAAATAAAGGTTTATATTAGTATTATGTTTAGTTAGATGTCAACAGGTAGTTAAGGTATTTAAATTGAACTGCCTTAACTTAATATCTAATAGAGTTCTACTGTTATTGGTTTAACTGAGAGTGTTCTGTTTCTATAGCAACCCCTACTAGTGGTTAACTGACATCCAGCCTTATGTCAAATCAATGACCAAACAAATATATTGACAGGCATCTTTCACCTTCTCTTTAAATATCCTGGTTACAGCGTGTGTACCTGTAAGCACTCTTTATTACAGCTGTTTTCTAATGTTAAACTGTAATTAGTTAATTTTGTTTTTCTGCAGTCAGTTTATCGCTAGCCAAGCTTCCCATCTTTTCCTGATTTGATATCCTGATTATTGAATGTGTGTCGTGTGTTTTATCCGTCGCTGTTTTCACAGTTGCTTCCAGTAAAATCTGCAAAGGCCAACTCCTGTCTTCAGCCTTTACAGGAAGTGAGTTTAGCTTGCTGCATAGCTGTAGGGCAGAAGAACTGTAGCTTGTATTGTTCTCTGTCAGTTACTGAAGTATTTCCCCTGTTGCTACTGAATCACAAGCTGTTTTTAACTCGGCTAGGTTTAATCTAGTCGTTGGGTTTGTTCTTGCAGGTTCAGAATCATCAGCATGTAGTTCAGCAGGTGATTATCATTTTATTACAATGAGCGAGCAGCTGCAGGACAGAGCAGGTCTGGCCTATAGGAGAGCAGGAGGCTGCGTTGTAACGTGCAAACCAACGCTCATGTCTTACACACAGGCTCTTAGATGAAGTGTATCTGTCCAGATTTTGGGATCTGTTTCTGCATGCTTTATTTGAATTAAATTCTTAGACCTGAAAATAAACTGTTACCATTTTATTTCTCATCATGAAGGCCTTAATAATGATGAATCTTTAAACTAGACTGGATGGTGGCAGCTACAGCCCTGGAGATGTGGATTATTCTGCAGTTTCTCTGATTGTTTTCATCCTTTTCCTCACTTGTTTGAATCCACTGCTACAGAAATGAATTCAAACTAACCACAGCGAGCGAACAAGCAAGCAAAACTATTTACGGGCCACCTTTCAAGCCTATAGACGCTGAATTCTTCAAACTTAATCATTAGTACTTTTATTAAATCTGAATCAGTTTCAACTCGTGTAGTAAAACTGCAATAACAGCAGCAGACTGAGGAGGTTTTAAAAACTGATTTTTTGTGATTAGAACTTGTTAGAGAATGAACGACAAAGTTTAATAATATATTATTATATATAATTATAGAATGACTTTGAGTTGCATTGAGCTGTCGCCAATAATGTACAGTCAGTATCAGAAGAAGTACTCAGATCTTTTACTTAAGTAAAAGTAGCAATACTACAGTGTTGAAATACTCTGTTACGAGTAATGTACAACAGTATTATCATCAGAATATACTGAAAGTACAAAAAAAAAAGTATAGTATGCAGAATGGCTCATTTCAGAATAATATATATATATATATATATATTGACTATATGACTGGATTATAATTATTGATGCATTAACGTGTAAGCATCACTTTAATGTTGCAGCTGGTAAAGGTGGAGCTCATTTTAATTACTTTATATACTGCTGGGTATATACTGCTTAATCCATAATAATACATCATCATTTATTATTTTATTTATATTTTGTATTATAGTTTTGTCAAATGAATGCTGTGGAGTAAAAATATTAGCTTCCAAAATGTAGTGGTAGCCTAAAATGGAAATACTCAAGTTAAGTAGCCTACAAGTACCTCAAGGTTGTACTTAGAGTACTTGAGTAAATGTACTTTGTCACATTGCACACTGTGACCTACATTGTGCAGTGTATGCAGATAAATATGTAGAGTGAAGTGTATGGAAGGAAACGCCTTCCATTGTGTTTGTGCTATTGATTAACTTATTGTGCTCGTGCTCCACCGGTCAGTGTGCAGAGTTAAACATGTGACGTGAAGATGAATCTCTACACATTCATCCACCTGACGGAGAAGACTTCACCTCCAGTAGTTCCCCTCAATGTTTGACAGTGTTTGCTTCTCACCTGCCTCGCCTCCTGTATCTGTTTGCGCACCACTTCTTTAATGGTCGGCGTGTTTTCTCTGGGCGGGTGGAACAGCAGGCTGATGCTCGTGTCCGCGTCCTCCAGCGAGACCTCCGGCCAGCCCAGCTCCAGGTCGGGCACCTCCTCGTCCGACTCGGTGGGGAAGTACGTGGAGGGGCCGACCTGGTCTGTGACCCGCGTCCCCTCGGGGTCGTCCTCCACAACCGGCAACTCTGCATTTTCCAAGATGAACAGGATCTCCTCCTCCGAGAGGAAGTGGCTGATCTGCTCGGCTCGGAGGAACTCCTTGTAGGCCTCTTTGCCTCCGCACAGCAGGGCGTAAATGGCCAGGCGGTAGGATTCTTTGTAATGTGGCTGGATGTAAACCGGAGTGTCTTCTTCTTTCAGTGAAGACAGGCAGGACAGATTGGACTCCATGGATGCTGGATCCCCTCTGAGCCTCTATGCGCAACAGGCTTCTCCTTTACCTTCAGTGTGACAGGTTGTGTGACTGTTAACCATGCTGTTCACTAAACTGTGATAAAGCAACAGACACTGCGGAGCTCATTGAGAGAGAAAAAGCAGTTTACATACGTAAAGAGATAGAAACCTGTCCATCAAGTCTGATTCACCACAAGAGGGTAAACAGAACAAGGCATGTGGCTCTGTGTGACAACTGGGAAGGATCTGAAAACACACTTACTTCATGACTGGTAAAAGAAACCCTGGTTTGGAGTCCTGACCTCGAAGAAAACAGCTTTAAAAGGACAAAGTTAAGCCCTCCAGCCAGCTGTGGTGTCTGTACTCCGTGCAGCGTGAACCAGCAGCACTGAGGTGTGGATTTCAAGTGTCTATGCAAAGGAATAGCTTGCTGTACCTGCCCTGTTCCCTCCACTGACAGCTCACATACTGACAAGCCCCGCCCACCTCAGCTCACCTGGGTTTCAGGAGCTGGAGCAGGTTTGTCACGCAGTCCATGTGCACGGTTTTTACTGTCAGCTTTATTCAGTGCTGCCACAGGAAGCATGTGACCTCCTGACATATCTGTGGCAAGGAGAGATTACCCACAAAGACAACAGGAGGAGGTTGATAAGTAAAGTTTATTGCCATCACAAAGCATTTGGGGGGGGGGGCACAGACAAGACAGACAGACCTCTCTGGCATAGAGACCAGGGCAGGAAGTGAGGATCATTAGGATCTCCACATGATGGAAGCTACCTGGGACAAAAGTAGCTGTTGAGGAAAACGAAACAAAACAAAATAATCTGGTATCTGGTGTTAATTTCACACCCAGGTAATGACACCATAACCCCAGCTCTGTACCTGCTAACTCCCAGGTCATCCAGCTTAAAGGATAATTCAGGTTTATAACAACTTTGGTCATATTTCCATAGTTCTGGTCTTCATTTTTACTGGTTACGATAGCAAGGTGACATCGCTACAATAAAGAAACACAGGTTGGAAAAGAAAACTAATCTAAACCATTTTATTTGAGGTAAAACTCAAAAGTGAGCGGTAATAATCCCTCAGTGTACAGGAAACTTTGCGTGCACAACTACGATAAGCAGTTCAGTCAAAGTTGAACCAGAAAGTCAGTCTGTGAATTGCGATGGACGATCATGACGGACAGTTTGGGTAATCATTTTACCGTTTGCCTTCATTGTCTCTTCCAAATAACTTTGTTTCACCTGGAGGTTTGTTTACAACCTGTCGTCCAATCGTCTGACTCCTCATGTTTCTCCTTTTAGTCGTAAATATGACCCAAGTTGTCATAAAGGGGAATTATCCTTAAACAGTCAGGCATTCCACTAATGTTGCGTAGCGGAAGGTGCAGCTTTTAAAACACTGAACATAAACATCTACCCTGGTCTTTGTTTTTCTTAGTTTTTGCTGTTTTCCCCACCTGTGTCCAAACCACAGTGACCAGTTGAATCATATGAAATGACTGAAAAAGGCATCTACTGTATGTTAGCAGCCACTGAAATAAGTCCCTCTTTATATATCCTGAAACTAGTTCTCAGAAATGACAAGAGAACGCTGTAACATAAAAAACCTTCAAACTGGTTAGACGCCCGGTCTTTGTAAGTTGTAGTCCAGAAGTTCACAAAGTGGGACCTTTAACAGTGACTACATCTACATAAACTTTAAAGTAACAGCTCACGGTTTCACACTCATGCTTTAAATCAGCTTTGCTAACAGCAAACACTTCCCCCTCAGACGCCACCACCACCGTTTACTTCCTCGGTGGGGTCGGAGACTTCATGAATCTGGGTGGGGTGGGCGACTTGACGCTGCGAGATGGAGTTGGGGTTGGAGACTTTGGGGTCGGGGTTGGAGATTTGGGGACTGGGGTGGAAGTGGGGGTAGAGGCTGGAGTTGGGCTCTTCATGGACGCTGGGGTCTGGGACTTAGAAGGAGTGGGGGTCTGGGCCTTAGAAGGGGTGGGGGTTGTGGTTTTGGAGGGGGGAGCTGGGGACTTTGGCGACACTGGTGTGGCAGCAGGCATTTTGGGTTGTCCCAGTTTGGGCTCAGGGATCTGCTCGCCGTGCTTGTAGACGCTGACGGTGATCTCGACGAACTCGCCGCCGTACTTGTTCCGCACGTTGATGCTGTACTTGCCAGAGTCGTCGGGGGTGACTTTGTTGATGACGAGGCTGGCGAACTTGCCGCCGTCGAACATGACCTTGGTGTGCTCGGTGGAGGCGACTTCCTGCTCGTTCTTGAACCAGGAGACCTCAGGGGTCGGCTCGCCCCACACGGTGCAGGTCAGGCTCAGAGACTGGAGAGGGTCGAGAGTCAAGTCAGAAATTATCCAGAGAGCGATTTTTCAAAATGTTCCCAACCTGGGCATCGGGACCCCCCGAAGGGGTCGTAACATAAATCTGAGGGGTCTCAAGATGGTTAACAAGATAAGAAAGAAGGAACAATATATTTCTGCTACAGAAAGGTTTATTTTTTTAACATTATCTTTGCTTTTTCTTGTAAATTACTGGATAATTGTATGTGTCTAAGCCTTTCAAAAGTATACAAATAAAATAATCTCAAGAAATGAGCAAAAAAGTTCATTCTGACCCTTGGAAGTAGCAGTTTGCTCCTGAACAAGCTAGTACCTGGACCTTGAGGTGGGATTTCAGATTAAAGATGAAGAACAAACTATTTTGTTGCTTATTTTTTAATGCCAACACAGACGAGGAGTCCTACAACTGCTATGGATGAAATCATGAAAGCTACTGAGCTGAGTCAGCAGATCCATCACAGCTGAGCAAACTCTTGGTTGGTGGTTTAAACCTCTGGAAAAAAGCTAGTAAGTGGCCCTTGAGTTGGGATTGTTTTGTCAAATTGACAAAATTTTTGTAAAAGTATTCTGTAAAAAAAAAAAAAAAAAAAAAGTTCCGTATAAAAACAGGTCTGTGCATTATTCACAGTAACAGGTGCACTGTAGAGCTGCAACGATTAGTCAGTCAAAAGAAAATGAATTGCCAACTATTTTAATAATCGATTCATCGTTTCAGCCATTTTTCAAGCAAACACGTCAAATATTTGCTGGTTCCAGCTTCCTAAATGTGAGGATTTGCTGCTTTTCTTTGTGATTTCTGACAGTAAATAAAGAGTCTTTGGGTTTTGGGCTGTTGGTCAGACAAAAGAAGAAATCTGAAGACGTCACTTTGGGCTCTGGGATGATTAATTGTGAAAATAATCAGCAGATTATTCAATACTGAAAATAATCGTTAGTTGCAGCCCTAGTGCACTGTTTCTGGATAGATATATGTTATTTTTTGGTCCTTCGAGCTGCATAAACAGAATTTCATTCACCTCCACTGTACTGAGGTGGCAAAATCACATAAAACCTAAATTATCTGTTTAATTTGAGAAATCCTCACCTTCTCTTCCATAATAGTGACCACGTCAGGCAGACCGCCGACCACTCTGCCGCGGTCTGAGGAGAGACAACAAAATGTGTGTTACTTTTGCACTGACTACAAGAAAGAAGAACGTGACTTTACTTTATTGAAGATGTAAACATGATGTTCAGGATGAGGAGGAGAAGGAAGAGGAGGAGGAATGTAAAGCTCTAACTCTTTGAACTGAACAGACGCAACATTCATTCGCACTTTACCTTGAAAGCAAATAACTCGCCTGCTCATCTGAAAATGTTCAGAATGTTGTCTTTAAGATAAGATAAGCCTTTATTGTCCCACAGCGGGGAAATTTTGACATCATGACGTGATTCACTGATACAGTAAATTATCCCGTGACTGATCCATAACAGGTCAATGTCCCTTTAATGCAAAGCTCATGCGTCTGATGGAATAAATCCATGAGAATTCTCTCACTAACAGTGTCAGTGTAATAAATAATAATATACTCACTCTTCTCAGCAAATGCGGCTGCCCTAAAAGACAAAAGAACGTCGGTATGATTATTATCATTCGTAAACAATTTAAAGAAACGTGTGCACAAACCTCTGTACTGTCAAATAACTTACTTAAGTCTTAGGTACTCCTCATAGGCATCAGTGTATGCTGCAACGAGAAATAAATAATATGTTTTATAGTAACTCAAAGTCAAGAAAATAAAAAAGTAAAATACAAATACGTACATAAATAACTCAGAAAACATCAAAACAAATCTAGAAATGAAAACTAATGGATACGGATTAATCAAATAAGCAGACATAAATTAAAAGTATAAAGAATATATAAGTGCTAATTCCATCCAGTCTAAAAGATTTCTACCTTGGCCGGAGAGGTCGAAGGTTCTGGTGTGGGTCTGCACGCCGTCTGAGATCTCAATGGAGTAGTGACCCTTCTCCTTGTCAGACGGATCACAGATCTGCATCCAGGCCATCTCCGCTGTGCCGCCGATCCTCATCTTCTCAGAGGAGGCGATCTTACTCTCCCTGCAGGGTTTACATCGCAGCTTCAGTTCATACTGACCAAAGACTGACATTTCTACAGTGCTGCAGTCTGCACAACAACTAAAAACGGACTGACGAGGGATTTCTACCTCATCAATGAAATATATGAGTAGAGAACAGAGGGATATGAATGCAGAGGAGAGGTTTTACTGCTGCTTAAATAGGAAGCATCACATTTCCTTTACAAAACCATTAAATAATGAATCAACGCAGGTATTTTGCTTTTGACAGCTGACAGAAAACACCTGCTCTGATGTGACAGATTGGTGAGCACCCAGCCCAATGACATACATTGACACTTTTGGCCCAATGTGATTCAGTGTTGATTAACAGTTTGAAATACTGCAAGTGTACAAAGTCTGAGTGAGTGCACCACATACAGTACTGTACCACCTAGCACAGGACAGTGTGTGTGCCATCGTTAATGCAGGAGCTGGACATGTTTTGTGCACATGCCTGGTGATTACATTATAATTGGCCTTTAAACAAACCTCGATCTTCATGATCTGTTCTGTAATATGTTGCTTTTGTAGATGAAAGCAGCAGAAGTTTTATTCATAGAGATGTTTTGTGTTTTTGACTTTGTAACAGTCGAAATTGTGAAGACATACTGAGGGAAGCAACATCATCAGATAAGCGCCTCGTATTTCTTGAGTCAGCTGGGCGGCGCTATGGGGGGATGCATACTGCTGTGCTCCTGTTTCCTTCTGTGTAACGTTTAGGTCACACGTGGCCTCTGTTTTGTTCATGTGTGATAAAATAGTACAACTGGGCCCAGTAAGGTTGATGTGTATGTTAGTCATAAACGACAAGCATTGTAGAAACCACAGTACCAGAGTGGCTTCTTCTTCTACGCTCTCCAAGCTACCTCAGCCCCAAACATGGACCAGTCTCTGGTTGCAAATATCCCGGTACTAGGATACGCTGATATTTGGCACCCACTGGGCATGTTCACAAACTAACAATGGCTAGATAAACAGCGGGCAAAATGTTGTTCCACCTCAGCTGTAAAAGTACATATTTGTGATGTACTAGGTGGAGTCAAATAAAGCATTTAATTAAACTGTACTTGTGCTTCCAGACGGTCTTCATCTCTTCTGTGTAGTAGTTCATGTAGCACTGCAGCCTGATGCCCTCTGGAGTACACTGCAGCATTAGGTCAGAGGCAGACGCACCTGAAAGCAACAAACACACACGAACACACAGTCAGAGGAACTGAAAATACAGATGTTTTCTGTGCAATTAAAAAGTTACACTACTTAAAAGTAAAGTATGTACTTATGTTGCAACGATTTCGTCCTTTGTCAGTGTTAAAATGCATTTAGCTTGGAGTATTTTTGTATACAAGTGTTTGCAGTTGATTCTGGGGAGATGCTGCCTTTCCCTTTCCAGTGATTTTTCAAAATTTAAAAGTTGTTTTGCCAAGCACTTCTACCCTGGAAGAAGCCATTCGGTACCTGGTCACAACACTTTACTATTGGCTTTTCAAGTGGTTGTCCAAAAAGTCCCTTAGGCTGCCTTTTCTCATAGTTTAGCTTTTGTTTAAAGGTGAAATCACATTGTTTTGGGAGGGCAGACAGTCAGACCCTCAGGCTAAATGAAGTTACAGCTGCGTGTAGCAGAGAGGTAGTACTGGATTTACTGTAAATCCTAAAAACAAACTTTCCAGTAAAAAAAAGGTGTCAGGAATCACGCTTGCATGGTTTGCACTGATGCACGACGAAACCATTAACAAGCCAGTCATACGCACTGAATAACACAAGGAAGATGTATAAGTCAGCTGATCAAACTCACCAGCAATCTGGGCGATGGCGTTGATGATGTCGTCAAACACTGCACATCAAAGAGAGAAAGAGACACAAAATACATGACAACATGTTTACTATAAGAATGAGAATAAACACCAAAGTAACGTAGTGAAGTCTGAACAATGAGAAAGTACCTTGGCCTGAAATGTCAAACACAGACGTGTCCTTTCCTCTGTCGTCACTGAGCACGGCCTTGTAAATGCCCTGATCTTTTCTGGAGAACTGGAAGAACAAAGATTACTGCACCAACAAGCAGCTGTAAAATGAACATTTTAGTATGTTTTCAGACACTGTTATACTCTCTCTCTCTCTCTCTCTCTCTCTCTCTCTCAGGTGCTCCTGATCGGGTGATTAGTGGGTGGCCCTGCCCCATATTTAAGGGAGGCTGGAGGAGACGATGCAGCCTTCTGACCATCTTAGTGTTTCGGTTTCTTTTGCTCCCTATTTTGTGCGTATCTCTTTTGAGGATGGACGTCTGGTAGTCCAGTTTTCATGGCTTTGTTTGTTAGTTTAGTTTATATACCGTTCTGGTAGTTTAAGGGGGCAAAGCTCTGGGTCTCTGGGTCTGGGTCTTGGTGTGGATGCTGCAGCAGTTACCATAGCGATGGGAAGGGCGCAGGCTCCAGACATGACATTGGGAGGAGTTTCTGGAACAATCTCATCGTCCTCTTTGTACCAGTGGAAAGACGTCTCCTTTTTCGCATTGGCCACCTAACACACAACAAAACACAAACGCAAGGGTTCATTTTACTGAGAGAAAAAGAAAGCCAAGTGATGAGGATGGTGAAAGAGAGATAGATTTATACATTACCTTGCAGGCGAGCATGACAGTGCAATCCTCAGTGACAGTGAAGTACAGATACTCAGAGAAATGTGGACCTAAAATAACAAAGTGGAGTCACATAAATTAGGATTTTATCAGAGCTACGAACATAAAGAGAGCAACAAAGAATGAAATAAAAAAAGAAAGCACTTAAAGGCTGTACAGTCCTCCTGAATGTGTTCTTCTAAATCATCTAAATATTTACACATTTTTAATATGCATTTGGGTGATAAGACCAAATGGGTCTTCATTGAAGTAGTGACTTGAAAATAGTGACCATGTTCACAAATGTCTCATCTCATAATGTTAACAAATCATTAAGAAATTCCTGCATCCAAACCAAAAAATAACTACAGCAGCGTATTGCTGCCACGCAACAGACAGGAAAACGGATCAGTATCACGTTATAATAGGAAAAGTTTGTTATAACAAGATGTTTTCCACGTTATAACAAGATAAATAGTGTATTGTTATAACAAGGAAAGTTTATTATAATGTGATAAGTTTGTATGTCGTAATAATGTGAAAAACATCTTGTTATAATAATAAACTTTTGACGTTATAAAGTGATACTGATCCCTTTTTCTTTTTCTGGCGTGACAGCGTGACGCTTCTGTAAATAACCACTTGTCCCTTTGTGGCTTCATTTTACTTCAGATTTCATTTAACTCCGATTAGCAGAGTGTGCAGCTAAGAGCTTTTGTCTGTGTAAGTGATGTTTACTGCATAACGGCAGTTGAGCCTGGGTGAGTGTTTCCAGGTCTTTCTGTGTGTTGGTACCTTGCTTCCTGATGTGCTCTTTCCTCTGAAACTCTGCCTCCTTCAGAGCAGCTTTGAACACTGAAACAGAAAAAACCCAGCAGAGTCACGTTCAATAAACATGGATCATGTTCAGCATTTAGTGTTACATTCTGCTTCTCCAAGCAAATGATTTAAAGACACAACAAAAATATGTCAGACGACTAACTAATTAATATTAAATATCTTTCAATTCGACTGTTTTTATTCCCAGAATTTTGTTGTTTGTTGTTTCTGTTCCAAGAGTTTTACTTTGATAAACCTCTGGAGTAGCATTTACACCACCAACTTATATGCATCATGGTTTATTTACTTCTCTTGCTACTTCTACTACAACTGCTTATAGGCTAACAATGATCAGCAAAGTGAAACTATTAACAATACATGGGTCAGTTTAGGAAAACCTTAGTGTGCTAGAAGAAAACAACTGGAAAACATGCAGGTCACTTGGGGGAAATCATTTCTTTAAATGCCATAAAGCTTCTTGTTTAAGATAATCAATTGATATATTAACATTAAAGGGAACTTGGATCTAAAAACAGAAACACAAAATTGTCTCTAAAAAGTTATTAATTCTGTATAAATCATACATAAACATGTCTCACACAGTTCTACCTTTCTCACATGTAATATACTTTACCATAATGTTTATGTCTGATAAATAGCATTGTCCTCCTCCTCCAATCAGCTAGTTTGTTAACCATCTAATGACAGTTATGTGAGGGTGAAGAAAGCCTCACCATCTCCCACCAGGACCAGGGAGCTCTGGGTCTTGGCCTTGCCGTCGTGGATCTGGACGGTGTAAGTGCCCTCGTTGGCTCTGGTGAAAAGATCCACCGTCATCTGGATGACTCCCGAGGCCACATCGTGGCTGATCTTGTGTCCCTGAGAGGAAAACAAGCAAAAGAGTTATATTCACAACTTCACAAGTTCAAATCTAAATTATATTTTTACTGCACATTAGAAACAACTGGGATTATATAATGTTAAAGACCCAATCAGTAATTTACAGGTATATTCACATATTTATCTGAAAGCATTGAACAATCTGCACGTTGTGTTTCTCAACTGACTGATCGTTCAGCTCAGCCTTGCTTTCAGTTTTTCCAAGTGGCCACTCGCGGTATTGCAGCAAAAAGTTCCCGAGGCCCAAAAAGCATTTTCCCCATAGACAACCATTGTAAAAGAGACGTCTGTAAAACTGCTGACAGGACGCCTCCAACTGCAAACAAGCTCCGTTATGACTCTTTATTATGAATTTTTGATCCATGGAGGATGTACTTTGTAAAAATCTGTGACGTCATCACAATGTAAAGTCTACGGGCCGAGGGGGAACTCGTGGGTGGGGCCAGCAGGAGAAACACTACTGTGCATATTCAGTGGGCCGTGAAACCCGGAAGCTAGAAACTATTTAGGCGTATGCGCCAGGCAAGCAATTCTTATTGGACTGAATAGGCGCCACCTTTGGGTCCGGTATCCAGTTCTTATAATACATCCATTTGCACACTCATGGATGTAAATGGGAAGGACAAAAAAATAGAAACACCAATAATGATAATAAAATTGAATTTACACTTTTCCAACAATGTCAACAATAGCTGAACATTATGAGCTTTATAAAGGTTGTTGCTTTTGTACTGGACTGCATTAGTTTTCACATACAGTATGTAACTAATAAAAGTGGCCACTGACTGTATAATTACAGTTAATTTTAAATTATTCAATATGAATGTTACCTCTCCACTGGTGACCTCCTTGTCGTTAACGATAAACCTGTAGGATACAGATGGGGACAGTTTGACGGCCTGCAGCCAGAAACGCACGTGACCCTTCTCCAAAATCTCATAGTCCAGACCGTGTTTCAGAGGAACGACTGCACAGAAACAAAAGGCACACAAAGATGAGATCCTCAGGAAAACTGCGGTAATTTAACTGACGCAGGAGGTCTGCTGCTAATGCACAATTACTCACTTGGGTGTCTGATGGCGTAGCTGAGCTCCAGCATAGTGTTCAGGGCTGCAGAACAGATCCAAGAAAACAAACATGAGCAGCAAACAAACCATCACATCACCAACAGAAGACGCTAAAATCTGCTAGCTCTTTACTGCATTTAGTTTGTAACTACATGACCTACCGTCCTCAGTCAGAGTGTGGCTGCCAGAGACTCCGTCTGTGTCAGTGACGACCACAGAGTATCTGCCCAAATCGTCTTTATCAGGGTTGGTGAAAGTCAGTCTGGACCTGAGAACCAAACACGGCAACTATTAAATATCCATTAAGGTCAACACAATTACAGCCATCCACTCTGTAGGAATCAAACTGAGAAACCACTGTGGTTTTCACTTGCATTTTACAATTAAATTAAAAAAAAAAAAATGTCAGAATTTCAACACAATGTTTGCAGTGTTTTCTTACTGCAGTTTAGTGTAAAACACACTTAAAATATAGAATGATATGTCAGTCAGTTCTGTCACATTTTGTGGTGCTTTCTTTTACAGATCTGTAATCCCTTTTCACAGCAGCCATTCTGACATGTCATAGCAGGGTACACACAGGTGTAATTGATCAAATTAATTATGGTCCCATTCTGTTTAGTGTGTCACGGCCATTCCAGTGAGCCAGCATACAGAATACCACCTAAATGGGACATGGCTATAGTTAATGTCATTAATTACACCTGTGTTGACTATTAATGACATGTCAAAATGGCTGCTGTGAAAAGGGCCTCTTTCCTAAGAGGTTTCCTGAAAAAGAACTATGAAATTCAACACTAATATTAGATCAAATGGAGACAGTGTTCAGTTAGTACACTTCTACTTAATTAATTCCTATTAAATGCTAAGCTAATGTAACATAAAGAGTCTTTTAGTGAGTGCACAGCAGGTCAGCAGAACATGCAAAAATGTGCATAATTCAACATATATAAGTTTCCAATAATAAAGAATAAACATTAGGTTTAAATGGAGAAGTTCCTTTAAGAAAACACTTCTAAAACATAAAACACTGCTTTCAAACTCAACACAACTAATTGAACTAGTTCTTTCTAGGAAACCTTTGAGAAATTATTAGGAAATAAAACCCATTTCTTGCCATAACTTTTCCAAACTCTAATGATATTTTCACAGTATGTCCACGATATCAGGTCCTCAAAAAGTCAAAGTCCATGACTTTGACAGGATTTTCATGGTCGTGAAAACTCTGCACACCTCGTACTGATCTAGAAAAAGAATCTGTAGTTCAGATGTTCTTGAGAGAAAACAAGGTCTCCTGTCTTCAACTTACGTCTTCTTATATTTGATTGGTGAACACTGCAAACAGGAAACAGAGAAACGTGATCCTGTTCAGCAGCACACGCTGACAAAGCCTTGAGGGGGAAACACGCTGTTTGCTCTGTTGTATGTACGAGTGCCTCTGTGCTGTAGACTATTTCATTCTTTAAACATAATCGTTCCTTCTGTATCCAAAGAAGATAAATGAATGCTGAGCTCTGCCTGAAGCCTCTGTAGTGTGTCGAGGATTACGGCGAGCTTACGTTCTGCCCTTCGTTGTGACGGCGACCCTGGGGCAGTCGCCGATGGGTTTGTAGTTCTTCGACCACACAAACTTGGACGTCTCGCAGATCTCACAGGCCTCCAGAGACAGGAAGATGTCTCCGGTCTCCTCGTCCACGCCAGCCACAATCTCCTTGGTGCCTGTGAAACATGAATAACATGTAACCACTTCTTCACTGAGGAATGACACAGAAAAACGTCTAAATATATCTTATATACTACGCATTCAGCAAGAACGTATTGAGAGGTAATTTGGCTTTTCTTTGCACCTCAGTTATTTGAGCCAAGATACAGGATTTTTATATTATTCACTTAGAAATACAGTGTATGCAAATCAAGTTGTGGTATAAATTAGAGTACTGTGCATGCAAATGGCCCAATTTATCAACAACTGCAAAGACTTCCAAGCATGTTTCCTTGGTGTCAAAGCATCCTGCAGTGACGCCATATTCAAAATCTTTTCACCACTTTTCCAAACTACAGTAATTCAGGAAGTTGGTGTTTCAAAATGTTTCTAAAAGTATATTTTCTAAACACATAAAAGTTCTCTTTTAGTCACAAGAAGCCACAGGACTGTGTGGAAAAATTACATTAGAGAATTAGTTCAGTTTTACATTTTTAGACCAAATACTGTTGCAACATAATCATGTATCAATGTACCTTTAAGTTTCCTTTACCAGGTGTGTAATAAAGTAGTAATTAACACTTTTTGACTAACAGTGCTTAGATAAAGTGGTTTAATATTATTTTTTTAGGAGGGACATAAGTCCAAAACTTCTAGTCTAAAACTGTGGTTTCTGCATCTTTAGGTCAATGATTCTAAAATATTTTATTTTTTTGTTTAATAGATGTATGATATTGGAATTTCAATAAGTGATTTAACAATATCATTGTTATGTCATTATCATAAAGTGCCAGGTATATTCATATCGGCTAAAAGACTGTATTTTTCGGTGTTGGAATGACGTCCAAGTCCAAACACCAAACTGCAATTTAAACAAACATCGTGCTGGAGGTCACGTGACACAACACCTCCCCTGACATGCTGGCAGGTGTTTTGAAGTTAGCAGTGTGAAGTTGTTGTTACCTGGAAGAGCTTTGGCACAGACCGGCTCAGACAGCTGGGAGGGTTTTCCGACGCCGCTTGCACTGACAGCACGAACTCTGAACACGTAGCTCTCACCTTCCTCCAGACCAGTCACCTGCAGCAAACCATGGAAACCATCTTTAACATGCATAGTCTGACACAACTATTACAAATTGAAACCTAAACTCAAGCTTCTAATTCAAACTTTCAATAAAGTCTTTACCGTTTTCATTGCTATCAAAACGTCTTTATGCTACAGTCTACTAATGTGAATGGCTTCTTATGGACATTAACGGTATAATTTCTGGTTGGACAGTCGGTCTCCTACCTGCAGGTAACGGTGGCTCACTGCTTCCTGATTCAGAGTAACAAACTCTGATGAGCCCTTCTTGGCCATGTCCACCAAATATCCAGTGACAGCACTCGTTCCGGTGTAGACGGGAGCCTTCCATAGGATGACCAGGGAGTGACTTCTGACCTCACTGAAGCTCAGGTCGTAGGCGGGCCCTGGAGGTCAGATAAAATATAAAATAAAAAAACGTGAGCGGGAAGAAGTCTGCCTTGGAGTTCTGTCTGTAGTTTGGCTGCATACTGTGGTCGGTGATACAGGTTAGTCATGTAACGTAAACATTTAGGTGATTTTCTTAATAAAAGCTTTTCGAAGCCTTTGTATGAGCTAAAAGGGACAGGAACATGCCCGCTCATTCAAAAATGGCATTTCAGAGATATTCATTGGCTCCACCAGTGTTTTGTGCTGATGACATAATGAAAATAATCTACAGAAATCCAGATCCCTGAATGTAATCTGAACATCATTATCATCATTTTCAGACATGAAATATTTATTTAATGTTGTTTATTGTGAGTTTGCTGTGTCTTCACTGTTCATTTTATTGGTTATTCTTGTTTTGTTTCCTTTCAACATGTTTGAAATAAAATCTGAATCTAATCATCTTTCAGCAACTAGCACCAACAGATCTCTCAATGCTTCTCATGTTTGTTTTCGACATAAAAAATAAAGTCACTTTTTTACAACAAAGTCAAGTAAACCAGCTAATCAGAACAAAAGAGAAATGCTGTTAATTAAAGAGATAATTCATCACCCCAGCCCACTAAATACTACACAATAACTTGACTTATATTGTCATATTCTGGTTTAGTTTATGAATGAAATGTGATAATGGTGACTCCCTTGAAGCACAGTCAAGTTAAACGATTGTTATTGATCAATGACCCCCCCAACCCCCTGCATATTAAATATGCCTGTATAAACCTTACATATTGCACATTTAATACCAACCTCAGTACGTTTCTGGGGCATTGGATTGACTTGAAGACCCTAAAAACCACTCAATGTCATATTTGTTGGACTAAAAGAAGCTAAGAGCCACTGTTTTTTTCTTTTTGTCAAAGTAAAAATCTATTCACACTTAAAAACAGAGGAACCAGGAAAGTCATTACAACAACAGGCACACCCAGCAGACCTACAGTATCTAACGGCCGTATCTGGCATCCTGAAAGATTACTTCTTCCCTCTGAAAGCTGTCAGTATTATATTATTTGAGAGGCAGGTGATGGTTCTCCTACCTGGCTCCTCCATGGTCCAAGCTTCACATTTCATCGGGGCGCTGGGAGCCGAGGGCACACCGACACCGGCCAGGTTACCGGCCTGGACCTTGAACTCGTAGAAGGTTCCCTCCATCAGATTGTCAACCTGAAGACACGGAGAGAGAGAGAGGAGTGACGTGATTATTAGATTCAATGAATAACTGTTCAGACATCCTGAACCTAAAGGTCTGTGATGGATGCTTCTTTATCTCCAACACAAACTTGCATCTATTAGTTGTTTTTATTGTATATTTTTGCGTCTGATCGATTGCCACTCACAGTGCAGATCCTCTCTGTGACGGCCGCCAGGTTGACCTCCTTCCACGTCAACGTGTCGGCGTCTCGCTTGTCGACGTAGTAAGCGTTGACCTTGGAGCCGCCGCAGTGTTTGGGACTCTTCCAAGCCAAAGTCATGGAGGAGCCATCACAGCTCAGCATGGTGATGCCGTAGGGAGCGCTGGGAGATGCTGGATCACAGATAACATTTTGCAGGGTTCGTACAGCTTTTTAAGAGCAAAATTCAAGCACTTGTCAAGCACTTTCAAGGTACCTAAACTAAAAATGTCCAGACTCTCGAAGCCTTTATCATCACATCTAAATAGATACTATAAATGCCAGGAGACAACAAACAAATATGACGACGAGATCGTTTCATTTCAAACATTAAAAGGTTTTTGGTTTCCATGAGTGATTGTGTCGATGATGAAACACCAGATTATGTTGAAAAACATAATATGCATTTTAGATGCTTAGCTGGGACCTTATACAGAGCTGTAAACAGTATTTTAATGAGAAAATACATCTGTGTTTGATTATTCCAGTTAACTGTGAGCTGTGTGCTTCATGCATTCATTTTTTCAAACTACATTTATATGACCTTCCACAACACCACAGAGTAAAAGTGAGATGTGTTCGAAAACCCATACTGAATAACTGAACAATAGTTTTATATGGTACAAGAAGTGTTCTGTGATCTTTCTGGCACCGAGCAGTGAATGTTGTTACTTCTGCATACGGTGACTTAATGAAAATATGCAGTTCTGTAATTAAAACACATAATGCAAAGTGAAAGTGGACAAAGTGGGAGCAGTGGGTAAGTCAGGTGGGAGAAAATTAACACAACTATCATACATACCATAAGCCTCCCCCTTGCCTGGATAGAATAATGAAATGAGACGCACTGAACATCAACTTTGATCATGTTTATGACACTGCGGTAATCTTATCATCTTTTAGTTTTCAGCTACGTATTTACCAAAGTCTATTCTGTTTGAAACAGTGTTTATATTGAACCTACCGGCTTTATTAGCATTAGAAAACTTTTTTTTTTCCCAGCTTGAGGGCTATATAAACAGAGTTTATTATGAACGTGACACTGCTCTTACTGAGGGCTGGCTCCACGGCGATGGGAGAGGACTCCTGAGACTCGTCACTGAGACCAAACACGTTGACAGCTTGGACACGAAACACGTAGCTCTCCCCCGGGATCAGGCCGTGGACCACAAACCTGAAACACACACACACACACACACACACACACACACACACACACACACACACACATTTAATTTAATTTCTATTTGAATTACATACAGTTAAAAGTTGTTGCCATTATTTAGACCAACCTAAAGGGTTAATCTGCTATCTTCTTTTAATTTATGATTTATGGTCTTTGTGACTTTACTCTTGTGCCTGCATGTGGTATTTCTATGTAAATATCGTTATCTTAATACATAATATATATTTATAGGTGACTCATACAGACCCTTATTGTTCTAAATCACTAGAGTATTATCAGCTGACTGCAAACACTGTAAACAAGAGTTAATAAGAGCCAGAGTCACTGTACCTACACTATGTGAGATTTGCAGAAAATGTGCATGATGGAAAGATAATGAAGCGATCATGACTTGGTTTCTTGTTTTGAATTTGAATTTAATATTGACAGATAAATGCCTCCTTTTGAAGGGGGTCCTAAATCCTGATCCTGAACACTCACCTGGTGTGTTTGAAGGGTTTGTGGATGCACGGGAACCACTCCTTGGATCCGACCACGCGGCCGTCGATGTAGTACCCCATGAGGTTCTTCTGATGTTTGGGGGCCTCCCACTGCACAAACACGGACGACTTGGTGTTTCTGGTGGCAACAACCTGACCAGGAGCAGAGGGGACGCCTGTTCGGGGGAGAAGAAGTTAATATTAAAGACTAGTAACGCTATTATCAGCAATAATTATTAAAATAACGGTTTCATTTAGGAGTATGTATGTATGTAGGATGTATTTTGCCTTGAATTTATGCGTTCAAAAATGGATCAACATTTAGACATTACATTTTAAAAGTATGTGTAGATAGTGAACATTCAACATCTGAAGTCAAGGGATCCTTTATCTTTATGCAGATATATACAAAAAATATTATACTTATTATCTGACTTTTTCAAACACTTGACCATCTACACTCTCTGGAGGCAATGTACTGATTACCATCCAGATGCTTTTCACTGAACAGAAATACGAATGATTATCTGTAGATTTTACTCACTGCAGGTCCGATCTTGTGTCCTCCACAAACTGTAATGTAGGTTACAACATGGTGGCCATTTGTAAAACATGCAACGCTCAAAAGGTGTGTCCTCGTGGTGTTTTCAATGAAGCGTGAGCTGTCAGTGACTACGTTTACATGCACACTCATTTTCCACTATTATTCGAATATGACACTATTCTGAATTTGATACGGGTCATGTAAACAACATTTTCCGAATTAGGACTTATTCTGAATGTAGCATTTTCTGATTAAGACATGTGATCTGCTGACATTCTTCAGGTTTTAGCAGCGTTCTTTGGACATGTATACAGCTCGTTCACGGCCTCTTCCTGTTTCCGGTCAGCTCTGTGCTGGAAACAAACCAACCAGACAACAGTTTGCAGGGCTGAGGTAGAGATGCAGGCACAGAAGAAAAGACAAGGAGAAACACAGCTACTGTTAAACATGATGAAAGACTTGGAGATCAACAGGTTTTTGGATGTGTGCAAATATCGCAATGCCGACCTTTTCAAGCAGGAACGAAAGAGGGAGGCTGAATTCACACGGTCCAACAAGCTGCATGGAAACGGGAATATTAGAGGAATATTCATCTTCATTAGCCTGTAAACAGCTTAGTAGGAATATTGTCTTTTTCAGAATAAGGGCAAAACCAGGAATATTTTGTGCATGTAAACGTAGTGAGTGTGCGTCGTGAACAAACGGAGTGAGTTTGGGTCTGTGAAACTGGTTTGGCTCTGGTGTTAAACACAAGGTGTGGGGTTTGTTTTAAAGATCCCGTGAAGTGACGGAAACAACAGCGTGAAGTTTGAGGGGATTTGATTGGAGGGATGTGATCGAGATTTGATTAAGGAGAGGTTTGCTCTCAGCTGGGCCTCTTTGCAGGATTAGAGCACATTTTTGTTTTTTGTTGGAAACTTCATACACTGCATACCCTTGAGTTCAAGACGCTGCAGTGAAAAGTTGTGATGCTTAAATGGGAAAAGGGGGAGATTTTAATAAACACAAAAACAATTCACTGAGGGATCCAAGCTGAAAACATCGTACGAAGCACCAGGTGGGTCAGGTTTAATGGAGAGAGGATGTCTGATTTAATGTGCTGCCTTTTGCATAAAACAAGTTACTAAATTATTGCACTGTTCTATATGTTAACGCCTGCACATCTGGTTCTATAGTTTAAATAGGCTGCAACACAAAGACGTGTATACAAATATTAGTTTTCCCGTGTGCTCTGCCCATCACTCATTGTGAGACACACACACACACACACACACACACACACACAGTGGAAGGAATACAGTGCTTTTAAAAGGTGTTTCCATTAAACTGTACATACCAACCGGCAGCTCAGTACCTGGAACATACAGTGATTCACTTTAACAAAAGGTCAACTTTTTTGTGTTTGTAGATACGTTTGTATGTATCATACACATACACTGTATATATATTGTACGCTGTTTTAGGTGCCTTTCAATCGTGAGGGGAACTAAATTCTGGGTGAGACCGCAGGCTGTATGGGGAGACGCTGAATATCTACAATTTCACAACACAGAAATCGGCAAATGTAAAGACACACTCCGTGATTTTGCGCTCAAAAGCAACCCAACAACAACATTTCTTCCCAGCTCACTGTAGATTTTTCTTTTAAAATTAAAAAAGATGCCGATGTGATGAAGATGAAGATTTAAATTTCCTCCTTAGATTCAAGTTTGTTTTTAATTTTTTTGTTTTGTTTTGTTTTGTTTATTTCTGTGTCTTATAGACACACAAAAATGTTTAATCCTAGCGTCTAATGATGGAAAGTTCAGGCACAAATTTACTCTCTTTTTAAACAAAAATCTTCGTTAGAGAAGTTGTTTTTGTCTAGAATTTATTTTCACCCCATTTTTACCTCTCCAAGTATATTAAACATGTAGTGACACAAGAGGGAGAACATAAAAATGCCTTCACTCAAGACCCTTTAAGACCCTTATCCATGCTGCTTTTTTGCGTGAGATGCAAGAAAAATTCATTAAAGATATTGAATATATAATAATAGAACAGATAAAAAACAATGTTAGTGTGTACTGTACTGTATATATGACAGTGTGTCTAAAAGCCTGTGCACCGATCCGAGCCCTTACCATCCTCATCGACCTTTTGGACGGGCTCAGAGGGCACGGAGGCCTCGCTGGAACCGTACATGTTGACCGAATACACTCTGAACTGGTACTTTTGCCCGTCTTGCAAATCAAAAACCGGGTAACGAGGGGAGTGCAGTTTGACTGCTGTGTTGATCCGCTGCCATGCTCCTGTGCCTGCTAAGCACTGTGGAAGAGTCGAGGGAGGGGAGGGGGGGCATGAGAAGGTACAGCCATCTGCGAAAACCTCATCAGTGTAACACAAACACAAAGAGGAGCTTTCAGGGTGAAGATCGAGTGTTTTTGCATAGTTGGGGCTCAGTGCAGTTTTAATTTGGCCATGTCCAGTCTAAAGTAAATCATTATATACAAATCTGAAATATCAAAGTGCAGGTTACAGAGAATCTGCTGTTTTTGGGCACCCATAAGAGCCCAAACTGGATTTTTGGGGCAAATACAGATAATGTTATTTAAGAGTCATACAAATCTGACGGATACATCTGCAAAAGTATTTTTTTTACATAAACACATATCAGTAATAAACATTAATTTGGCAAGGATTCCTAAAACTTGACTGGGCTTAAAGGATATTTACAGGGTTCGTACAGCTTTTTAAGATTAAAATTCAAGCACTTTTCCAGCACTTTCAAGGTACCTAAACCAAAAATGTCCAGACTCTCAAAGACTTTACCATCACATCTAAATTGTTACTACAAATTCCAGGAGACAACAAACAAATATGAGGATATAAAAAATATATAAAAATAAGATTTCTGGTTTCCATGAGTGATTGTAACACCAGATTATGTTGAAAAATCAAACATTTTTTCAGGAGTATATTCAAATTCAAGCATATTCCTATAACCTTGAAAACATAACGGTTAAAATTAAGCATTTTCCAAACTTTTAAGACTTTGTACGAACCCTGTATTTAAGGAGGCAAGTTGAAGACATGAGTAAATTTCACTTGAAAATGTAATTTTCATAAATATATAATTCATATAATTTTCATAATAACTATAAATAAAAACAAAAGTACATTACATAAAACTGTCTGCACATCTGCCAACATTTATGCAGATACTAATACATCTGTATATCTGTACCAATTAATACTGGTAATATTGATCCTGCCAATATATCATTTGGGCTCTTGCAGCTACTTTATTATCTAAATTTCTAGCATGTGGATTATTCAGTATACTGACCTTCATACTGATTTAAAAAAAATATATATTTGTTTGGCCCCAACAATGCAAGTTGACACATGGTGAGCTTTTAGTGCTTTCATGTTCATGTGCCTTGAATATTACATAAGAATAAAAAAAAAACACATAACCTCTTAAACTCAGCAGCAAATCCATCTTTACATACTCACTATGTCGTGTAGCAAAGCACTGTTCAAACCCAGAGATCTTAAGAAGTCTAATGTATCAGGATGAATTCTGGGGAAATGTGTGTGTAAAATGATGCATTAAGACATCTGTAATATTTCCATTTGATGTAACAGTGCAGCCATAAAAATATATGTAGTTTTGGGTTTGAAAGCTTCACTCAAATTTAACATCATAAAGCTTCACTGAAGTGTTGGGACAAGCAGAACTGCATGTGATGCTGTCATGCAGTGTGGGAAAAAGAAGAATTAAAAGTAATTTTAATTTAAATAAACTAATTGAAAGGGAAAATCCTGAGTTTAAGAGGTTAACATCTTCTTTATCTTTTCACTACAGTACAGTAACAGTGGGCTACATTGACGGAAAATGGATGGCCAAAGGTGAAGCGACACACACCTTCTCGATGACGTACCACAGCGGAGCTCGTCCGCGAGGGCTGGGAGGCTTCCAGCTCAGCACGACATACGATTTGAAAACCTCGGATGGGTGCACATCGGTGGGCTCCCCCGGGATAGTTACATAGCCTAGATTGGGAGTGAACGGTGTTGAGGCCTAAGGTACATACAGCAGCACCTGTTGCAGAAGTCCCACATTATGTGTTTATTGAATGTTGTGACGTGTTTTAAATAATTTAAATATTTCATAATATTATATTGATAAACGGAGGTACAGCTGAAGTCCTGCCCCCATTTAAGATGACATATGCTCAGAAAATGAATTTTCTTATAAAGGGTTTCTTTCACTGGTCTTTTTAAAAAGCTGAACTTCAGTCATTATTCTAATCTACTACTGTACTGGCTATGTAAAGTGTGTCCTTAGCATTTTCTCGTTTAGCTCAGAATATGGACAGATGACAGCAATATGTTTTAAAAAGAAAGACAAAATAATCCCCTTTATCCTACAGGCACAGATACATACAGAGTTTTGAATTTATTTAATAGAGACCCTAAAGTTTGGCAATAGTGGAGTAAAAATGTGGGACTTCTACAAAAGATACCAACGTGTTGACATTATTTTTTTAGTTTCTAAATTAGTTCTTGTGTTTGTTTTAAAGTAGTGAAGGAAATACTCGGCACACATTGGGGTAAGGCGAAAACTTTTTAAGTAGTTTAATTGAAAACATTTTAAAAACGATTTCAGTCGATTAAAGCACGAATAGAAGAGTCGGAGTTAGAGAAAGACGACACCACAACGGTTAGGACGGTTTGTTCTGTGTTGTATTAAAATCAACAAGTTAGAGCGGAAGACGGATTAGTTTTGGTATGACGCTGCAGATGTTAGGGCTCATTTTAATTCTTAAAATTTAGACAAGCTTCTCTCTTTGTAAAAAGAGAGTGTGGAGAAAAGTCTGGAGTCTAAAGTATTGTACTGACATACTACAGTATACAAAAAGATAAAAGAGATTACAGAAAATAATCTCTGATATTTTCAACATTTTTATGTTAATCTCAGAATTCTGACTTTGCTCTAAATGGCTGAAAATGTTTTAAAGGTGCCATGTTTCTTCTGATATAACGTTACTATACCCTGAGACAAAGTAAGAACAGTGTCAGAATATTAATCTCATAATTCTGATGTGAGAAGAAAAAGTTCTGCTGAAAATAATCCTGACTTTTTCTGAAATTTTGACTTTTCTCTTGTGATTGTGATGTTTTTTTTTTTTACAGAATTGTGACATTAAATCAATTTCTCTTCATGTGGCATTTTTGTCATTTGCAGAATGTAATTAGAAAGGTCATAATCTCCAACAGTAAAAGCTGATTTGTCCTTATAAACTATGAAACATTTACGTTTACATGATGTACTGCAACAAGCCTCGCTGATCGGCTGTGAGGATGTTGATGGGATGTTGTGGTACCATTAGAGGTAACATTTACCTCTTTTAAAAATTAAACTATTTTTATTTACAGTACACAGTCACCTTTTAAAATGGTGAATGTAATGTTATCATGATGGTGCTGATGAGGTTTGGAAAGAGGGACAGGGTGTTAGTATTTAGTTTGTGTGAGATTAGATGAAGTGGCTTAAAGGATTAACAGACTTTGTGTACTACTGTACCTTCCAGTTCATCATCCCTGATCACTATGTCGTATTTTCCTTCGATTTTAATCACTGTTGCAGGAAATGACAACAACAGACCCGTTAGGAAACAGTCGCATCCCGCCGCTTTGTGTTTTGTATTTACCTTCATCGGTACCTTGCAGCCTCTCGCTCTCGGCGGCGTCGAGGGCGGTCACTTTGTCCGACTTGCGGGACGGCCTGCTGATGCCAGCGCTGTTCACGGCTCGGACCCGGAAGTGGTAGGAGTGGCCCACGCTCAGGCCGTGCACCGGGTATTTAGACACCTTCACTGGGGCGTCGTTGCACTGGACCCAGGTGTCGCTGCCAGCTTCACACCTGCACACCAGACCGGGAGATGACATCATCAGTATAATGACATCATCATCAAGAAAACCTAATTTTACTGAATATACCGAAGCTTGTTTTTCAACTGTGTAAAGGAAAGATTGGTTGTCTTAAAGCATATAGTGTACACTTAGGGTAAGTTAACTTTTCATCATCAACAATTTCTTCTAACCTACTGCATGATTCCAAACTCTATATAATAATAATAATAATAATAATAATAATAATAATTAGATTGCAGAGCACCTTTAAAAAAAAAAAACGTGATGCAAGTCAACACAATAAAAGTGAATGGAAACATTTAAAGTTAAATAAAAGACATTAAACTTTAAAGTTTTTGAGTTAAAGCTGCATTAATTGTTTCTACAAACTTCTCAACAAGCTGAAAACAAAAACTCTGAGATAAAATCACCAAATAAAGTGGCGAGTACGGGCTGCAACTGACGACTATTTTCATTATTGATTAATCTGTCGATCACATCTTCGATTAAGCGATTACTTTATGAAATGTCAAAGAATGTTTTGTCCAACCAACAGTCCAGAAGTCAAAGATATCAGTTTACAGTGATACAACAGAGCTGCAACCAGAGAACATTTAAAAACTGTGCTTAATTAAACTATTCATCGATTAATCAACAAATCGTTTCAATTAGGGGAGATAATTCTCTGTCGGTTTGTCACTATAAGCAATCCTTTCACATTACACTGAGTCATTTCATCTATAGTTAAGATAAGAAATAGTGATGAGTGCAGCTTTAAATAAATACTATAACATCATATCACACTTTTAATCATTTCCAGACTGACCGATCCACGAAGTATCCGGTGATTGCTGCCTCATTGACGATGTTGGGGGGTTTCCAGGCAACCAGGACGTAGTCCGAGTTGATGTCATACGCCTTTACGCTCATTGGTGCACCAGGGGCACCGGCCACAGAGGGAGCGGCATCTGGAGAGCATAGAGAGGACATCAGATGCATAGAGAGACAGACGAGACCAAAACTCAGCTTGGAAATATAAAAAAAACGTGTTGCAGCTTCCAGTAGAAGGAAACACAGCTTGAAAGAGGTGAAGGAAAATGTTTTAAGAAAAAAAAAAAAATGAAGAAGAAATGAATCTCGTTTTCTTTCATGGTAATAAGAGCAATAGATTTAAATCTTTCATTTCTACACGCCTGTTTGGTGTCTGTGTATCTGTGTGTGTGATTGTTGAATAGTGACTAAAAACTCGTCCTTTAATTCGAATCAAAATTCAAAGCAAATATTTGTTGTAATTGTAGCAGATCAGGTATAGAAAGAAAGTAAGCCCTCATTTTGTCATGTTGAGGCACATCCTGAGATCAGGTTTGGTGGGAACAGGGTGAGCTTCAACTGAATTTATGAGCCTGCTACGTGCTGATGGGACATCTGAGATTTGGCTTGAGACCTAAAACCTTGACTATGTTGGAAAAAAAGATAAACATCTAGATCGACCAGCTCATCCACTCGTCCATTTCACCATCCACCTGTTCGTCAACAGAGACCATATCTACACCATCTTTCAGGTGAGCCATCGAGAAGAATCATTGTCTGCTTGTGGTTCTTTAAAATGAAAGAGGAATCAGGCATGCTGATGTTTGTCACGCTCTGTGCTGAAGAGTGGTCAAATTATCAGGAAGCAATGTGCGTTTCTCAAATGAACAAAGAAGGAAACAACCTGATAGCCGCAATTTAAAAAGTGGAATCACTTTACTCCTGAAATTTATTTTGTATCATTTTATTGTTTATTTAACAGAGACAATGTACGACACATTTATAGCAACAGATTTCACTAAAAGCTAATTTTCATCTTTTTTTCATTTCTTCTATTTATTCTAAACAAACTGTTGTTCCTGTTTTGTGCTTTAAATATCACTTTTTGCAATAAATCTATCAAGCAGATATCCAAGAACCCAGTTTGACCCAGTTTGCAAACCTCTAAAGTAAATGTGATGATTTATTGATGTTAAAATGTGACATGATGCAGATGTCTCCTACCTGAAACGAACAGGTAGGCGCTGTGCTCAGTGGTGCCATCCTTTGTGAAGATGCGGAGGGTGTAGAGGCCCTCATCATCCTTGGCCAGGTGAGGCAGTGTCAGACGGGCCACACCTCCACCCACTGCCAACTCCACCAGCTTACTTGGTTTCAGCAGTTTATCTGATGGAAGACACAGCGAGGAGTGACCAAAATACACAGATAACACACAACCAGCTGTTTGACTCTGAGGAAGCTGCGGAGAAGAATGAATAAATAAATAGATACATGAATAAAATAAGAATGAAGAAAAACAGAGAACAGAGAAAAACAGAGTTGAATTAAATCAAAATAAATGAAAAGCAACATCAGTGCTGATGTGTCCTTGAGCAAGACTTCAGCTCTGTACCTGAACAGATGAATGAATGAGAGTCTTACCGTCTCTGTACCACTGGGCGAGGGGTGGTAGGTTGGGGAGGTCGGGGACCACCACCATGCTACACACCAGGCTGATGGAGCTGCCCTCCACACCAAACGACACTGAGAACCGATCCAGCAGGGTGACCTCCAGCTTACTGGCATGGATCTCAGTCAGATGGGGCACTGGGCAAGAGGTGAAACATCATATTTTAAAGGGGGACATTATGTAAGACCAGAATGAAAATACTGTTATGTCAAATTTGGAAGTAAACATGGTTGTTGCATTTTCTGCACTCCAATCTTCAGGTAATACACCTTTAAAACCAGCCAAGAATACCAGGGATCCCTGGATAAAACTGCTAGGGGCCCCTTAAATGACCCCTGGGAATTGTCAAACCTCTGTTTAGGAGCTGCTGTCTCACACAAGTGGTTTTCATAGTGTGGTCTAGGGACCACAAGAGATCATTGAGAGGGTCCCTTTGGGTCCCCAGGAAAATGTAGATTAGCCACAGGTTTTGATAAAACTTTGGTAACTGATTATTGATAAGTGTTCGATTCTGTGATTTACAGAATTATACTGATTGGTCTGATCATTTGCTTGATTGTCAGTGTATCATGTTCAACGTTTTAGACAGTGGATGTTGTAATTTTGAGAAAATGCGGAAAACCAATTGGACCAAACTGGACCAAAGGGGATCTCTATGGTAGACACTGTGGTCTGTTTGGAGCTTAATTTTAACACGGTTTCACTTCCTAAACATTAGCACATAAAGCTAAAATATATGAATGTTTAATGAGATCATCGAGGGCTGAGCTATATACTGTGAGCAGAAGGACAACAGCTTCTTACAATAGTTTCCACTGCTTATCAGGCCTCTCACATGCACTGCTATTTGTAGCCAACTGATCCCATGTGGTAGAACTGGTTGTGTCCGGGCCTGATTCCAACCAAAAATTAAAAAGCCCCCCCCCCCCCCGCAGCTAGATCCTCGGGTACTGCCCCCTTCTCTCCCCTCACCTATACCAAGCTGGCAGGACTCGCTGGCTCCTGTTGCTCCTGTTGGAGAAAAGAAAACCGTGACTGCAGAGAGAAACACGACAGCTGAATAACGTCTGAACAGTGCACAGCCAGAATGAGAGGATGACTTACTCTTCACAGTAACTGTAGCCTTGCTAGTAGCCGTGCCATGCTGGTTGGTGGCCACAGCACTGTACTCAGCGGTATCACTCACAACACACCTACAAGACCGGACCGGTAATGTAATTAAACATATGAACATATATCCAAAGCTTTCCATACCTCAACATCATGTTCTGAATATTTATGTGCACTGATTGTAGTTTATATCATCATTTCTAAATTTTAATTTGTGTTTTTTTACTTGAGATGTTTCTTAAATACTTTTTTCAATACAAATGAATATGTCAGAAGTTAATAGAGAGTCTAGTTCTACAGAGGCCAATTCTCCAAAACTGACATCTAGAATATTTCCCTTTGATGGAATGAGGCATCCTTAAAAAACATGCAGTCTTCGGTGTAAATGATCATAAAATATATAAATAATAACAATGAAGAGTTGGATCAAGCCAACACAGAATGTATATGTGATGATGTTAGACAGAATATAAGGATTTTTTTTCAACCTTAAGTCTACTTAAGGGGAAATATTATAAGGGGATAACACTGAAATACGATGCTGAGAATTTCCGATCATATACCACAGTAAATGAATGTCTGCTCCTGTCATGCTGGTAAAATGATTCTGTGTTCGAACTGATTCCAAGACGTTGAAAAAGATATATTTTACTGTTGTAAACATGTCAAAAGTGTAGGTTTTGTTTTGGGAGAGGGGAATACTCAATGAAATCATGGATTCTTGAAAAACAAACCAAAACAAATAACCTGAAATCATGTGAATACTACTTTGTGCATTTGAATACATTTTTATCAACCTAGCAACAACACGTTAGCTGTGTCCCAATTCAGGGGGCGCATCCTTCGAAGGCCATCCCACTTCATGTGTCCAAGAAATGCTGCCTCCTTTTCCCGAATTTGTAGGATCTAACGGCTGTATCCTTCGTGGCCCAATGTATCCCAAGATTCATTGCGCGCAAGAGAATATGGAGTCCACAAACGTACCCTCCGAGCAGCATTACACTTTTAAATGTAAAGTATTGGGTTTCAACTCACTCGAACAGTTAACAATACAGAGGTTAAAAAACCAAGGGGCCTCAAAAACCTCAAACCTCAACTGCAGTTGTCAAGGTTGCTAGGCGACAGGAGCGGCGCTTTGTGACGCTGGTGACGCAAAGACCGTCTCATTTAACAACGCTCGGTTCGGCCTTCGGGGTCTACGAAGGCTGTGTCCTTAGAAGGATTATTATAGTGATTTATTATAATTACAAATCCCTAATCTCCTATAAATCAAAAATGAAAATAGCATTTTTGAAGAGTTAGAACACGCCCCCTCCCATCCCATTTAACTGTACAGAGTCAAACAAGCAGTTAAGCTCTTTCTTTCCTCAACAACACGTCGGCGGCTCTTCAAGGTCAGCTGTAAACTCCCTAAGTCAATGTTTGATTACAGCACAAGACGTCGTGTTCTGCCTCTTTTGAAAAATGATCTCACATGTGGGGAGGGCACTGAAAAGAAGTTGCACCAAGGCTGTGGCGCCCTTGTGACAGCGACTGAAGAGGCTTCTGAGGGTGAGAATAGAAGGAAGAAATGTGACCTTCACCCTGGACGGAACTATTTTAAAAGACGATCCGTTTTCTCAGCTGTGGGGGGGCATAAACTGAGTCTGTGCTCTTCTTCTCATAGAGCTTTTCACTTGGAAAAAAATGTTTCATTTTTACAAAGTTAGGGACATAAAATGACTCGCTGACCCAGTAATGCAATTACGGGGGAGAGAGAGAGAGAGAGAGGGGGAGAGAGAGAGAGGGAGAGAGAGAGAGGGAGAGAGAGATAGGGAGAGAGAGAGAGAGAGAGACGGAGAGAGAGGGAGGGAGAGAGAGAGAGAGACGGAGAGAGAGAGAGGGAGAGAGAGAGAGGGAGAGAGAGAGAGAGGGAGAGAGAGACGGAGAGAGAGGGAGAGAGAGAGAGAGCAGTGGGAGGAATTCATGGCTTGAATGACGCAAAGGTCAGCACTTCAACACGAACAGCTGAGGAGTCTTGAAGATGATGAACAGGCCAGCCGGGCCCGGCCCCTCAATCTAACAGTCTTCCCTCTGTAGCCACCTGCCTTTTCATTTTTGACACCAAAAGTGAAGATAGAGCACTAAAATATTAAACATTAAAGGTAAAGAATCCCAGAGGAGATTATTTAGCTTTGCAATAGTTAACTCTAAATCCCTTTTGCTCTTTTGCTTTCCCCTCTTGTACCACACGTTCCATACTTTTTGTGCAACACAAGGTTGCGTGTCTCTCCAAATAGCATCAAGAGGTACAGACAGTGTGAGTTTCAAATTCTCACTTCCTTTGTGTTGACATGATTTCTTGCAAGTGTATGACATGGTCTTATTTGCTGCAGTGTGTGGCAGGTAGATAAGATGGGTGAATTGTTACAGTTAAAGTTGGGAAAGCGCAGCTTTAACTTTTTCTAAATAATCTTTACAACATTATTGGAGTGTGAGGTGTTTCTTTTTTTGTACTTTTAAATATTCTTCCAACTTCCTCACCAAAGCTTCAAAGTTATTAATACAACAAAATCCTGGGAACCAGACGAATCTGCAAGCTCATGTTTTATTGGCTCTGGCAGATGCGTCTGGTCCCCCCCTCCCATTCAGACAGATTTCCAGCCGACCAATCACAACCGTTTATCTAACGTGGGGCGGGGTTGATACGATGACTGTACAGAGGAGCACCGTTGAGGGATTTTCGTAAACAACCAAGATGGCTGCCGCTGATGTGGACAGTTCTGAATCCGCTATCACGTCAGTATTAAACAAACTGAACGTTATATTTTCTCTAAAAGAAGAACAAACAGCTGCACTTAAAAGCTTTTGCTGATTAGAAAGATGTTTGCTTCCGACAGGATTCGCTCAGCGCTACGTCACACGTTTCATTGATCTGACTGGTTGGAGGTCTATCCAATTGCATCCAGAGTTATTTTGGTCTGCGCCCGCTGATAACGCCGCTAAGAAATCAAAAATGAACTGAGAGGTTCCAGAAGTTAGCGATGTCAGGCTAACTTTTACAGACTGGACTCTCTTATTTGGAGAAAGTTAACATTGTCCTCAATATTGTTATATCCTTAGAAACTCTTCAAGACAAAGAACTGCTATGTGTGATGTTTTTAAGAAAGTTCAGTTTATTCTCTGCAGAGTTGTGTTTGTGCCGTACCTGCTAATGATCAAACTGTGGACTCCATACTTGTTTTCAATCTTGTACTTTCCTGGGGCGCTAAGTGGGTCAACTGGCACTCCTCCTTTATACCTGCAAACAGTCAGCAGTCAGTGATCTGTTTTTCACACCTGCATGCTCTCACTTTAAACTGGTAAAACTCTCTGATGGTCCATCCAACAATAAAGTGACATGTGTTGTGTACTAAAATAGCAGCAGATATTTACAAGGTGGAGGCTACTGGGAGGGTATGCTGAACATTGTAGATTGGGATTAAAGAGTTAAAGGAATGCTAACAATGCTAACAAACCTTTTCGGGGTGTCTCAAAGGATCACTGCTGTATTTCTTCCCACCATAATGTAGACATTTCTACCAAAACGAGGCATAAACTTAAAAAACGAGTAAAACATATGTATACAAATATGTAAATGGTTCCGTTGTTTAAATATTTAAAAAACAATGTCAGCAGTGTTATCAGCTACAGCTACAGTGTTACCACTTCTTGATTAGACTTGGATGCTGTAAGCTTAAATAGTACATACTTTAAATGTGGTTTTGCTTATTCTGACATTAAAGGAAAGCTGTGGTCAGATCTAAAACCCACTCCCGTGAGATGTTGAATATTCTGACCATTTGACAATGGGCCTTGGGTTTCCCTGCACGGTGCAGAACAGTTTGACAGGAGTCTTCTCCCACACGGTGTGGGGCCGCAGGGCAACCAGGAAGTCCGGCATCTTGGCAATGTCATCCAACAAATCCACCCTCTTGATCATCATGTCCTTAATCTGGAATGAGTGCACAAGTCACAGGACAGAGACATACTTTTTCAACGCTGGGTCTGTACTCCATCATGTTGTACTGCATTTGAAATGAAACAGTGACCAGGGCTTCATCTTTAAGGGCCTATATCATGCATGGTAAATACACAGACCAGTTGTTTCTATGAAAAGAAGACATCATTATGAACCCGTCTAAGCCAACATGTTGTCATCGTCAACATTTCCCAGCTGACATCACTATCAACAAATCTGAAATCGGCCCAGACCAGAAGGATTAAAGAGGTGAGGTCAGCAGGCAGCAGTCAACAGCAGAGCACAACTTTTAACTTCAGCATCATCCATCTGTCTTCTTACAGCAAGATGAGGAAGGGCACGACACATTCATATATAAAGCACCATCGGTAAATGGGACTTTCACAGTATTCCATAATGTTTTTAATTAATATATTGTTATAACTGTATATAAATCTATGAACTCAACTCTAAAAACAGGGTTCATACAGCTTTTTAAGAGTAAAACTCAAGCACGTTTCAAGCACTTTCAAGGTACTTAAACCAAAATACCCAGACCTTCGAAACCTTTATCATCACATCTAAATTGTTATTATAAATTCCAGGAGACAACAAACAAATATGACGACGGGATCGTTTCATTTCAAACATTAAAAGATTTTCGGTTTCCTTGAGTGATTGTGTTGATGATGAAACACCAGATTATGTTGGAAAATCAAGCATTTTTCAAGGAATACATTCAAAAAACTTTCAAGACTTTGTATGAACCTTGCTTTTGAAGGTGGTCAAAGTTTGGGTGCACCTCAGATCCACTTGAAATGAGTAATGAGTTCTACTTTCTTAAAGTTCTTGCAGCAACAGTTTGAATGAGCCGCAGTGTTTAAGAGTTTTATTGGTGAGAGCAAACAGTCACTTATTTTATATGCATTAGCAGCCAATACAGTTACCTCAGTGTTGTGTCTATTGAACTGGAGAACATTTTAACACACCTAATAATTAATCTTATACGTGCATTGATGCAGTGTATCATCAAGACCAGGTGGTCTGTAAAAGATAAATGTACAGCTGAGTGTCATCTGCATATATGCAATATATGAAACGTTGGATGTTGTGTGATTGGCTCCTTACCTCTCTCTGGATAGCAAGACTGTCCACTTGGGCCTTGGTGGCCATCCTCATCCTGTGGAGCTCCTCCTGAATAACAGTCAGTCCTTTCCCAACATTCGTGGTCACTCGCTGGTACTCCTCCGTCTCCTCAGTAGTCCTACCAGCACACAACATACATGTCTGGTTAATAACTTTAGTGTTGCTGGGTATCAACCACAAAACATTAAAACAACTTTGTGGCTAACTTTAAACTTGGAACCAAGTTTTTTTTGCCTTTTATGAGCACTAAAATAATTAATTTTGAGCCCTTTGATCTAATCTACATGACAGTTTGCGTCTCATATCCATCTCACAGTTAAAAGTAAAGTAGTAACTAAACTTGCAGAATTGGAAGAATATAGTATATCTGCAGATTAGATTCACTTGCTCTTGGAAGAATATAGTATATCTGCAGATTAGATTCAAGCTCTCAGGGATTTATAATTATTTTCAATTAACTCTCAGAAATATCTAAAACAGCTGACAATCTTTATTTCAAAGCACAATATTTGCCAGAATCACTTTTGCATATTTCATCAGTGGTACCTACTGGTACAGCAACAGTGAGAGCTTTACAAGTTCATTTATCACTTCATTAAATTAACAACTAGTAACGCTGAAGAAATGTGCTGTCTTGACTGGGTTCAGCTAGTAGAGACTGTGGTTCAGTATTACCTTACACCTAAAATAGCCTGACATATGACAGCAGCCAATGGGAACTCACCTCTGCCGGAACTCCGGTATGGTATACGCTGGTTCCGCCATAGCCTCTGTGGCCTGGGCCTGCACCTGGCTCACCGATTTAGAGCTTGATTTGCTGTCGGGGTAGAGGTCCATCCATTATAACAGGCATTAAAAGGGAAACTCCACCATAATGGACTTTTAGGTTTTAGTTTTGCAGAAGCAGTCGCCGAGCTAAAACCTCCCAAGATCCAAGTTTGAAGTACCTGTACAGTAGTATAAAATGAAGGCCTCCTTGTCTGTAATATTATGTTTAAATTTGCTTTAGTTTAATATGGAAGGACAGAATATGGGGCCCATCTATATTAAACTTCTAGGCTATATTTGTGGTTCCTCCCCACCTCTCCTTTGCATTGCCAATATATCTATATCTTATTATTCCCCTTTATGACAGCTGATATACAGACTTGCTGCCACCTCCTCACTCACTATGCACTTTCATTGCAGCAAAGTCTATTGTGAAAAAATTGATAGCCGTTATAGTCTGATACACATGAAGAGAATTTGACCTTTGAGCATCTGGGACATGGACTAAGATTTCATCCAGAAACTCTTTTTAAAGGATACATGTTCATGGTTGATCAAATAGATAAATAAAACTAGCAAACAAAAACACTCAGCCCTCCATGGTTTTATTCACCAATCACTCTCTTGGAAAACGTCATGAGAAACTTGGTCAGTACTGATATCAGTATCTGCAGCTGACCACTGGCCTCAGATGTAGGTCAGATTCAGGGGAGTGGCATGTGTCCTCTGACAGAAGACAGGGACTACATACCCGGTGATCAGAACTTGGCTTGTAGTGGCTCAGATCTGGGACTTGAGGCACTTTTATGTGCCCTCATCACTAGTGACAACAAAGCTAGCGCCGCCTTCAACTTCTGTCTCAAGTTCAGCATAACTATGTTGCACAGCAGAGCTGGACTAAGAGCCAGGTAGGGTGCAATGCTTTTTTAAAGCGTGCTACAGCAATGGCCGTCATGACCTGAGTAATAAAACCAGCCAGAAACTGTTGGCACAAGCTGTAGAGCATCAGTAGCACTAGCATTATCTATAGGGGCTGTAGCTGCAGAGCCTCTGGACCCCACAGTGAAAAGGGGCTACAGACTCTGGTGACTGTTTTAAAATGTTCAAACACACAACACACGTTTGTGAACGCTGGCGCATGTTTTCACTTGTTTGGTTTTGGCAGGTCTGCGTCTTCTCCAAGCTATGCGCCTTCTACACTGAACATGCAAGGTTTTCCAGGACATGTGTCATCTTTCATCTCAAACTGAATCAACGTGAGACAGAGGAACAAATACCATCATACAGAGGGATGAATATGTGAATATGAATGAGTTCCTGTATTTATCAGCCTCTCATCTTATTTAACAAGCATGACTGACACTGTACATGCTCACTCTCTCTAAAATCAGTTAACATTTGTGCCTTGAGTTTGAGTCACAAAAATAATATAAGGCTTGAGATCATGGCCTTATGCAACTTAACACACTGATGACTCCAGCTGGCAGTGAGAGATAACAGTAACAACATTTTTAGACCTTTTTTTGCATCCAGAAACACACAAATATGTAAAACCACTAAGTCTGCTTTTACAATATTTGTGATTTGCAGTCAATTATCAAGTAAAGCTGCCACGGAGGAAAGAAACACATCTGCTAGGTTGTGTATTGATAAAGTGTTCCTA
This sequence comes from Macquaria australasica, assembly GCA_005408345.1. NCBI lineage: Eukaryota > Metazoa > Chordata > Actinopteri > Centrarchiformes > Percichthyidae > Macquaria > Macquaria australasica. The sequence continues at coordinate 79,277 of SEMN01000458.1, read as the reverse complement.
CTGAGGTAGTGAACATGGCATGCAAAACCACCAATGTTGGCTGTTCAAGTGAATTACTGATGCAACAAAATTTCAAAAAATACTACATATATTTAACTGTTATAACTATATTTGCTTTGCGTATAAAATGTAGTCAAATATTAATTTGACAGAAAAGTTATGGATGTGAATGCTTTTAATTTGTTTCGGAGACCTGAGTTTTGATTCGCTGCTCATCCAACCTTACAAATCAATTTGAATGTGAATTTGCACGATCCCAAAAATTGGAGATTGGGGCACTGCTGCAGTCATTATTAGCATTATTAGCATAACAGCTTTGAATCTGACATCAGAAGACAAATGTTCAGGCAGCTAGGAAGCAGACGGGTATGCAGCAGGAACATGAAGACCCCCTTCTGTCGGATCTGCCCCTCAGCAGCAGCTCTATGCATGTCTGTGGCTCTACCTGGCAAAGCAGCAAGAGCCGTGCTTTTCAAAGTAGCAGGTGAAGTCCACCTTCATACCTTTGCTGCTGCTGCTGCTTGATAACACATGTAGAGTGTTGACAAGCATAATCAGTTTTGATTTGGCTCACATGCTTCTTCTTATACCAAGGTATGACTTTGGAAGCCATGACTGGAACACTTCAAGGAGACCTGGCCAAGAGCACCAGGGGGAGGGGGAGACCAAACATGTGTTAGCCATGATAACAATGTCAATACAAGTCTGTCCTTTACCGTTAATGTTACTGCAGCCGTTATGAAGTCTCTGTGATACACATTTTTCCTGTACAGTATGCAGGGTTACTGAGAGCATCAACAGTTGCAATCATACTTCAATACAATCTCTAGTGTTGCTCTTCTCAAGAAACATTTCTGTGGTTATATTCATATCACACATAATAAATTACCATTGATAAACACTGATATTTACAGAACACAAAAATATCACAAGAACATATTTATCTCAGAGGAGGACACGTCAGAGTCCAGCATTTGGGAGGCATCAGGACAGCTCCAACATATACCAGAGCTCAGCACTTTAAATGTTTCACCTTACAACCTCACACAGCTCAGCTATGAATAGCTTGCAGTAGTCTGCCTCTTCCATGATTGGAAAATGAAGGAAATAGAGTCATTACCAGCAGTGCACAGCCTTCACTCTATTTAATTAAAACCACCCTGCAGGAAATGAGACTGATCAGACTATATGGGCTCTTTTTAAATTGAACAAGACTAACTTCTAAACCAGCTGTCACATCCACACTCTGCCTCGGGCTAATTATGCTTCCATTCTGTTTAATCAATTATTTCAACACAAGAACATTTTTACCTGAGCCTTTCTGGCTGAGACAAATTGGGAAAAGAGGGTCAGCAACCTCTTAATGGCCTGGTATGTAAGGAAGTACAGCTCGGGGAGATTACAACAGACTGCTGCTGTTTCCCCACGCAGGAGACAGATTATCTACAGCCATTCATTATAGCAACACTTTTCACTTATCCCCTGCTTGACAGCAGACACCTTCTCTTCCTACTCTGAGCTTCATTTTGCAAAAGCTATTCCTCCAATAAAATTAGCCAACTAGTGAGCAAATATTAAGAAAAGTGACTTACCCCAAGAGATTAAAACAGCGCAAAGCGGTGGCAGACCAGGCTGATGCCGCTTGGGAAGCACTTGCTGATGGTAACAAAAATATTACCCTCTCACTGGAGGAATGCTGTTCCCCTTCCACCCCATGTATGGACGCACTTAAGACTATATATAGCATTTACCCCCAAATTTTGTTCTCATTCTGCACTTTGGAGATGAAGAGTGTGCATCTGCACCTGCAATTTTATTGAATTATTTAGAGGTTTGTTTCATCCACTTATTAAATTATTAAATTAAAGATTTTTTTTTGGAGACTTTTAGTGAATAGTTGAAAGAAAATGATAATAGTCTGTAAATACGCTTACGGAGGCTGGATTTCGTATATGAATTACTGTTTCCACACAACAATAACTAATTTTGGAAGTCCTTAAATCAGTCTTAAAATGGCATGTTGCCAATCTTCCCATTATTGCCAGGATTTTTCTTTTCTAACAAGATTAATAAGAGGCACCTCACCTATTTCACAAATATTCATCCAACCAAGAGCCAGAAAGACGTTTTTGAGATCATTTGCTGGCAAATCCCAACACTGAAAGCTTTATGAGACCTTTTTAGGTTTCTCCAGACAGCCTGTCCTCCTTGGCTCAACACTTGTGGGCAGCAGTCAGGCTATTTTTAACACCTAGTCCTCCGATACAGTGATACCCCCAATTCTTACTGTACAAGAGCCCTCGCAGCTATTTTCATTCACACAAGTCTATTTAAAAAAAAATAAAATGACTGAAGATACAGAGGGAAAAAAACTTCTTATGAAGCAGAGCTGGTGAAACTTAGGTGTGAACTCAAAGAGGTAGCAGGCCTGGAGTTTATTGCCCAGCTGACCTGCAGTTGCTCCCATGAGGGTTCACTGGAAAGGTCACCTCCCCCTTCTCTGTTTAGAGGACACTGGCCGGCAGCTTTGCTCACATGTCCAGTATATTCTTGAATAAAACTCTCAAAATGTGTATTACATGTCCTCCTTACCAAAGTGTGGGATTTAGAATTTTGACTATTTGGTGGCTCCTAGTGGTAGAATTAAGAAAAACACTGAGGCACCCTTAACTTCAGACATGTAAGGACTGTCAGAGTGGCTGGAGGAGGACACAGGAGGTTAAATTAAACCGGTGTAAAAATACATTTAACTTTTTATTTTCACTAGGCCAGAGAAGATGCAGTTTGGGAAGGTTTAGGTGGAGTTATGGGACAAAATAAAGAAAAAAGGTGAAACAAGAAACGGCGAATAGGTAACTCAAAATAACACGAACATAAGGAGGGAAGAGAGACCCAAGCTAGGTACATGGCACTTACTGCTACTGGTGTCCTGATGAACTGACTCCAGAGGATCATGCAACCTATGTTAGATGTTAGATGTCTCTTCCTGTCAGACGTACACAGCAGAGTATGCACATTACTTTATGAATACACCTCCTCCAGCATTCACTGTGTGTATTCAAGTAGTAAAATAATGAAGTCACTTAATGTAAAAAAAGGTCACTTCACAATCAATCTTTCAAAGCGGTACTCTAACAATTTATTTATGATTGCACTTCCATAAAGTCTGGGGCAGCAGAGGCTGAGATATGCTGACTTTTAGTCCCTGCCTGTATGGGTCAAGTTCCAAAAACACTGGATCCTAAAAGTCCCATAATGCAACTCAAAAGCATTTTTCATTAGACACCTTCCCCATCTGGTATATGCCCACGTCTTTCAAACTTGACGTCCCTAGTTTGCAATACAGAGTTTCTGTTACAAATTTGTAGTCTCCAAGCCCCAGCTGAAATAACTCCAGTGACATCACTTAAGTCATTTTCTCAGACTTGGCTAAACTCCCTTCAGAGCCAGAGAAGACATTATACAACTGTTTTGATGGGCTGAGTATTACCAACCATGACCAGCAGACTGAGCTTCAAGTGTTAAAATCAGTGAAGTGCCCCTTTAAATCCACATTCAGATTGGTCTTATCTTCTGTTAAATGCTGCCACCTGGTGGCTATTTATTTGAAGTTGCGGTGGATGATCAGCTGATCTGGAAAAATAAATACATTTTTTGCCTTAATATGTTTTGGTTCCTCTCTCTTATGCACAAAGAAGATCATAGGAAACATAGATATTGACCGGGACTTGACCCTTACAATTGTTACAAGTTAATTATTTCGTTATCTCGAGAAAACAAGCTTTGTTATCTTGAGATAACAAAATAATCAACCCATTATCACGAGAAAACAAAAGGTCGTTTCCCCTTATAGCTCACTTATAATGTTTATCAGAGATCAGGAGTGCCATGGCAGCATGAATAGCTGGCGTCTTGACAACGGTAGCAACTGATTTAAGATCAAGGAGAACCCATTATTGATCAACGCATCAGATTGTACTTTAATCAAGGTCTAACAGGCAGAAATTGTATTGTGTCTTTATGTTAGATATAACATTCAGATCAGTCCTCATCATTTAAGGAGAAGACTACGAGATAAATTAACCCGTTATCTCAAGAAAACGAGCTTTGATATCTCGAGATGAAAATAATTAACTCGTGATCTCGAGATAACAGCATTAAAAAAAAAATTGCAAGCACGGCCGTTCTCAGCTTCCGTAGTTTTTGACATTTTCAGATGTAATTTTTCAAACCTTTGAGGACCACAAAACAAAATCCCATTTACCTCCATTGTACTTGGAGTCAGAAAGCAGTGTGGTGCAGTTCGTGTTGCTTTACCCTTTGACCTATGCAGGGATTTCTAGGATAGAAAGTCTCAGACTTCTTTTTTTTTTACTGCAGACAATGCTCAGAAATCATCAGGACATACAAAGTGAAACATAGAAAAAGTACATTAGTAAAGAGGAACAAGCAGTTCCCCACCAACATTTACTAACATTATGAGCTTCAACTGATTGATATCTTTTGAATCACTGCTGTATTGTTAGATAGGTCTCTTTACTTTATCCACCTCCTGTATTTATGTGTGTGTATGTGTGTGAGCATGATAACATGATGAGCAGGAAGTTCAGAGTTTGAGGGGTCTCGTCGCTGCAGAGCGACATTCACTTCTGACTGTGGACTTTTCCACTGTTTGAGCACAAACAGCTGCATCCATTTGAACATGCATCATCTGTTTTGTTTGTGACTCAAGTAATGAGGAGAAATTCCAATATATTGTTATTTGATCATGATCCCAGTTGTAGTTGGACGTTAGGATGGAGATGTTCGTCATTTAGTCGGTCATTTGGTCCATTCATCAATCCAGCACTTTGATCATAAGCGAGATATGTTAACATCTACAGGCCTGATTTACATGGTATTTGATCTGGATCATCATGCCCCTCCAAAATGATGGTTGCAAATAGGGGGTGACCCCTTGACCTTTTCTTTGACACACTGTCATGCCAAAACTTCCCTCTAACAACACTTTAGCTAGGACAAAATATCCTGAGAACGATTGACCTGATTTGCACAAAAGAAAGACTCCTAATGACTTCGGTGACCCCCTGACCTTTCTCTCTAGCGCCACCATCAGATACATTTTTCCATTTGTACACAAAAATATCAAAATCTATTGAGTGGATTGCTATAAAATTAAATTTACTGAGCACTTCAGGTTCCTCAGAGGATGAAAAAAAACTATTCGGAAATATGAGCTTTCCTGAAGCGGCAAGGACAAAATACCAACTTGAATAAATCTCATAATCTAACTGGTGAAAATTTACTGAACAAATTCATGTTTTGAAGGAGATGAACCTTTATTATTTTTATGACCCTTCTGACTTTCCTCTAGTGCCACCAGTGAGGTAACTTTCCACAACATTTCAGTGAAATCTATTTTAAGATATCCTACTAACTAAATAACAAACAAACATATGGGACTAAAAATACAACTTCCTTGGCATGAAGAAATTGGTTAAATGAATGAGAAAAAATGTGTTTTAAGGAAATCACAAGTGATGCAGCTGCTCTGAATAATGTTTAAGTCAACATTTGTTAACTAAATTACAGTGCAGCATTAGGTTTCATGATTTACAGGTGTTTACTTCTATGACTTACTTATTTAAGGTGCAGATTGATTGCTTTTTACATGTTTTCTGTTATTTTCTATATAGTTATCACATCTGAAATGTCAGCAAAGAGGATATGTAATATCGAAATAAAACTAGTTTAATTCAACTAATATTCTTGTTTTCATTTGTGTGTGTGTGTGTGTTCAACTTGAATAAACACTGCTGACACACTTCCATGGAGCCTCACAGCTAGGGCTGCAACTAAGACTTCGTTTCATTATCGTTTAATGCGTCAATTATTTTTTTCAATTAACTGGTTAATTGTTTATGTGAGAAAATAGTTCAAATTGTCCAGCACAGTTTTCCAGAGTCCTATCGTTTTTTGTCCGACCGACACTCCAAAACCCAAAGATACTTAAATATAAAGTTGTAAAACAGAGAAAAGCAGCAAATCCTCACATTTGACAAGCTGGAACCAGTTAATACACTAAGATGAATGAATAAATCTGACGATTAAAACATTTACAGTCAGTCACATTTTACAGGTTATAACCTCTGAGTCTGACATTGAATTGAATGGGCACTTTTCTTTGCCTAAGCATCAGTTAATTGGTTAAATAACGATAATGCGATGAGGAGGCTTTATTGGGTTTGTGTGTCAGCAGGAAAACTGAATCAACCACTCGTGAAGGTCAGTAGAGAAGGTCACCCTGAAGCAGCCATGACACCAGACTAGATATTCTGCCTCAGAGGGGAGTGAATGAATGCTAAGCCCTCCTCCCTCCGCTCTCCCTCCCTTGTGAGCCGCTCTTTTGGGGCACAGAGGGGGGAAAGACGGTGCAGGGAAGCCGTTCTTTTCATCCGTGCACTCACTGACTCGTGGTTGCAGCCGGCGGGAGATGGGACGGAAGAGGAGGAGGATTGTGGGCAGGATAGAGGGGAATCTAGGAGGGAAGTCCTAAATCACAGCAAAAGAGGGACGTCAGAGGCTTCGCACATCATTGAGTCAGCAGACATGGGTCACTATACGCAGAGGTAGTGACGTAACTGAGCTGTGGGGGGGGGGGTCTCTGACTATGTGTATAGCAATACTAAGATTTGTTGCATCAGGCCTCATCAGCAATTCAAAGAGGGGCTTCAAACCATGTTGAAGCTGCTTGATCAGGAATAAAAGTCCAGCTCTTATTCTGTTATTGTGGAGTACAGAAGACAAAAAAAACCTCAATCTGGGCTTTAAAACAAACTTCTTGTTTGAGAAAACAAGAAGTATTGATTTTATTGATAACCTAGAGGGAAAAACAAAAACTAAATTTGGAGATAAGGTGATGGATGTGAATACACTGACAGCAGATGAAAAATCAAAACTAAAGAGTGAAATACAATCTGTCTGCTTTTCTCCTGGTTCTCAGTTCTGACTAGCTTTCGTATGACACCTCTAATCAGTCACTGATTTACACCTGGAGTTGAAAATGAATATAATTAACTACCTGGCAGAACAGAAAGCCAGCTTTACACAGGGCTCAGGAGACCAATACTTTCCTATTTATACTAATAATATCAAGTATACAAATCTAGGTCAAAAGGTAGAAAATTCTGTAGGTTTGATGGCAAATTTAAGTGTATTCTTTAGCACGTTTTCATTGTGAACATACAACATACTCAAAACATGGTTGTTCAAAACATGTGAATCCTTTTTAGTTTGAGTTTTTCCCATGGTTTTAGGTTTAGGAGCTGTAGGTTTTTTTTAGGAGTAGAGAAGTTTTTGCTGCTATGTTAAGCTATGACTCAAACCTTGCTGGTCATCCAAGCCAATTGAAGGCGTGGGGAGTCTCTCCACCACAAGTTATGTCTAGGTTCCCCTCAGCCAGGGATATAACATGAATTTGGGGCTCGTCTGGGATTTGAACAAGAGACCCCTAAAACAGCAGTTTGTGAAGGCAAGAAGCGTATCTGTTATCATGTTCTTCATCATGTTATCTTTGTTATTCCTCTATCATTTGTTCAGTATAAACACCACAGACTGGTGAGTTGGTAAAAATGTACGTTATATAACTGAAAACTCCCAGAATAACTAAGTGATTGAACCTTGAGCTTAGAATATTTTATGTCTTCCCAAGGTCAAGAATGAATCTCCATGCTCAATCATCTACAGTAAGAGGTTTTTCACGCAACTACGTGCCAACATGCTATTTGCAGCATGTCTTTGGGTGCCTTGTTGAAGGGTATATGACACTAATTGCTGTGGGAGGGGAGAGTGCTGCAGGAGATAAGAAAGCGTCAGTCACGAGCCTGTTTCTCTAACTGTAGTACGTGTGGAGCTGTTAGGAGATGGTTGGACGTTGCAGCTTGTATCTGATGACCTTCAGCCTGTAGCTGATGCTGAGTGTGATGCACCAGGAAGAGGGATGATGACATCATCGTGTGGTTGCCTTGCCCCTCTGCACGTACACCTCTGGGTGCCGTGGCAACGTGCGAGACGTGCCGGCCGGAAGTCTGTGGCTCTCTGTGCTGCTGGGAGGAGAGCGGCAGGGTTATCATGCAGATGCAGCTTCAGCTCACAGTCCACCCCTCCTCCTTCTCCCTTCCTCACTTCCTCTCCTGCTGCTGTAGGAGAAGCCCCCTCCTCTCATCTACCCCTCCCCTTCACGTCCCCAGCTCAGCCAATCAGAGCGCTCGGTGGGGGCAGGGCATTGCAGAACCACCATTCCAGTGCGGAGCTGCTGCATCTCCCCAGAGCTAACAGGGAGCTAGCAGCTCAGAGGGAGGAGACACGGTCAAACCCAGCCTCTTTGTGTGTTTGTGTGTTTAAGTGTGTTTAAGTGTGTTTAAGTGTGTGTGTGTGTGTGTGTGTGGCTGTGTGTGCCTATCGCAGACTAGCAGGCACGGCTGCTGCTGCACTCTTGTTTCACCAGACTTATTCCCTTTAACCTTGCCTTGCCACGGTGCTCAGCTCAGGCCTGCTTCTTCCTCCACTTCAGGATAAAGAGGGATCAGCGTGGGGGGACAGGAGAGAACAGACGGCAGCCTTCCTTTCCCTCCTTCTTTACTCTAACCATCTCGTAGTCTGTGACAGCTCCTGACAGACGTGCAGGCAGGATGATAGCAGCTCAGCTTCTGGCCTACTACTTCACCGAGTTGAAGGATGATCAACTCAAAAAGGTGAGTGAAGGCAGTTTTAAACTGCCACAGTGGTCCCTTTGTGTTGAGCTGGAGAGTTGTGTAATGTGACTGCAGCCTAGTGGACAGCCATGGACACCGGTTAACTGTAGCTGCATGTCAGCAGTGAGCCTGTGGGGCGTATCAGGCTGGGAGAGCAGGATGCAGCATTTGGGAAGTAGAGAAAGAGGAGGCCATGATGAATTCTAATATGGATTTGATTCTGTTTTAGTTTGCACCGGAGTTAGCAGTGTTTGACATCGATGCCCTTGAGAAGGGCTGTGGTCAGTGATGGTAGTGATGTGCTGTAGACAGAATCTCATTAGCAAGTGTTTCCGGAGCATCTCAAGCAGACAGGTGTCTGTGAGGGGCTGCTGGGAAAAGTCGTGAGCTCTACGATCTCCTCCCTCCCTGGCTGCTTTCTCCACTCACTGATTCTTACTCTCTTTCACGGTTTTTCTCTCCTGTTTCATCTTTCCCCCGTTTACACACTCATTCTCTTATTACCTCTGGCAAAGACGACATGAACTCGTTAGCAGAACACAGATGTGGCCATCAGTGAAATCTGAGCTGGAATATAGCCTCTGGTTATCTAATGAAACTGACCTTGGGATTAGTAGAAATTGGACCCTGGATTGGGATGACAGACCGGTGAGATGTTCCCAGGGGTGGGGGGGTCAGATGAGATGGAGGGGGAGATCTATGATGTCATGCGTGATGTCACAGTGCAGTAGATGCACGTGCCTCTGCTGAAGTAGGTTATTGGAATTTACTCTACTGGGGTGAATCAGGATCCTTGAAAGGATGAAACCATGTGACATATGACACATAGCACGCTGCAGGCCATATCAAGAAATGTAGTCAAGTTTGGCAGTACCAGCCAAAATGACTTTCTGTCTGTTATAGAAGTGTGATAATAGTAAAAAGAAAGGGCAGAATTAGCATCATAATAAAGAGTATCAACCCTTTAACGTCGGATGTTCTCACCAGAGTTCCTCTTTACAAACTCATGTTGAACAGCCAAGCGCTGTTCAAACACTTTATTTAAAATGGTGAACAGACTTAACTTATGTAGCGCTTTTTCAGTCTTAACGGTTCCCAAAGCGCTTTAAAGATTGGTCTCATTCACACACCGATAGCGATGTCCTCCATCATTAGTAACGTAGGGTTCAATAAGTGTCTCAAGGACACTTTGACATGTGGACAGGAGGAAACAGGGATCGAACCGCCAACCCTGGGATTAATGGATGACCCGCTCGACCTCCTGAGCCACAGCCGTCCCAATTTAAAATGGTGGGGATTCCAAAGTATCCCGAGAAAAATAAATATGCCAGGCCTTTTGTCAATCTAAAGGAACCATGAAACGTAAGCAGGAAATCAAGAGTTAAAGAAGTTGAATGATAGAATGAATTACAAAATGATCGAACCACCTTGGTAGACAGCCTCACAAGGTTGACAGCGAAAGACAGGAATAGAACGAGGAGCGATCTGTCTCCCATGATTTCCTGGAAATCATACAATACTGTATTCAATACTGCACTTCACATTGCATTATTATTTGAGAGGCTAATAATAGGAATGGCACACAGAGTAGCCTGATGAGAAACAAATGTGTGGCACAGAGTGGATTTCTGAACTGTGCTGCGCCTCATGGCATAACCTGTGTGATTATGTAACAACAACAGTGATGTCCAGGGCAAAACCCCCCTAACAAACATTCCATTAATTAGATGCAATAACTGCAATACAACAATTAAACTGCACAATTTAGCTGATTATTATGTTGCAGCATTGATTGATTTAGCATTTTACAAAGGCATAAGACTTGTATTGAAGGTATCTCCACCTTGTGTTGTACTACAGTCATTTTACCACTTGTCTCATGTTAACATGTTTCTACAACAGTGTCATGGTTCAGGGGGTTGAGGCGTCCTGGTTCAGGCTCCCTCTCACAATATGTGGTCCTTTGTGTAAAGTGAATCCATCTATTGACTTTCTAACTGCCACTCAGCCTCAGTACCCAATCTCCCAACATGCCTCTCATGCAATTAGTTAAGTAAGCGGTAACACAATCTGATGTGTCCTTACGTAAGAAGATAATGAGGAGGCCACCAACAACGTAGAGTCCTATATTTTCTTCATCCAGACACCTCACAGTGCATGGCATTTATACCATGACGGCATACCAAAGGAGAAAAGGTAGCCAGTGTTTAAATGGTTGTTAGTAATTACTTTTTAAAGTGAAGTCAGTTTGTAGTCAGCTTAACACATGGTTAGGACTGTTTCACCAGGGAGTTAACCAATAACAGCATGAAATATCAGAAATTTTGCTATAGTTAGCTACAGTTCATTATACCGTGCACGCTGATGTATCTGTGGTTAACCCGCTGGTTGGAACTACTTTAAAAAAAAATTATTTCATACCATAACATCACCTGGAAATTCCCTAACTGTACTCCCTTGTCTGGGTTTCTTTCTGTAGCTTTGCTTTCACTGTATGTAAAAATTGGGTAACTCTTGTGTTTGTGTCCTGGGTTCTGCCCCCCAGATTGACAAGTACCTGTACTCCATGCGTTTCTCGGATGAGACACTGAAGGACATCATGAACCGGTTCCGCAGGGAAATGGAGAACGGGCTCGGGCGGGACACCAGCCCCACCGCCACCGTCAAGATGCTGCCCACGTTCGTCAGGTCCATCCCTGACGGATCAGGTACGGCGTACATGAAGATTCTCAGGGCAAAAAACAGACCATTGTGATAACTAAACTTGTGTTTAAAGATACTGATTTTGGTAAAGTGCCCATCACCGCTCATGAATCCCCAAACTTTTGTCTTTCTCCTGCTGCCCAAAAGAATTGACTTAACCCATTGACTTACAATGAGACTAAGATTGTTTTATCCTTACGATGCTTTTGGGAAACAGGGCCCAGTTCACTTTTGATTTCTTTGGTTTTCAAAACATTGCAAATTGTGAGCTGAGGGTAAAATTGGGGATTTTGAGACACTGTAAAGCAGCTTAAATATGTTGAGCATCTTAAAGAAGAACTATGACAACTAGATCTGTGGCTGCTAACTTGCTTTATTCTACTCTCTAAGTATTGACTGGAGGTCATGGAGGTCTGTTTGAAATATTCAGCTGAAAGGTAAATATTGGTTAAATATTGAATTACCTGTCACTCCTCAACATCAGTTCCTGGTGTCCTTAAAGAAACTCTGATGTGTCCATTGGCAGAATTGGCCCACCGATTCAGAACATAATATCTAGAAAGTACAAAAAACCAAATTAATAATTAAATTCTATTTTATAAATTCATATGCATTCAAAATAGCAAACAGTGCTTAAGTTTAATACACTGAAATGGCCAGGACAAAATAAAATATATCAAATTTACAGACACAACACAGGCATTAAAGGAGTTTACAAAAACTGTATTGTTTTAGAAATGTCCACCATGTTGTGACTGTTGTTGGGCTTTTATTCATGAGCTCATGATGCAGTAATTGGTTTACTATAAACAAGCAACAATGACAAATGAGGCATGTCACTGTTTTGCAAAAGAAGCAACATCATGAGGAAGAAAAATGAGGCAAAGAAATCCCATTCAGACATTCATAACAAGAGTGTTGCTGTTTAACAAAGAGTACAGTGTCTTTGTTATATTATATACAGTCTATCTGTACCGTAAGCATGTTAAAGCACCACCTGATGCATCCTGTTCCTATCTGTCTATAAACAATGTGCTGATGTGGTAAAATCGTCAGGGCTCTTCTGTGACATAAGCCTCTTTGTGTTTGTGCTCTGGATTTGGACTCAGTAGATCACTATTGTTTTAGCGCCGGAGGTCAAACAGTTCAGCCTAATCACACTCTGTATTCATCTCATAACATGCAGCCGACATTGTCAGATGAAAACCTCATAATGTCAGTTGTATTGGTTTGAATTTAATGACCACAAGGCTTATATAATCCAGTCCAAACCTGTTGCACATTAAATATTTACAATTTCCAGTCTGAGGGCTGGTCTGTCATCAGCTAAGGCTTTTGCCAGACAGTAGTAACATACTAACTGTATTACATTATGATCATGATGCCAAGATTACTCAAAGGAGGAGAGAAGAAGTTTACCTATTCCTGTGGGTGATATGCTGATTAAGGCTCACAATACACTAAAGTTAGGGCTGGGCGATAAAACCATAACGATAATAACCGCGATATAAATATATATAACAAATGTTCAATATAATTAAGCCACCCATACACCAGGAGAGGGGGAAGCTAATGCACCTTAAACGCTAGTTGCCATCTGCCATTAAACAGAAGGAGAAGAAGAAGAAGACAAACAGCCAATCATGTTGCAGGAATAGAGGTATGCTCACAGATACAGTGGCTAACGAAATCAGCAAAATACCGGTAAGCGAAATGAACGACACCGAAGAAAACGCAGAGCCATGAGCAGGTCGAAGCAGGACGAAGCCATCGTCGACAAGAGAGGTCACTCAACTTCAGCAATCTGGAGATATTTTGTCTATTTACAATCCGACAAAAAACAGAGCAAAGTGTGCCGAAGACATGTGCCGGCTAAGACGGACAACACCACAAACCTGTTTCATGATTTGAAACAGTATCACCCGTTAGAAGTAGTAAGAAATTACAGTTTGACAGCAAGTGTTTGTCATGTTCTGACAATAAAGAAAAGTTTAAAACCACAATTAACCACCTGGTTTCACATAGGAGCAAAAATCAGCCTTTGAACTTGAAAGAAATAATGATTTGACATTTATTGTGATAATTATCGACATCGACCGATATGAAAAAAAAAAAATTGGTGATAACATTTTTGGCCATATCGCCCATCACTAACTAAAGTTGCAGTGTAATTTAACTTTAAAATGGAGAAGTTAGAATTAAAATATTATAATTATATAACGTCATTAGATAATGATGTCGGCAATGCCTATCAGTGAAAGCTATAGATGAAATAAAAAATATGATACAATATTTTTAAAAAGAAATAAACAGAAATATCAGAGTTTGAGATGATACATTTCAAAATAAAAACCACCAGAGAGCTGCTAAGAAAAGCTGTAACAGTATGTGTAAGTTGAAATAGTAAGCTGATAAAATAACAGATACGAAGAGACAAAAAGCATATTACAGGCTGAAAAAGTCATTATTTTTTAAATTATGGGTTATGATAATGAAGTTTTGGGGAAACAACGCTGACTTCAATTTCAGGATATTTTAATGATCAAATCAATTATGTAGTTATAAAATACAAATTAACAGTGTAATAATTTCGATTCCTCAAAGTGAAGCTGGTTCTTTGACAAAGCAACATTATTTTAACGTGCTAAAATGTCCTCAGAGAAGCCAAACGACCCCTGAGAACAGCTCTTAGATTCACATCACGCCAAAGTCAAGAGGCTCGCTCCTCAGACTGGGCCTGTTCGCTGCCTAACGTGGCTCGTCCTCGTTAGTAAACAGCGCCTGTACACAGAAATAACATCAAGAGCCTGTCAGACATACTGTGGCCTGAACAAGGCCAGTGGGAGAGGGACAGGCCACGCTGCCCGTCTCTCACGTTATAAATAGCCTCAGGTTTCAACAACTCCATGAGGACGGAGGGAGCAAGCAAAGGGCAGAGTTGAAGCCATGCTGACAATTAAAACTAATAACGACTTGAAAGCCTGATCAGCAATGATGGACACGATGGGAAGGTTGACAGTAGCAATGAGAATAAAATATAACTTTTCCTCCACTGTAACATGTAGTTGCAGTAACAGTTATTCTAATCCCTCAAGGCAGATTTTCTATGTGTCTCAAAGGAAAATGAGTAAATGAAATCCTGCCTAAGCTCTAATGATGTCAGGTAATCTTTACCGTGTAATAAGATTAGACTAAGGTGAAAAACGAATAAAAGATATAAGATGCAGAAAGGCCAGCTCATCTTAAAATTTCCCTTTCTGCCTGACAAATCCTAAAGCCTAAATCTCACGAGTTCAGTTTTCTCTGTGAAATTTCAATCTGGAAGATTCGATCGGATCACGATCAAATCTTTTCTTCTGCATCACGTCTCGTATGTGCATGAACGGTTTTCTGTGAATCTTTTGAAGAAATGGCGGACAGCAACTGACAACTGTAAGACAACTGTACTCTATGCAGTAGAGAGGCAATTAAAGGTTAAGGTCATAAATAGTATCAAAAATGGGGTTTAATATCACACACACCCTATTGTTGGGAATGATGTCACACTACAGAAGTGAGGGCTCTCAAACGGTCACGTTAAGCCAGACTTAATCAATACTCAGTCTCCGGCCCACTGTGGCACAGCAAACACTGTTCTGTGGTCAAATGTGTTTCACGATTGTTCAGATTTACCCATCAAAGTCCACAAACCTGAACTCTGGGTAAGTGCAAAGAGAGAAAGTTGGACATGGATACTTTTTGGGATCACACCTTAAACTCCCCCTGCTTTGGTTGGCTCTGATTCTTGGGGATTATATCTCTTGAAAACTGAGAAAACCCCTGGGTTTGTTGCCAGTATTAAACTTAAGAATGACGTCCACATTTCTGCAGTCTAATTATATTAAATCCTCGTATAACTTTGTCTCTGTGTCTCAAGTTTTTCTTACTGTAGTTTATGACTGACAGGACTTGATTGAATACTTATTGATGTCTGTGTTAGTTT
This sequence comes from Macquaria australasica, assembly GCA_005408345.1. Taxonomy (NCBI): domain Eukaryota; kingdom Metazoa; phylum Chordata; class Actinopteri; order Centrarchiformes; family Percichthyidae; genus Macquaria; species Macquaria australasica. The sequence continues at coordinate 63,839 of SEMN01000458.1, read as the reverse complement.
AACACTAAGCTTGATGAAACTACTGCTATAAATACTGAAAATCCAACATGTACAGTATATAAACTAAGAAGCAGCGGCTCACACATACTAGCACTGAGATTATAGTGGGTCAGGGACTATAAAATGGACACATGCTCTGCAGCAAATCAGTAACACTTCTATAAGTCAAGCCCGGTCACATGTCATTCCAGTCAGGTCAAGGGGATAAATAGCGCAATGCAGCAAACACTACAGTCATGGTGGCACTAAACGAAGAACATTGTTTTGTTGGGAGGCAGGATGTCCTGGTTGTTTTCTTGATCCCTGCAACAGTAAATATACATCCACACACTATCATGTGTTCTGTTGCAGTGTCCTTTTGCAAAACACTTAATCCCTCTCTTCTCTCTTCTCTTTCATTGTAAAGCACTCTGGATCAGTGTCAGATAAATGCCTGACTGCTAAATTCATCATTTTAATCCAAAATGAGAATACAACAGTTTGTAAAGTGAGCTACGGTAAAACACAAATTATTAAATATCAGAAATTATTAGCTAGCTGAGCATGTAATAACCTGTAGTTTTAAAATAATGGGAAATATATTGCAAGTTGTGAGTTCGTTTTAGAATAAACAAAATGAAACTAAATCTATATATGATGTTGCGAGAAAGCTTCTCTCTACTGAGGATGGATTTAAGTTTCTAGCCTGGAGTGAGACTCCACCTCAGCACCTGGCTGCTGGCTCTGTTCACATAAGAGGGTTGAGGACTTCTAGCTAAAGTGCATCTTAAAATAAGGTCATTTTGTTTGTGTGTGTGTCTTCTCTTTTTTAACGGGCACTTCCCTTTTCAGGCTGTCAGTTTCTGAAGGCTTTAGGTGGTGGTTGTTTCTATTACCATCGTGAGTTTGCTGTTTGTGTGTTTTATTACACACTTGTCACAGATATGGATTCCTAAGACACACTGCCAATAATGGCATGTCAAGAGTAAGACAAATGAACCTGACGAAGCATTGAGTGAAGCGCGCTGCTCATGCCTGTGTTTACAAAAGATCCTTGATCATATACTTCTATGGGCTGGGAGCGCAAACATTTGTGGTTTATTTTTTTCTTTACAATTGACATTATTCTTGTAGTTACCTGCAGGGAGTGCCCTGTGGTGTGTGCAAAGCAAGCTGTCAAGTTTGGAAATGATGATGGACTCCAGCGATGCCTCCAGTGAGCTTTAATAGAGAATCAAAAGTAATAAAAATCCGGTCTGAGCATTTTTGGCGTGCTAAAGACACATTCAGGTAAATTGAAATAAACTTCTTTGCTATTAAGTGAAAAAGTAATGTCATCAATTTTTCATCTTCGACTTTCCAAATATCTCAAAACCCTTTGGATAATATTGCCAAAAGTACAGCGTCATGCATCTTAAACATTTTGGAGATGTTCACCCGACAACATCAAATTCTAATTTGATGTTCAGTTAGTTAGCTTCTCTGCCTCATATTTAAAGTAATCTGTGGCATTTTGATACAAAAGTCAGTTTTACTAATTTATCAATGGAGATTCAAGCTATGTATTTACAGGAAAAATAAAAATCCTTTGGCACACAGGAAACAAAGCACACAACATAGTTTAGATGAGCAGTGATAGTCACCGTGGCTGTACAGGCTCCCCCTACAGAAACTCAAACTTCATCAACAGAAAATCTAAATGAAGGAGACCTTACAGTACTAATTACATGTTGGACTGACAATCGTGTAATAAGCACTTAAATTCAGAAATTACCATTTTAAAATCTCTAACGTTTATCTGTATTCTCATTTTGACAGAAAAGGGGGACTTCATAGCTCTGGACCTTGGGGGATCGAACTTTCGGATCCTGCGTGTCAAAGTGACACAGGACAAGAAGCAGCCGGTTCAAATGGAGAGCCAGGTCTATGACACCCCTGATGACATCATCCATGGCAGCGGTTCACGGGTAAACACAAATATATGTTGACTGTGTTTAGATTCGTCCATGTTGTGTTATTCTTTCCGAGAGTCTTAGTTTTGAAATATCAGGGTTTGACCGTCTTACCGTCTGGTTTGTATTTTACAAAAACTAGATGGATGTTGCTAAAAACACACACCAGACATTATGTACGAACTGTCCACATGTTGTAATCACTATCATCAACAAATACTGACCCAGGTCAGACACTCAAAATATATTCAGTGTTTGTGTCTGACCTCCACACAGAGCCCAGTCGTATTTAAGGTCAGATTGAGGATCAATATGTGTAAAATGACCTCCTCAATAACGCTTAGAGCAATGAGAGTGAAGCCAGAGCCAACGCTGACCTTCACTGAACTTGTAGAGAACAGCTGGCGGCCGTATTGTAACATGATACCCAAAACATGAGCGACTGTCTGAGGCTGTGTGATTGGTTCAGAGCATGACTTACACAGACAGAGCAGAGACAGATGCTGTTTAATGACATGTCAAGGGGACAGCTGGCCAGAAATGTAATGTGCTATATGAACAAGGGGGTTTGTTTCAATGGAGAGTGATTTGGTAAAATATAAGCATTATAAATATGTAAGTAAAACAGCCTTCAACACCAAAGAAATGTTTTCTAAATATAAGTGTAAAGTTATTCCAGTAAAGATATAAACCCTTTCAACAGTGGTTTAAAAGCTTCTAAACCAATCAAGTTATCAATATAGTGCTGTGAGTGTTAAGTGTTCTTCATTATAATCTTCATTAATCTACCTGCCCCCCTAAAATGTGACAAGATATACACTCAGTTGCCAGGTTATTATGTACACCTAGTTAAAACTCATCAGGGTTCGTACAACTTCTTAAGAGTAAAATTCGAGCACTTTTCAAGCACTTTCAAGGTACCTTAACTGAACATTTCCAGACTCTCGAAGCCTTTATCATCAGATCAAAATTGTTACTATAAATGCCAGGAGATGACAAACAAATATGACGACAGGATCGTTTCATTTCAAATATTAAGAGATGTTTGGTTTACATGAGTGATTGTGTCGATGATGAAACACCAGATTATGTTGAAAATCAAGCATTTTTCAAGGAGCATATTTGAATTCAAGCACATTCCTGACCTTGAAAACATAACGGTTAAAATTAAGCATTTTCCAAACTTTCAGGACTTTGTACGAACCCTGACTAATGCAATCTGATGCAACAGTCCTGCAATAAATCCCACTTTCACAGAGGTTATAATGTTCAGTTTTAATTTCAACTATTTTAGAGAGGTTTTGGTTAAATTTATGGTAATTTTGGAGACTGTTCAGTTCTGTTGAATTGTATTGCGTTACACTGAGAGATGTTTAGTTTAGTATTTAGTCTACCCTGATTCATATAAATGGGATCAACAGAACATTAAAAACATCTTTCAGTGTAATGTAATACAATTTAACAGTACCGCAAACTAAATTCTCCAAAATGACCACTTAGTCAGTTTAAATTCAAATTGAACATATAAATCAGTATAAAGGTAGAATTTATGGCAGGACTCTTGAATTAGACTGCATTAGTTTTGGTAAGGTGTGCCTAATAAACTGGCAACTGAGTATATGTGAGGGGTCGCAGGACGATTAACAAGATAGGAAATAAATAATAAACATTCCTATGTAACACAAATATTTTTATTTTTTCAGACTTTTACTTATCTTTGCATTTTATTTTGAAATACTTGATATTTTTCTCTTATCAGGACCATTAACTTTTATAATGAAGCAATTTGGCAGTGAGTGTGCTGTAAAAGTGAACGGTTATGAGAGAATAACTCATGAACTTTTAATTATAAAGAAAAGAGGTTTGTTAATATAATGTTGGTCAAAGGTTTCTGTAGTATTAACTTGTTATTCTACAGTGTAAAAGTGCCTTTTCTGTCTGCAGCTCTTTGACCATGTTGCGGATTGCCTGGGCGACTTCATGGAGAAGCAGAAAATCAAGGATAAAAAGCTTCCTGTAGGATTTACGTTCTCCTTCCCCTGCGCCCAAACCAAACTAGATGAGGTAAACACTTAAACAAATGTGTTGTATAGTTTGAAGTTAAATGGATAACTATGCCACAATCAACTTTTAGACTATTATTTTTCAATATTTTGGTGAGTTCCTTCTTTAATTTGTCAAGTCTTGAGGTAAATATTGTGTAACTGTATTCTCAGCACCATTAGGAAGAAGTGTTGGTAAATGTGTTGCTGGAAACTGATGCCGTGGTTGGAATAGCAATGGACAGACATTTCAGACTTGCCAAGCCCGTCTAACTGTAACTTAAAGTTTGGCCTTATAAAACGACTTGTTTTACAGGCGGTCTTAGTGACATGGACAAAGAAGTTTAAAGCCAGCGGTGTAGAAGGCATGGATGTTGTGAAGCTTCTGAACAAGGCCATCAAGAAACGAGGGGTGAGTTTTTTCTTTTTCTTTTAACATAACCGTTTTGGCATACAAAATGTCATTGTTTCATCATTTGAAGCATTTCAAAATACACTACCCATAGCGACTATTTAATTATGTTCCATCAATGATGGTATACTATAACAGACTTACCGGCCTCTGACTGATAATTGTAATTTTTTGATTTTGTTTTGGGTTAAACATAATCTTGCTTTTTTCAGGACTATGAGGCAGACATCATGGCGGTGGTGAATGACACAGTTGGCACCATGATGACCTGTGGATTTGACGATCAGCGCTGTCAAGTGGGCATCATCATAGGTAAAAACACAGCCTACATTTTTTAAGGCAAATAATAAAGTAGATCATACAAACTGATGAAATCTATTTCATTGTGGTTCGGTGCTGCATCTACTTGCTCATAAGATTATAGGGCTGTCTGTTTTAAACTTTGATTTGGGGGCAAAGCTATGGTGGCCCTGAAGGTCAAAACACAACGACATTTCACAAAACACAACAACATTACACACAACACAAACATTTCAGAAAATAACGACATTTCAGAAAACACGACATTTCAGAATAATGTTGTTGTGTTTTGTGAAATGTCGTGTTTTCTGAAATGTCGTGTTTTGTGTAATGTCGGTGTGTTTTGTGTAATGTCGTGTTTTCTGAAATTTCGTTGTGTTTTGACCTTCAGGGCCACCGTACAAAGCAGACTAAGTCAACACATATATCCAAAGTGCCTTACAGTACCATAAGCACAGTTGTACATGTGGGGGCGCCAAATGTATTATAACCCTAACCCTGGCATCATTAGGACCATGCACTCTGCCTACTGAGCTCCACAGAGCAAAAGTCATGTAGGACAGGAGTCATGCAGCTCTGCATCTTTTCAGGAACGGGAACAAATGCCTGCTACATGGAGGAAATGCGTCACATTGACCTGGTGGAAGGAGACGAAGGCCGGATGTGCATCAACACAGAGTGGGGTGCCTTCGGGGATGACGGGTCCCTAGAGGACATTCGCACAGAGTTTGACCGCGAGATCGACAGGGGCTCCATCAACCCAGGGAAACAGCTGTAAGATTTTCCTTCAAACATGTATTTATTCAAGCAAGAGTTTTACCAAGAAACCTGAGAACTTTTCATCTTGAAATAACCTGGGGGATACTGTACCTATAGACTACAGACTGCACTTTCAAAACCCATATTTTCCCAGTGGGTTCAGGGATTACAGTTCTGAAATATAGATGTTGTTGTTTTCGGTGTACACAGTATTCTTAAAAGTTCTGTTTGTGGTCTGAAAGTGCAACTATAACATTCATCCAAAACTGTATCTTGCCAAACAACTACAGCATGTCAATTCTACTTTGGGTCTTTGAAGAGAAGATGGCAGACTGTATCCATGACACGTCCTCTAAAACTGCTGCTGTGCTTCTCTCTGCTCAGGTTTGAAAAGATGGCCAGTGGGATGTACATGGGAGAGCTGGTTCGACTCATCCTTGTCAAGATGGCCAAAGAGGGGCTGCTATTTGAGGGGCGGATAACCCCTGAGCTCCTGACTAAAGGAAAGATTGAGACGAAACATGTTTCTGCCATTGAAAAGTGAGTGGGGGGAGAATGACTTGCAGTGTAATGCACAAGAGGAAAATATGATCTTGTGGTTTCAGGGAAACGTGTTTGCAGAAAGTTTAGGAATCAAATAAATAACAAGACATATTTGTCATTTTAGGTCTAAAGAAGGACTGAAGAAATGTATGGAAATCTTGACAAGGCTCGGGGTGGAGCCTTCAGATGAAGACTGTCTGGCTGTGCAGCACGTGTGCACCATCGTATCCTTCCGCTCAGCAAATCTTATTGCTTCAACACTGGGAGGCATCCTCGCTCGCCTAAAGGAAAACAAAGGAACTGCACGCCTCCGCACCACTGTGGGCATCGACGGGTCTCTCTACAAGATGCACCCTCAGTGAGTTTTCTTAAGAGAGGGAGTACAGTAATGTCTCTAAATTAGCCTTTGTGATTGCCTTAATGTCCCCCTCCCCCAAAGAAACCCAACAACATGAAAACCAGAATGAGATGACAACTAGAGTACGCCAGGGATCAAGGCGAGGCCAACAAGATCCTCTGAGGAATAAAGAAGATGCACACCAGACATTCCTCTTAGTGATGGGAAGATTTCAGATTCCCATAAATCTTAGTAAGTCTTAAAAAAACTCCAAAATCCCAAAATCACTTCTGCTGTTTATAAGTAGGATTGATGTTTCTTCATAAAATACCTTTTTCAAGGAGGTGATTTGGTCATAGGGTCAATCTTTTTGTAGTTGAAATTAATGATTCATGAGCAAACTGTAATTCAAAAATTAATCTGAGTTATTCAGGTTTAATATAATTAACATTGAAATTCAGGTCATTGCTTTGAACACCAGTTGGGTTTTTTCAATCCCATACTGCGATAAATATCTTAGAATATTAGAAAATATCCAGATTAATATCAGAATAATGATTTCAACAATCCCCCCTCCCCCCACCACCCTATTTACTCATGTGTTGGTGCGTACACTACATAATAATGATAATGTTATAACAAAAGTAAAGTAGCAGTGCAATATTCTGAAAGAGTTTCAGTTCACAGTGAAAAGAGGTATTTATGTGTGAAATACCACCTAAGACCATCCCAAATACTGTATGGTATCTTCCTCTACGTCCACATCCCAGGAAGATTTGGTGTTGAATGATCAGCAAAGATGAACATTTTGGATTTTGTTATATCAAGCCTCTCTCATTAGGATATCTTCTGCTCTCTGAACAGATATGCCCGCCGTCTGCACAAGACAGTGCGCCGCTTGGTCCCAGACTCAGACGTCCGCTTCCTGCTGTCTGAGAGTGGGAGTGCGAAAGGCGCAGCCATGGTGACAGCAGTGGCGTACCGTTTGACGGAGCAGGCGCGCCAGATTCAGCAGACTATGGCAGAATTCCGGCTGAGCAAAGCCCAGCTGTTAGAAGTGAAGAAACGCATGAGGGTGGAGATTGAAAGAGGCCTCAAGAAGGACAGCCACAAGGAGGCTACAGTCAAAATGTTGCCTACCTTTGTCCGAAGTACACCAGATGGAACAGGTGACTAAAAAGAGAGATAGTAGAATAGTAGAGTCTGTTTCCTCTTACAACTTATAAATGAACATTTTTCTTTCTCTTAACTGTCTCATCACTGATGTATTTTCAACTTATTGGAAGTTTCCCTACACGTATTATAGCGGAGGCGTACTGCCTCACCTGAAAAAGAGACCACACCTGCTAATGTCAGAGGGAACTATTACACTTTTATGAAATATAATATTAACCTTAAGGGAAACAAAGTGTGTTGCATTATATCACACAGCAAAGGTTGCATATTTAATGACTAAGGCAAGTATTTAGGCCATCACCAAGTAATTGAATTGATCACAAAACGAGATGCGTCAGGATGTGATTCTCAGCTCAGCAGGTGGCAAATGATTGATCGATCGCATCACATGTTCGCTTTGTGGTAATTAATCAAAGCAGCTCGTTGTGCTGTCTGAGTTTTTACAAGTTGGGAAAACTGGTGCAAACTGCCACATCCAATCGAGTTTTCAATTTTCAAATGTTCACAGTCAATGTGTGGATGTGTGTGGAAAAACTCAAGCAGTCAAACAGCAGGCTGAAGTTAGTTCGATAACCACCAGCTGGACATGTTTTACCCAATATAGTCTCTTTCAATTTGAAGTTAGTTTACAGGTAGTTAATTGACCAAGTGTATATTAGATCAATAGTTTTGATCAGAGAGTTGTTTTCCACCAACCAATGTCCTGAAACATTAAAAACAGTGTGTTCACTGTGACTGGAGACACCACTGCTTTTTAGAAATGATCAGGTCTGTTGGGTTGCTCGTGTCCTGGTCGACATCCCTTTTGTAAATCATACAATGTATTTTCCGCTCAGTTTACCAGGTCGGGTTACAACATGTGACATCAACGAAGAGCTGAAATCAAATTTTTAGTAATCTTCTTTGGCTTAGTTTATGGCGTGTCGTTACTGACTTAAAAGTTAATTTGAGGCTCCACAGTTTGGAGTTCAACTTTAAGCAGAGTTTGTCTACTTGGCAGTTTTCCATAATCATACCTGCATTATCAGATGCAGTGAGTACAAATGAATCAGGTTCTTCCACATTATTTTAAAAAGATCCAGAGGCATATCATCGTCGTTATTACATTAAACCGCCATCGCCTGTTTCTTTTAACTAATCCTGGCAGCGAAGAGATTAACATCACAGACCACAACAAGTTCAGACAAGAACATGAAGATTTCAAAGAGGAAAAGCCTTGTATTTAAGCAGTAATTCTCAATATGGCAGTAAAACTTAAAATGTGTTACTGCTGTTGTAAAATTTTGTGAATCCTTCACTTCCAATACTTAAGTCAAAGTAGACTTCAATGCTTTTAAATTGTATTATTTGAGCATCAGGCAGCACTATTTCTTCTAAAATAAAATAAACACAATGGAAGAAAACATATTCAATGGGGACAGATTAAGCTTTGTTGGTTCTCAGGCTAACAAGGCCTTTCTTGTAATACAGAGAACGGAGATTTCCTCGCTCTGGACCTCGGAGGGACAAACTTCCGCGTGCTTCTGGTAAAGATTCGCAGCGGAAAGAGGCGATCAGTGGAGATGCATAACAAAATCTACGCCATTCCCATAGAGGTCATGCAGGGCACAGGAGAAGAGGTAATGATTTTTGGTTCTTTGTTGCCCCTGAGGACTTGCTTGTTTGGAAAGAATTCTAATTCCTTACGAACAGAAGTCTTTTCTGCGTGGAAACAGATTTACTCCTGCACTTTCCCTATTTTTGACATAGATTTATTCCTATTTCTGCTTAACATCTAATAATAAAAATAAACATTTTTGTCTCACCATAGAAAATAAAGTGATAGCCAACCTAACCATATCTCCCAGTCTACAAACCACTAAACGCATGTCTCTTTCCAGCTCTTTGACCACATTGTGCACTGCATCTCCGACTTCCTGGACTACATGGGAATGAAAAGTGCTCGACTGCCGCTGGGTTTCACCTTCTCCTTCCCCTGCCATCAGACCAGCTTGGACGCAGTATGTTCTCTACCAATTATCTCAAAAATAGCATATATTTTTTTGTAAAATAGGAATCAAAAAGAACCAGACCTGGGTGCCTTCCATGTAACGGAGGTGGAGTTTACCAGAAATATCAATGCAAAGGACGGCAAGAAGTTCAGTTAATTAAAGAAAGTATTTGAGGTTTAGAATATTCAAGGACACACTAGCATTACTAATCCATTGTCTCCATCAATATTTTCCTTTCCTGTTCAGGGTTTCAAGAGTTGACCTTTTAGTCAGGAGGCTGCTCTAACCTCTTCCACCTTTAGATGATTATAGTGTTCCACCATCCAAACACTATTTGTTAGATATTTCCCATTAAGTGTTTTGTGCTCTGCAGGGTATCCTCGTAACCTGGACCAAAGGCTTCAAGGCCACAGACTGTGAGGGTGAAGATGTGGTGGAGCTTCTCCGGGATGCGATCAAGAGGAAAGAGGTAATCGCAGACAGGAAGTACATCTGATCATCATTAGATATTAAGCTGCTAGGACTACAGCAACGCAGACACCAACACAAACACCACAGTTTCTCCAGTGCTTTCAACACATAATACTTCATGTGACAAATCAATCACACTGTGGCATTCTTGTGCTGCCAGAGAATGAAAAGTACTAACACTGAGAATAGTATGATTTAGTAAGGGCTTGCTCAAAGTAAGGCAAAAACCTCACTTAAAAGTACTTTAAAGTTAAAGCAATTCATTCAGCATTGCAAAAACTTTTACAAGTTTTGGGTAATATTTGATTGTATTCCAATTTGAGATTTGTCGATCATCTATACCCTACAGTATTAAAATCTGCCATTTCCCAGCTAGTTAATATTAACTTCTGACTGCGGCTTTGCAGATGCACCAATGCAGTTTTTGTTTGCCATATGTTGTCTTGGGCTTAGAGCCTTCATACGAGGTTTTTTGGACCAATGCACCTTGTATAATTTGAGCATAGTTTGTCCTCTTTGTAGCTCTGATTGTTGTCTCATGTTGCTTTAAAAGCCTACACATAAAAGATCTGACTGACAGACCTCTTAAATGATAGATGCTGCTTATTGGCTTTTAACCAACCTCTGTAGCAATGGTTTTAAATGTGATTAAGTGATTTCAGATCTGAAGTCCTTTGGAATGATGTGTTTGTTTTGTCTACCCACCATATTGTACTGTGCAGAACTACTGTCTCCATAAGACGGTAATAATACAACATATATTGTCCTGGTCAACTACTGAACACCACCATGCTAATCCTGACGTACTGACACCTTTGGACTGAACAGCAATTTTGCAGTATCAGCACAGACACTTAACCCCACGCCCTACTGTGTAAAACTACAGCTTAACAGAACCTAATATGGCCTGGTAAATACATTACAGCTGGCCAATCACTCCTTATAAATAAATACGTACTGATAATAACATCTGTTTTGTATTCAGGAAGTTTATTCATGTCATCACTTGAGTTTCTTATAATGATTTCACCCTTTTAGATGGAGAATCCAGTAAGTATTAAGTGACTGTAAATCTTTAACTGGCAGGTAAAGCAGTGCGGGACTGGAGCAGTGTGTGATTATTGCTGTAATAGCATGTCATAACACCTGGAAGACCTACCTTCAGATATTGTGGAGGAGAGTGTGTGTCTGTGTCTGCAGTGTGGGATCTTATTTAAGCTCAGAATTAGCACATGATGACAAGGATGATCCTCTGTATTCTGTGTTGTTTGGCAGAGCTCCTGAATGTTGCAGCTCTCTGAAAACAGCTTGTGTATTTTATTGTGTAGAGTGTCTAAGAATGTGAGTGAACTGCATCGTGCGCAGTGTGGCCGTTTGAAAAGTTGCCAGGCCTGATATTAATGCTTCTGTCAACACACCCTTACAGCAACAATTGATATAAAATGTGGACTTAACATTGCTTTAATGTTGTGTGAAAACCTGGAAATATAAGTGATCTTATGTATTAATAACATCTTTTAGTTAGTTTTGATAAAAGTAATCATCTGACATTTTGTAACCTGCAGAGGAAGAGAAAAAAAATCTAGCTTTACCATTCTAATAATTTAAAAGTAGGCAATCTACTCTGTACATTACCTTATTGGATTATAACAAAAGCATGAATCTTGAATTGTGAGATTTGTGTAATGTAGTGACGGTGTACAAATTCTTATTGCAACAGATGTAGATGTAGTTTCATCGTGATTCTACCTGTGATTAATTCTCTTGTTTGTTTTCACAGGAGTTTGAGCTGGATGTGGTTGCCATAGTGAACGACACAGTGGGAACGATGATGACCTGTGCATATGAGGAACCCACCTGTGAGGTGGGGCTGATCGCAGGTGAGTTAAACACCACCGCACAGTATTTGGTAAATACTGACAGTGAACTTGTAAACTCACATTTATGTTATATTTACCATAACATACCATACTTTTTTCATATTGTCCAGTGCCAGTGATCTACAGCACCAATAGGAAACACTAATCTACAGTTAGAAATGTCTTGGATTGTATGTATAAAAACAGAAAGCCTTGGAAAATGAGGTGCCATTGAGGGTTTTTGAGACTGATGAGGCTGTGGCTGTGTGTCCTCTCAGGGACAGGAAGCAACGCCTGTTACATGGAAGAGACGAAGAACATCGAGATAGTGGAGGGAAACGAGGGCCGTATGTGTGTCAACATGGAGTGGGGGGCGTTTGGGGACAACGGCTGCCTGGATGACATCAGGACAAAGTACGACCAGGCGGTGGACGAGAACTCGCTCAACGAAGGCAAACAAAGGTCAACACACCTCCAGTATTAAACTATATCTTAGTATCGTCATTGTGAGTCTGAACGCCTCTGATAGTGATCTACTGTCCAAGCTGAACGGTTCAACACTTTGTCAATTCATATAACAGATATAAACAAACCAAGGAGGATGTAGTTCTTTGTCATCTTACTAACTAAGATGTGTCTCTTTCTTACATACACGTCAGATATGAGAAGATGTGCAGTGGTATGTACCTCGGAGAGATCGTCAGGCAGATTTTGATTGATATGACCAGGCGTGGCTTCCTCTTCCGGGGACAAATCTCTGAGACGTTGAAGACCAGGGGCATCTTTGAGACAAAGTTCCTGTCACAGATAGAGAGGTGAGTGAATCACTTAAAACTTGTTTTTGCTGGTGATTCATCAGTGCTGTTGCAGGAGCTTTTTGACACATCAAACCCCCAACTGTTTGTCCAAGGGCCGACAAAGCAGTTTTGTGTAAAGTTACATATTCAAAGGTCAAATCCATCCTAAAGTTTATTTTTTGGGCCATTTGGTGGTAACATTTTCTTATTTCAGCAGATAAGCAAATGATTTAATCAGACCTTTTTATCAGATTTTCCAAAGCCTACAGCGTGTTTCTTCGACCTCCCGTGCAGTATGGAAATTAAGTTGGAGAAAAATGAGATAAAGTAGGTTACACATTACAGAGAAAACCACGTCTGCTGTCATTTTTACATTATTCAACTATAACTTAAATATGGTATTTGTCAAAGCAAACATGTTCAGTGTGATGGATGTACATCAATCAGGTACATGTTTGTTTTCATACTGAAGTGAAATGAATGGAAATTGGTGGCTGCCTGGAGGTAGGAAAAACCACATTAAAAAACCTGAAAAATCAGAAACAGTTGGCAGTGCTGTAAAATATCTGATATATACTTGTTTATATACAGTCTATGGCTAAAACATACAGCAGATAAGCCCATAAAAGCACGCGCTAAAGCGGCATTGTTCACAGAAATGTAGCATCTAGGGGGATAACACACCTAGGTATGAGAGGAGGGGGATGCAATGTGACGACTTGAGTTTATACACTGTTTAAGCCCACCTTAGCCTCTGGGAACAGCTGAGGTATCCAGTGACTCTCCTGCTGTTGGCTGACCTCTGACCCCCCCCCCTTCCTGCTCCACAGCGATCGTCTGGCGCTGCTGCAGGTCAGGGCGATCCTGCAGCAGCTGGGGCTCGACAGCACCTGTGATGACAGTATTATCGTCAAGGAGGTGTGTGGCACGGTGTCCCGCCGTGCGGCTCAGATCTGCGGAGCCGGAATGGCTGCTGTGGTGGACAAGATCCGTGAGAACAGAGGACTGGACCACCTGGATATTACCGTGGGCGTGGACGGCACGCTCTACAAGCTGCACCCACAGTAAGACACAGGATAAGGACATAATGGGGGGCGTGTTTGGGGCAGAAGAGATTCATTCATTCTAAAACACTACAGTACATGTTGAATTTCATCAGGCTGCAAAGGTTTTTTATTTCCTTGCATCAATTGTTTCAGAAGAGTGGATGGCACTCACTTCAAGTGGCAAGGAACTCATTTTTGAATCATATTTATTTTGTCACACTAAAAACTATGTCAGTCTACACAAAGGGGGCCTCTAAAATCTCAGGACACAGATAATGAAGGCCCTTGAAGATTTCAATGCCCTTAGATGAGAAAACCAGAGCTGGCTAACATAAATGGAAGTTTTATAAATGTATTAAGGAAAGATGCCAAACATTTTCTGGGTCCAGCTTGTTTGATTGATTAAGATTTGCTGCTTCTCTCTGTTTTTATGTCATTGTCATTGCAATTTGCAGACGTTATTTTTTACCATTTCCAACATTTCTAAGCTGTCTCATTTGGTGTAAGAAAGAATATTTTGGCAGCAGCAGGAGAGGTGTTAATGTTGACGTACTATTTTCATTTTCTTTAACAGTGTTTTAGGCACTAAAGCCTCTCAGTCACTTCAATTTCTTAATCAAGACTGTTTTTTAACAGTCCTGTACTTCACCACCCGTGATCCCATCATTTTCCTTGCAAGTGATTTGCCACTTTTCATAAAAAAGAAACCTAGGCTCTGCATTTGGTCATGCTCCTTTTCGCAAAAGCATCCAAAGGCTAACATCCTAGTTCCACTGTAAATCAAGGGACTACTAGGTGACTGTCTCATTAAGCTGGGAGCTCTTTTAACTTCAGTCCATCCTTAGTTATCCAGATATCCTTCTTTATGAGACAGGCCCTTTACTTTCCTTGCGCTACACCCTGCTACTCATCCTAGATGTAAAGCTTAAGTGATAGCTGTAATTTGTTGCTCTTCCTAGAAAGCATCTCTCATTTCTAGCAAACTGCCTCCTAACCACAGTTTCCTGTTGCTCTCTGCCCTCAGCTTCTCCCGGATCTTCCAGCAGACTGTGAAGGAACTCGCCCCAAAATGTGACGTCAACTTCCTGCTATCCGAGGACGGCAGCGGCAAGGGGGCCGCCCTCATCACTGCTGTGGGCTGCCGTCAGAGAGAGCTGGAAGCGCAGCAGCACTGAGAACCTCCGCCCCGTCAGTCCTGCTACTCCACCGTGACCCTCACCCACCGCACAGCCCAACTCCATCTCCCCTTGGCAGCCGTGACTCCACCTCTGCCCCACCTGGCCCCCCCACAGCCAGAGAGACATGCTGCATGCATAGGAAATTAAAACTGAATATCTAAATATTTATTTATACTTCACCAGAGCGTTTATTATTTCCATGTTTGTACATTTTCCTCAATAACTTGTCAATAATCTGATAAATCTACACTCCTTAGGCGTGCAATATTTGTGTATTGCTAATTTTATTTTTATATGGAGGCAAATATATAATTGTATTTATATAGCTGAAGCTACTTTGAATCCCAGAGGTCATTAGGATTTTGCAGCATAGACACACGAAAATACCGGCAGTTTTTGTATGAGAGTTACAATAGGAGCCTTTCAATGTAACTTCCAAATGAAGGGCGTCCTCCTCACTGAATGAAGAAGCTCATTTTCACAGACGTCACTGGTTCAGAAAACACACTTCCAAAAGGGCTCGCTGCGAAGGGTTGAATGCAAGAGTCACGGCTGTTAAAATCATCCTCATTTTATGTGCAACATGATCTCACTGTGTGCTAGGCTACTAACTCCTTTTTGTGTAACTATCAGTGTAACTCGCATATTAAAGTATTCCAGAAACACCATACCATTTATTCCTCAAGAGCTGAGAGGGTAAAGTAAAAGGCCCAAGTGGAAGTGTTAGCGTATCCTGTTGCTATTTGTGAACTACTATACTTTTGGTGTTGTGATAAATCCCACTTCTACTTATAGTATGTGCAAAGAATAAATGTTTATTGGGCCCCGAGAAAAGAGTGGATACTACGATCGCTTTTGTGTGTATTTGTGGCAGAGTGTCAGTGTGTCCTACTGTAATGACCTGTAGCTTTCAATGTCCAAAGCTCTGTGGAGACTGCATGCCTTACATTAAGACAAAGGAGAGCACTGGATCTTTTTCTTTTTCTTTTCTACATCAATCTAGATTTGTGATCGACATAGTGAAAAGTGAATTCATTAAATTATATTTTGTTGTGGAGTAAATCCTGGTGTCTCTTTCTTAAACTATCAAGCGGCGGCAGAGGCAGGCCTAAACTTGTAATATTAGACGGGGTGCTCGATAATGGGCAAACACATGTCAAGTATTCCAATACAGGCTACAGATCTGACAGCGAGCAGCTGTATTTGATTTAAGGTGGAGGAGCTGTGGAGGAGCTCTTACGTATATTAGTACTAACTAATTGTTTCTCATGGAATTTAACAACACACCTTAAGAAATGAGGTCCTGTTTTATTTTAAAGGAAACCATGAAGGGTTATTTTCCATCAATAGATGCTATTGTGTCTATAATATGGTATTTATCAGATAACTTAACAACATGAGTCTTGTGACTGTTGGTTAATATCATGGGTGCAAATACTAATATATGAAACATATATAAAGCCAATTTGATTTGATCTAGAAATAAGCTTAAGGACAATCTAGCGACTAAAATAAATCTTCTGATGTCTGTGTAAGCAGAATTTTCAGCCTGGGTTTTATTGGCTTTCATCAGCCGAAGGCGATGCGTTAAGATAAAGAACCAAGAAATGTTGTTTCTTCATTGCACAACTCTTTAGACTGTTTTTTATGATTAATCATTCACTCATTTAGTTTTTAAATGTCAGAACAGTGTTTTTATGTCAGTCAACACGCATATTACACATCTACGTAGACATTTTCTACATGTGGCTCACTTCCAACGCATCATCTGGCAAAGGGCTTGTAACTGACTCCAACTCTTACTAGTTTACTTCAGCATCTACTGTATGTCTAAAACATTTCTAGTATATGCCGTGCTGCATCATACTCACTTCAAATCATTAAAAGCACAAGCTGATGCTGGAATCTGGCTGTCCTGAGTTCACCTGACCTGCCGCCACCGTCGCTGTAGCTCATCCAGCCGGAACAAGGCTACAGAAGGAGAATAACTCATTGTTCAAATGCTCTTTTAGCCCTTAAATACACATTCATACACCCTGTGTGCAAGCTGTAGATCTGAACGCCTGCCAACATCTGGCAACCTCCAAATCTGTCAACAATGGTTCCATTATGGTGCAGTATAAGTCTGTTGTATGTTGCCATTGGTGCACTTATCCTATACAACGCATTTAATGCACTGCATCCATTCACTCTTTTATGCCGGTGCCATGAGTGTCTCACACATTTTAACCAAGTGTCTGGACTGGAGTCCGTCTCCGTGTGTCACCCTTTTGTTACGGTATGTTCCCGGGAGAGAGTGCGTGCGCGCGCGCGTGTGTACAGGTGTGTTTGCGTGCGTTGCGACGGCTCTGCCGCGTGTGCGTGCGTCGTGCGGGTGCGCGTGCAGGCGCCTGCCCCGCTTTCTGACGGGCGAGAGATGGCACACTAGCAGCTGTTAAGGGTTTCGCTGGCGTCGAGCGGGAGAAACTCCACGTCCCCTTCTCGCGCCTGTGCGTGCGTCCGCCGCCGCACATTACAGGTACGCAGTCGCGGTCAAACGGCGTGCAGCGACACTAACCGCCGACTATCCGGGTGTTCCGTTAACGCACTCCGCACAGAAAAGGGTGGTAGCCCGTTAGCCGGCATGCTAACTTCACCAGTTGCGTCTTTGGCGATTTGCGCTAGCTAGCTAGTCCTGGAGCTAGCTTAGCATTGCGGGGGCGAGCTCCGACAGCCAGGCGCGCTGCCAGCTTTCCATTGGACATTTAAATATTCACGTTTGCGTTTGGTCGACGACGATGCTCCGCTTGCATGTGTAAATGTGCGCGTTTCGTGCAGATTTCCGTGCGGGAGTGCAGCGGCTAATGTCAACAGCTAACGCTAGCCAACGCTAGCGCGTCGCCGGAGGTGACGGTGGCCGGTCGGGTCACCCGGTCACCGGGACCGGCGGCTGCGTGTCGTTACCGAGGCGTTCTGACTGTTCAGCTTACACTACCGCACTCTCCGCGCCGCTAGCAGCCGGATGGGCTGCGGTACCGGCCAGACACCGTGACCCCGGGGGGGGGGGGCTGCTGGACTCGCGGCACGTGCTGTCATTTGTCCAAAACAGGTGTTCACGTGGTGCACGCGACTTATTTGATGAGTAATTAGCAGCTTCACCCCCGTCGCCCTCAGCTGCAGCTGACGAGTGTTGGCGTTATAATGTCTGATGTGTTGGTTGTGTTTTCGAGTCATTGGTTAATTCGACAGTTTACAAAATGGAGATGGTGAAAAATGTCCCATCACAACTTCCCAGTTGGTCTGATCATTCAGAGCAAAGACGGAAAGCAAATCCTAACGTTTGAGATCAGGAATCTGGGAATGTTTGCTTCATAAATAACTTAAATGATTAATCAGCTATCCAAATAGTTCGGGATACATTTTGTTTTTAATGTTTATTGACTAATTGTTTCAGCGCTTGTGTAAACATTTAATGCAACTGCTTAGTGTTTAATCCCTCTTATTCTGATTTATTTCAACAGGTTTTTAACAGAGACGGTGTAGCTGGTGGAAACAACCCCTTGACGCCCCTCCCGCTCAGGACAACAAGCGTGAACCTCCGCAGAGCAGCAGTTTGAAAACTTCCATCAGACTCATGACTGTTTGAGGGGACGAGGACCCACCGTGGCCCATGCACTGTACCCGTTTCCCTCCCTGCCCTCCTTATCCCTCAAGCTGACTCAAAACCCCAGACACCTACCCCCCCTCCCCCACCCCCACTCCCATCCCATCCCCAGCGACTCGCCCCCTCCCGCCATGGCGCCCGGCACAGAGACCGTGCACTACATCCACCTTCACAACTCTAGCCAGTCGGTGCTGGAAGCCCTGCGCACGCAGCGGCGTGAGGGCCTCTTCTGCGATGTGACCGTGCGGATACACGACGCTTCACTACGCGCCCACGCCTGCGTCCTGGCAGCCGGCAGCCCCTTCTTCCAGGACAAGCTGCTGCTGGGTCACTCTGAAATCTCTGTGCCACCGCTGGTGCCCGCCGAAACCGTGAAGCAGCTTGTGGATTTCATGTACAGCGGCTCGCTGGTGGTCCTGCAGTCGCAGGCCCTCTGCATCCTCACTGCTGCCAGCATCTTGCAGATCAAGACGGTCATTGACGAGTGCACCCAGATCATCTCTCAGAGGAAGGCCGCGGCCGGGGCGGCGAGTGCCGCTGCTGCAGCGGCGGCGGCGGCAGCAGCAGCAGCAGCAGCAGGAGGAGGGATGCTCGGAGGAGTTCTGCCTAAACAAGAAGAGCGCGGCGGGGGGAAAGGGACAGAGAGAGGCGGCAGTGGAAGCTGTTCTGTGAGTGGCGCAAGTGGGGGTGGAGGTTACGCAAACTTCTCTAACTTCATGGCTGAATGCGGGGCTAATAACATGGGAGGGGGGTTGGGGGGTGCCAGCGTTAGTGTCAGTGAGAGCGGCCCAGGCCCGATGGAGCAAGCCAACACCGTGAGTCTGATGGCGCTGGGCGACATGGGCCCCGGCTCCATGTGTGGCAGTGACGGGCTGGGCTCTGGGGCTAGCACAATCCTCATGAAGCAGAGCTCCAGCTGCACTCAGGACGTCAGGTACAAGCTCCGAGACCTGTTGGCGCAGACAGCCAACGGAGCCAGCACTAGTAGCACAGGGAACCTCTCAGCGGGCTGCAGCTCCGGTGTGGGCAGTGTGGACAGCATCAGCAGGGACAGCCTCCGCGGCAACACAACTGACCTCTCTGATGACCTGGTGGGGATGGACAGATACAGCGAGGAGGAGGAATTGGACGGGAGAGAGCGGGGAAGAGACGGAGACAGAGACAGGGGGGCGAGCCACAGCCGCAAGCAGAGGCAGCCGCTAAGACTCCAGGTAGAGGGATAAGGGGAAGGGTTGCCATGGTTACAGCTTTCAGGCATGCAGAGCTGCAACGGTTTGCTTTTCTTTCTTTTTCTGCTGTTCCCTCTTCTCACACTGCATTGGCGTATATCGCTGAGATGTTTCTGCACTTTGCACAATTGAAGAGAAGCTCCTTGTTGATATTCTATGGACTTCTGCATATTTACTGTAGGTCATTAAACTTATTAGTACCTGCTTGAAGGGGCTGTAGCCGGGTCAATGCGCTGTTGTTCTTATAGACCATCTGCTGCCTTTTAGCTCCTGCCACTGTTTTAAACCTAATTTCTTTATTACTCAAAATTGAAATGGAGCTTTTTCCTCTCTAGGTGCTGGGAGGAGAGGGAGTGGTGGTGAAAGATGAAGGGGTTCAGGACACAGATGGGAGCGTCTATGCCTTGGAGGACGGGAGACGAGATGGAGAGCAGGTGGGCTCCCAGGAATCCATGGCAGGCTTTGGACAGGTGGGTTTAACTCCGAGGTTATCTGCAGCTGTGGGAGCCAATGAAAAAGACCAACTGATAAAAGAGAGTTGGTAAAACCATATTAGAGATGTAACGCTGACTTTTATTGGAACGTTTTAATAATTAATCAACCACTGCTTGCACAAGGACAACATTCAGAGCGTCAAACGCCGTGCAGATTTCAAGGTAATATTTTGGTGGACATATTTACAGTTTGCTTCAGAAGGAAACTTTTAGAATTACCTTATTGTGTTAGATTTATTCTCAGCATTTCTGTCACAAGTCCTGAAGTAAGTAGAGGGGGAAAACATGGTGGAGCGGATTTATGCCGCAGCCTGCTGTACCCTGCAGACTACACAAGGAACATCTGCCACACAGTCAAAAGGATTCAGCTCTGGCTGTCAGTTTTCTCAAAACTGCTGCAGAGTAAGTCAGATTGGAAATGGATTAATCCACTCATTTTTGGAGGTTAAGGCGTGATGTTTTTCATGCAAAGCGAAGTGTGTGATTTACACAGCACTGCTTGAAATAATCTAATCTTCTGTCTATGAGCAGTTCTTCTGTTCTGCTCTTTAGTTCACATCGCGTGGTGTAAAGCAGATTCGCACTTCTGAAAACCAACTTCTCATAGAGCTTTGAACTGTTTGCTCTTCACTGCTGTGTGTAACACGTTTGTAGCAAAAATGGTACATAGATTATTTCACAGTTCATTTTGTGCCTTTACAAATATGTTTTTTCTTTATACTCCATAATTTGACCCTCTGAATTTTAAGATTTTATGCACAACCTTTTAGTGTATATTTTTAATGTGACTGCAAACTTAGTTAGCCAATAAATCTGATTCCAAAACGATTTATAATTGTGATAAGTAACTAGCCTCGATTTGGAGATTGTTTGGATTTATGACATAATAAAAGTGTCTGTAGAGTTGGCCGATATGATGAAATATACCGTGATTTTGCCGTACGTTTTTTACTGAGATAGTTATCTCTTCAATACCTCTGTTTGACCCCATCGGGTATCTCATCTGGATAAGGAAAAACACGTCAGTGTATGGTGTGACTGCACGCAGGATGAACTGCAGTTGTGATGGGATCAGATCGGCCAGACCACATCGGGCTCACACTCTGACTGGATCTCAGCTAGATAAAAATGACATCTGTAACTCCGCCTTCTTTGCTATCTCAAGCTGTCAGTCAAAAATCTACAAATAAGCCCTGCCCTCAGCAAGGAAAAATGAGTTAGAACCGACACACCAGCATCGCCTCCGAAGATCTAACATTGTAGATTGCAAATGGCTGCAGCGTCGTATATTCCAAATGATTGTGGTTTGCAAATTGCAGATAAATTTGCGAGTGATACAGGGCTCTGGCATGCATGAGTTACTAGTATGGTGTTTGTTTTGAGTAGTGAAAAAAGAAAGTAGAGAAAGGGGAAATTGTCTCATGTTGCATGTTGCAAATTAGGTGGGACAGGCCCCTGACCACAAAGCAGGCGATAATGCTTATTACCAGGTCTAACTTTAAAGGTCCAAAATCAGATGTCATCATCCAGATAACCTATCCAGATACAGGGCACACGTTAATACCATGTGGAAATGGGTTTTATAGGACCAATTTGAGTCAATGTTGGTCAATGCAAATTAATATGCAGAACTTCGGTAACTCCGGTATTTTTAAACCTTGGACCTACCTATCTAATAGGTACAAAAAGTTTTGGAATTGGTCCAGTAGTTCGCTTCAGCTGGCATCCGAGAAACAGGCTGCAGTGACTGCAACATAATCCTTTAGGGCAACTGCGCCCGTGAAAAGTACGTCCGCACGGATCCTTTCCATAATGTTGTCAGACACTTAGAATAACAGTCTGAGCCTGTCGGTGGCAAAAACAAGCACTTTTAGTGGACAGACGGGCGCAGTTGCCCGCAAGGATTACGTTGCAGCCATTGCAGCCTGTTTCGCGGCTGCCAGCTGAGGTAATCTACTGGACCAATTCCAAACCTTTTGGTAACTAGAGAGAGAAAAAATCAAGCCCAGGTTTAAAAAAATACCGGACTTACACTTTAATTACAATATTGGATTTACAGCACTGTTTCAGTTTGATGAAGTGCCTTGATGTTTCAGGTATTTAATTCAGTCAATTAACCAAAAACAGACATTTCTCTCTGGTTATTTTCATAAATGACTTTTCAAAGGAATTTCCATAAAATGTACAATATAATGATTCATATTGTTATTGCACTGTAAAATTACATATACCATATATAAGATTTGATGCCATATTGCCTTCCCCTGTGTGGCAGGTTAAACTCCATCCTCTCTGACTAACATAACAAAAAGTTAGACTCATGTTGGGATTTCCTGCTCCTTGCGTTGGCCGAGCTCCACCCACTCGTCTCATCTCAGGTTGTCTTCCCAGCCATACATCAAGCTGTACTTTTGATCACGCTGCTGTTTTGACTGTAATGTAGCTTGACTGGTCGGACTGCTCTGTGCGAGTTGACCTTTCTAACGCCTGCACTCGTCTGCATGTGTAGGATTGGGTAAAAAAAAAGGTTGTAAATGCAAGTAATGAGGGATGTGGGCTGTACATTTCTGTACATGAGACAGTGGAGTACTAAAAAAAAAGGTGTAGTTTCTTTACATTTATTGAGGTGAACACATATGTTTCACCAAAGGAAACAGACAGGATCTACACCTATGGAGAAGGTAAGCGTTCAGATAGTTCAGTATGGTCTCAATATCTGTTTGCCATTGGGAGAACTGAACCTGAGACCTAACACAGGAAGGGGTTTCTGAAAAGATTTAATAAACGTGAGGGTTGTATGTATCTGTTTTTTCAACAGGACCAAACATGAAACGTCCGGAAGCTGTTGTCAGATTTTTCATCTAAGAAGTGTGTGTTGGGATCTTTAATTACGTTTGTGTGTGTTTCAGGATTTCTACGACGAGCAGGGGGTGTTTTCGGAGAGCTTCTGGCCCCAGAGTGAGCCTCCTCAGGCCATGGCTTTCAACCCCAGAGGAAGGGTCAACAAGCCTCTGACTCCGCCTCCGACCACTCAGTCCATCAACAACCAGGTCAGTGTGCTCAGTGTCTCATCATCATACGCCGGGATTACAATTAACCTGTACTGCAATTACAAAATGTTTCTACAAACTGGGTATAGAGTTAAAAGATTATCGGTGATGATGAAGGATGTACCAGAGGCAGAGTTACAGCTGGAAAACAAACATATTCTTGACACTAACAGGCAGCACGAGCCCAACTGCTTAGCCTGTTGTAAATAAATAACATCTGTTCCACAAACGACATTATCTAAATTCTAAATATTCTATTATTTTCTTATTTTTGTGAATCAGCCAATAGAGTTGCAGGCTCCTAACTTTTAGATTGCATCTTGTTCACCTTTTTTGCAATGCGTAGTGCTGAAACTTTAAGGTTAGTTAATTTAGACCTGTCTTTTTGCCAACAATTATCAAAATTAAAGTGCATTTAACAATCTATTGGGCTCACAAATGTCTGAAATTGAGATATTAGATCATTTTCCGGTATCTTGTCTTAATTGTGCCAACAGAAAATAAACAGAGTGGTCGAGTATGGAGGATGAATGGAGTACATATTCAAGATGCAGAGTTAATAAAATACGTTAAGAAAATAGATCTGGGATGCTTGTCAAGCGAACACTAGAGGAAAGATAATTTCATTCTCAGTAAAGACAAAGACCTAATTTCACAAATCAAAGTAAAAGAAAGATTTTTCAGATCCAGCTCTTTCTTCTTTACAAGAGGTGGCAGGTAAATTGTCCAGACTTCAACAAAATCATGAATTGTTACATGTAAAGAGGTCCAATAATTATATATTGATTAAAATAAAGCATTTTATTTGTTGGCAAATAAACCAGGTAAACCAACTTTTAATTCTGAAAGAGGATTCAAATGTGTTAAACAGGAATAATACATTTATCAACACTACTTTCAAATCTTTCATTGAACATTGACATAAATCAGAATTAAACAATTTGCTAGACCCAAAACAATAAAAGTCACACCCTCTAAAACAACTTTCATATGATAAAAAAATAACTATTATAATCAGAAATATCTGAGGTTGAAATATTACAAACAAAACATTTTCACCCAGAAAAGCTCCAGGTATGGACATTTTGGACCAAATGGGCTCCCTTATTCATTCAAATGAAAAGATACATGTCAAATAACTTAGTCCTTCTTAGATCTATGTACCCATCTGTAATCTGTTATATTAAAACCAGGTAAGTCTGGAGGATTCCCTTCAGACATTAGACCTATAACTTTAATTCATTGTGATAATAAAATATTAACTAAACCTATACATCATAGATTAGCACAGGGTTTTTCTTTTTACCAGAGTTTAAACATATGAATCAAACAGGGTTCATGAAGAATAGGCACTTATAAACAAATACAAGAACATGTTTTGGCAAAAAAAAAGCACAATATAGATTTATCAGTGTTGGATGTTGATGCTAAAAAAGCATTTTGAGTGGCCTTTTTTTTTTTTTTTGTTTAAAGTCTTCTGTAATCCTCCGGTTGAGATTATAAAATTATTATATAAATATCCCGCAGCTAAGATTTATTTTTCAATCCCAACATGAGTCAGGTGTCAGTATAGAAAAATAAAAAAACAATACAAACTTATTTGCTGATGATCTTTTCATGTATTTAACTAACTTGGAAAAATCTGTATCACCTTTTGTTTACATTTATTTCTGAAAATGTAATAGTCTGAGGTTATAACATGAATATAGAGAAAACAGAAATAAAATCTGTATCACCTTTTGTTTACATTTATTTCTGAAAATGTAATAGTCTGAGGTTATAACATGAATATAGAGAAAACAGAAATAATGGCAGGAGGGAAACGTAACTCGGGACTTAACAACAATCATTTAAGTGGACAAACAGTGTTAAATACTTATGTGTGATACTTCATACAAATGTGAAGCACTCGGCACAGTGGAGCAGTTTTGCAGAGAGGAGGCGAGTGTGTTGTCTGTGTTGTGTTGTTGACATTTCTATACCTTTAACAGTGTTAGGGGGCAGATAGGTTAACCAAGAATGAATGAATAAAAACGTTATATGACTGGTTTACCCTCTGGACCCAATGCATTCACAGCACCTAAGAAAACGCAGTAATTAAATTCCAAAGAATAATGCTTTCTAAAAGACACTTCATGTAGCTGAGACATCTGCTGTATTTATTCTAGCTTTTTCCCTGCTGAAGCAGAATTTAACGCAATGCAGCACTAAAATAAAAATGAAAAAAACACTCCACTCAGAACAGCGAAGCAAAGATAACACAGAAAACCAATCGAAGGCGTCAGTTTTAGTGTGAGGGACTTTTTTTTTTTTTCAAACCCAAGCCTTCACAGTTTGATTGACAGGTGTGTTGACTTTGAAAATGAAAATGCAAAGGAAGATTTGCATTTGTGTTCAAAGTCTTGTAAGAGTAAACACACGACCACGTGGAAAGGTAAATGTAAACGGAACCGCTGCCATTGAAATAGATTTGTCACCCTAGTACAATAATAACTAATGAGATGAAATGGCAAATTGAACTATAATTTACTTTTTGTCATAGATAATTAGGATTATAATTAGTCTTTAATTTAAATGACAGGGTCATTTTAGAAGACAACAAAGCAAATTATATATATAATTATTCTAATTCTAATAATGTGCTTTTGATAGACATAAATGCAATATTGTGCTTTGCAAGAGATGTAAAACATTTGTAGAAAGACAGATTTAAAAAAAATTAGAAAAAGATTATTTGTCAAGAAAGAGACATTTAAAAGCTAATAAATGTAAGTGAACACGTGACAGTACAGTGAATTAATAATACATTAGAATACATACAAAAATACATTGAACAATAGAAGAATAGAATACATTCAACTGATCATTTAAGTTATGTCATAATTACTGAGGCTATGGAATTAAAATATAATGAAATTGCAGATCTTTTTTTCTTTTAATTGAATTTATTTATTGATTTTGAATTTTCCCAAAGTAACAATAAACAAAACAGAGAGCCAAACAAAACAGCACAGCACAAACAAAGGAAAATCCCAACCATTATTAGTTTTTTTTCTGATAAAATGGAAAGATGTTTCATCCAGCGCTAACACTGGACGTTGTTTTCGCCCTCAGCTTCTTTTCCAGTACCCAGTGAGCCAATCGCAGCCAGCTCCGTTCTACGTGGGTGGGCCCATGGGTGGGATTGACAGCATGGCGGGGGCGGAGCCCAGTCAGCAGGCTCCACCCCCGGCGCCGATGACCCCGGCCCCGCCACCCTCCTCCTCCTCCTGCTCTGCAGGCCCCTCCCCTTCCTCCCAGGGATCTGAGACCTCGTTCGACTGCACGCACTGTGGCAAATCTTTACGTTCCAGGAAGAACTACAGCAAGCACATGTTCATCCACTCCGGTAAGACACGCCTCTTTCTCCTCCATCTTATTTGTTTATGTTCCTTCTTTCTTTTTGTCTTTATTATTTAATTAGTAATCCTTTAATTCATTTGGACATTGAAAGGTCTCCTAATAATATCTTTTATATAAACAATGAATCACATGAAATGTAATGTGAAAGGGGTCGTTTTCAGTGACAAACCTACAGAAAATGATCACCAACTCTGCAGCTCCGTCTCTTTTATCTTATTATTTTGGTTTTACGGCACATTTACTCTCTGATTTGAATCTTAAGTCGTTCTTGTCAAACTCTGGTATGGAGTTGTTTTCACTACACTACCTGCCCAGTACTAAACAGCAGACAGACACAGTTAGCTGGTGAAGAAAGTGGAGCATCTAGCAGCTAAAACGCCAGGTATTTTACTCAGGAGACCAAACCCGAGCTAAAAGGCGAGTAAATATTAGACTAACATTCTATAGGCGGAGAAAAGATTCACTCCAAATGAATGATAACATTGCTCTGTGTCTGCTGGATGTGTAAATACATAGACAACTGTTTGTTAACATGTTAACCACAACAATGTAATAATGCAATAATATATCTGCGTGTCTGTCGGCTTGTTGTGGAGTTTTTCTGCCCCCAAGTGGCCAAAAACAAACTGTCAATGCAGCTTTGAACCTTGAGCTTCTGAATAGAGACACACATTACCTAAACAATCAGCAATAAAACTCTGCAATAAAACTTCTATGTTTAAAACATTACTTTCTAATTTAAATTTTGATTGAAAAGTCTTACAGAGCTGCTAACCCTTTTACTGTATTTATCTGAATTACAAACCTTTAGTGTCCTGTGATGGTCTAAATGCTGTGCTTCTACGCTGCTAAATAAAATTGGAGGTGAAAACACTGACTACTTGTATATATTTTGTATGAAAATAAAATGTGTAAATATTGAATAATAAATCTTGCCAGCATCAATAGAAAAATATTGGATTTCAAAAGCACATTTGAATTGGGTTCTACTCTGTTCTTTGGCTTGGCAATATGTCGATAATATATGACAAATGTAGACAAGATTAGATATAAATATACAAAAGTCTTCACACAAAACAGAAACCTCGACAACAGATTTAGTTAGTTTTCAGGTACTGATTTAGGAAATGATTCAGATGAACTGACACGACTGCTTTGTGTGTCTTTGTTGGATATACTGTATGTGTGTCTGTGTATACCTGTCACTCCAGGTCAGAAACCTCATCAGTGCTCCATCTGCTGGCGCTCCTTTTCCCTGCGCGACTACCTCCTCAAACACATGGTGGTGCACACTGGCGTCAGGGCTTTCCAGTGCTCCATGTGCGGCAAGCGCTTCACCCAGAAGAGCTCGCTCAACGTGCACATGCGCACTCACCGTGCCGAGCGCACCTTCCAGTGCAACGTGTGCCACCGGGCCTTCACCCACCGCACCTTGCTGGAGCGCCACGCCCTGCAGCACGCCCACCACGCCCCCCAGGTCCAGGGCCAAGGCCAGGGGCGTGGACCCGACATGACCTCACCTACCAAGCACAGCCCTCCGGCTCTGGGAGGGCCCTCAGGTATGGCTGGTGCAGCTGGCATGGTCGGCAGCATGGCCAACATGCCCAGCCACGGAGCTTCCTCCACCTAGAGAGAGAGAAGGGGAGATATGGGGGAGAGGTGGAGGCTAGTGAGCCCATTCCTTGAACCGACACTTATTTGGTCCTAACAGCCTTGTTGATCTTTTGTTCTGGTGGGAACAGCGCTTATAGGTTCCCATTGTTTTAGCTTACCGACACCTTCGATCAGGGTTCCTACACAGGGCTGGAAAGGTTTGAAAAAAAGTTTGAAAATTATATAAAATTTTAAAGGTGTTTTGGAATTGAACAAAAAGTTTGGAAAAAGTTTGTCAAAATTCTTGTTCCCTCAACCAGAAACCCATCTTAAGTAGTTGTCCTACTGTCATTTCCTGTGTCGGGACATTTGTTGCCGTGACGACTAATCATAAGCTAAAGAGCAACATCGCTACCAATCACACAGCTTGTTGAAGAGCCCCATAAAATCCAGCCAAAAAGTTATCTTTTGGACGAAAGTCTTGAATTTAGAAAAATGGAGAATGTGTAGGAACCCTGTTTCAAAGACACCAGAGAGTCACCAAAGAGGTTAGGAGTACAGAGCGGGTTTGGGAGTGGGTGAGGGCGAGGAGAGTCATAGGGTTTCTAGCTGGAGGTGAGGGTGAGGTGGGGTGGGGATTGGAGTTACATAGAGATGCAAGTTAGGGAAAATAAGGGGAAGGAAGGGTTGGTGGGGAGGGTTGCAGGGTTTTATTCACCTTCAATTCATTTAATTCAAGTTGAAAATTGGAGTTCATTCCGTTCTGTTCAGTGTCACATCTATAAGTGCATAAAATCAAACGTGTGAACTTAACTGGGTTTGTTTACAACCCAGTCATCTGACTGCCTGTGCCCTGTTGTAGCAGCTGCCTCTGTGCTGAAATCTGGATTCAAACAATCGATTAAATAGCACTATTGAACACTTAAATAATGACAGTTAAATTCCTGTTTTGTTTCTTTTTCGAGCAGTTTTTATATTAAGGTGTGTCCGGCTGTGTTTCGGCTGTAGGCGGAGGAAATTCAGGCAGAGACGCGTTTGCTAAAGTTGAAAATGTTTCAACTTGAACAAAAAATATTGCGCCCATCCCAAAGCTGTTTTACCTCACTTCATGAAAGGAGGAAAACAGGAGATAAACTGGAGGAAAATAAAAGCAGGAAGAACTTGAGGTCGGTCCTAGAAAACCTCGTAGTATGACAGGATTCCCACAGTCATGAAATTCCTGGAAAGGTTTTGAAATTAGAAAAACTGTTTTCCAGACCTAGAAATAGTTTGGAATTAACAGAATGTTTTGGAAAAGTTTTGAATATACATGGCTATTGTTTAACATATGTTCATTAAAATCCCAAAACATAACGTTACGCGAAATACGGTCCTTGTATTACAAATTTAAAATGTAGTGCTGCGTGGCCGTTGAAACGTCACTAGTATCACGTGATGCACGATGGCGTATGCAGCAACTTGGCGGGAGGGATGTCTGAAGTTAGCAAGCGCTTGGAGTTGGCTTATCTTCAAATGTCTGGGAAGGGTGTTTTCAATAATGTTTGGCTTTCGAATGACAAATATAATACATGGCTTGAGAGAGAGGCAGACGCTACCCTGCGCCCTGTGATCGCTATACAGGCCTACCTGTTTTAAACTACTTAAATAAAGTTGTGGAGATGGGGTAAAATATTATGGAAAAGTTATGGAAAATGTTTGAAAATTCATTGGTAAAAATGGGTGTGAACCCTGGTATGAACTTGAGCTGTGTCACACACTCACCTGTAGTGTGTGTAGTTAGCTAGCCGCAGCTGATGACTTTCCTGTCACATTTGTTGTCTGTTTGTGGCTAAAAACACAGACGGCAGAAACACTCCAGCTGTCAAATTCTCTTAAATAAAACAAAAGGAAAATTTGCCTCCCATGCAGTTTAAAAACGCACCTTAAGAGCCTCGCTGTCGTAAAAGTTTTCCCATTTTTGAATATTAAAGAAAAAATATGCACTTCCTGAATTAACTGAATTGAATGTGAATGGAGCCCGGCGCTATTCAGGAGCAAACCAGGGTGACAAAGAAGGTTGTTGTTGAATGATGAAGGGGGAAAGTAGTCCGAGCAGAGTGAGACTACAGCAGGGAGGGAGGGAGGGAGGGAGGAGGGGGAGGAGGCGTGATGCACAGCAGTGTGAATGAAATTCACCATCATCCATCAGACAGCTTTGTAACATTTTCCACAGGCTCCACTGGTCAGCCCCAGGATCATATACCTCGAACCAGGACGAGCCCCTAACGGCTCGGAGGGACACTATTTACTCATTTGAAATGTCTGGGAAACATTTCAGCATGTTTTACACACACGCACACGCACACACACACACACACACACACACACACACACACACACACACACACACACACACACACACACACACACACACACACCTACAATTACCTCGGTGGTCCAAAGACAGGCATTATGCTTCACATCTTTTAAGCTACATCAAACGAAGAAACAGTGAAAACGAAAACTAAGATAGACCCGTTTACTTTTTGAAAGCTTACTAAAGTACTTCTATGTAAAATTCCTGTACATCGCTATGACGCTCAGTTTGTTATTTGTTGCTCATGTGATTCTTTGATGCAGAAATAAGGCAAAAAAAAAAAAACTTTTAAAGTGAAAGAGCCATTCAGAGGACGTTAAACTTGGTTGAATGACTATGACAAATCAGTGATTTTTATTGGGATTTTTATTGAGTGTTTGTGTTTGTCTTTTGGGGCTCTGGTTAATAATACATGGGGAGTGTTTGTTGCTTAAAAAAAACCAATAAAAGCTTTTCTTGCAGCACTATATTAAAAAAAAAAACTTTTTAAGGTTTTAGTAAAACTAAATTAATCATGAAAATGTACAATCACCCCTACAAGTTTTGACAGTCAAACTCGTGATAATGTTAATTATCACATTAATATTTATTACAATTTGATCTCTATGCACAGTTAAGTTTGCACATCATATTACTTAGACCTAGATGTCCCCTAAAGTTATTTGGCCTAAGTTGTTTTTACTTTCCTTTTTTTTTTTTTTTTTACACCTAAAAGGTGATCTTAAAAAGAACTTGTGTCTCTGCTTCTTGCTCATTTTCCTTAATGTTTGTCAGTCAAAGCATTATATGATATTCAGTAGTTGACTTAAGCTTTGTAAGAGCCTTCTAATTGACATGATTTCATAAGTGAACCTCCCTTGACAAGTGAGGCATTTTTGAGCTCGAGAACTTTGTGAGTGATGAGATAATTTGACTAAAAAATTCAGTTTAATCGAGACTTATTTTCATTTTAAAAGAGTGAATCCAGCAAAGATGTAGATTCAGATCCTTTCTGTCTGGACTTCACTATAAATATTGACATTAAATGTCCCATTTAAATGTGGAAAAACTGCTTATTTACAGGGAGCAGGCCTGGCAGCGTGTGTTCATTGGCCTCTGAACGATGCTAATTCATTTGCAAGCTCAGTAGTTTGTTTCGCCAGCGTTGTGGATGAAAAAAAAAAGATAAAGAGTTTAAGAGAAGCTGGACTGAAACTCCTCCAACTCACTGTTGGTTATAAGCTATATATAAATTTTAACGCCAAACCTTTTGGTGCTTTTTTGGAAATACTTACCTCATTTGCCAGTTGCCAACACCATGCTGTGGTCTGGGTTTGGTAAATAAGCAGTGTTGAGCTGTTTCAGAGGTTTGATCTATCCTCAGCAGTGGAAGTGGTTTTGGTGCATTTTGTCTGAGGCGGACCCTTGTACAGTACTGTAATATGTGTGCTTTGAAGCCATGTCAGCGCATTGTAATGTACTGTGTTATGCCTTTATTTTTGTTTGTTTTCTGTTTTATTGGGAGGGAAGTTGATAATTGTTTTTCTACATTAATATTTCTTTAACAGAGGTTAAATGTGTCAGAAGAAGAAAGTCATTTTATATAAAAAAAAAAATCACTTGTCATCGTAAAACCACGTCTTTTATGTATAAAAAGACTAAAGGCATGATTTTAACTTTTTCTGAGAACTTAGATGTTGTACTCAATGAATTAATTGAATTTTAAAAATGAGTGATTTCAAAGATTTCTTTCTCCAAATAAAAAAAGTCTTCTATGGCTCCAGGCCAGCTGCTCGTCAAGCATTTGAATTTTTTTCAGTCAACGTTAAATTGTGTGTGTGTGTGTTTGTACAGATCATAGCTCTGGATATCAAACAGGGTAAATACTTCCTCCTCAACCAACCAAGTTTTTGCACCTAAAGCTTGATCAAACTCTTTGTCTTCAGGGTCCTCGCTGGGTCTTGTGTTGAAAAAGCATTGAATTTAATATTCTCATAATAAGGCCTTAAAAGTATTGAATTTTGTTTACAAAGGTCTTAAATATTTTTTAAATAAATACCGTAACGTCATAAATAACTATCAAAGGTATAAAATGTTTTGTGTGTGTGTGTGTTCACGCTCTGGACTGTGCACGAGCTCTGGCGCGAATCAGTCAGTTGTCAGGAAAGAAAACAACAAAACATGTAACTGACAGCACAACGCGTCACACTCTGGAAACCACGTGCACTGGGGGGGGGGGGGATCAGCACCACACTCTGCAACCAAGAGCTGAAACACTAACAAAATGCCTGCAGCAGCTAAAACATTAGATTTCAGCAGGTCAGAGGGTTATTTTAGCGCCCTGTGTCCACCAGAGAGGACAAACTGGGGGTCTGTCTCAGTGTCCCTTCTCAAGCTGAGCTACTGTAATAAGACACCTGCTAACATAATACTGCACAGCTTTCTGATTTAGCCACATTCGGCTACACAAGTTGCTTACTTTCACAATGCTTTAGCTTAGCTTACAGCAGTGTAGTTAGCCTAAAACTGACATTTGGATACTTGACTAAATGTCAGGATCCCACAGAGTTCCCGTTCTTCCTGCTGATGCCTCACGTCTGGATCCACTTTGGTCTTAAAGGTTCAGTTTTTGGGTTCGGCAGCTTATAACAACTGAGTTGTGGGTTCTTCACCCTGTTGGTGGAGCATCCCACCACGGGGCGGGACTTGCATGCGCTCTGTCTCTGTGTATTTCGTGTTGTTTTCTTATTGCCAGCTAGGAAAGGTTAACGTCGCTGTCTTCGTGATGTCAAATGTTAGCTTAGCCGGTTTAACTTAAACATTATGGACTTGTTATGGGTAGTAGGACAAATGTAGTTATATGTTCATTACAGATGGACTGTAGCCTAGTCACAGTTTCTCCTTAAACAAGATTAAATTAGAAATGTTAGAAGTGGTACTTAAATGTATATTCCTCCTTGTCCACCACTGACGCAGTGCATTGTGGGATACAGTAGGCCAGGTAGACTGGTCCGATGCAGACTGGAGATTTTTTCCGAATCAGTACGACATCCGGGTATTTCTGGCATACTGCAGATTTTGCTTTTGTTTGCGTACTGCATACTACATTTTACCTTTTGGCCAAATCAGTACGTGCTGCTAGTATAGTAGGCGGTTTCGAATACAGCCAACGTCTCACACCTTGCCACTAACAAGCTAACATTGGCTCGTCGCCTCAGATAGGGTAAATGTCGTTTTAACCCGGAGTGGCAGCAGAATCCAAAATACCAGTGGGTTAAGTCTATTCCAGGCAGTGACCGTGAGGCCCGATGCTGTTTGTGCCAAAAATCTTTCAACCTGGGGACGACTCCTAGCTTTGGACTCCCAGAAGAAGAGCGCGAAGCACGCCGCATGTGCTGTTGTGTATTAAACATGAATGTGAGTATTGAAAATGTTTTATTAAATTCAAGTACTTGGTAAAAAATTATTTCCTAGGGCTTAAAATCCATACTTATTTTCCATTATGCCCTTCATACTTTACTTTATTCTAACTGGTATTAAAAAGGTATTAAAAAGTCTTAAATTTAACTTGGAGAACCCTGGGTGTACCCTGGTCGTCGTCTTGTGTATTCTTTCAAATGTGAAAAATAGCTTTCTTTTATTCCTGCAGCCATACTGTAGTTTCTTTGTCTGTATTCATCGCTCAACACAAAAGTCCTCTTAGGTGTTCTCTTATCTCTGCCATCTCTCAAAATCCCAACAAATGTTATCAGGAGGACAATGTAAAAGCTGTCTTTTCTGCAGCTCGGGCCTTTGAAGGTCTGGCTGGTCGCGGCTGAACTCTGGCCAGAAGGCATCTGTTACTCAACAACATCTGTTCCTGTTACTCTCTTTCTCCCAGCATGCCGAGGGACACGCAGGCTCTCCCAAGGGTGGCCTTTTGTGTGCCCCATTGTCAATTCCATCATTGTCTGTTCCCATAATGCCGCGGGGTTATAAACCCCTCCAGAGGCCAACTCTACCGGGCTGATGATTTACAGTTATTTGTGTCTAAATACAATCAGCGTCTTTGTGGGGCAATTAAGAAAGAAAACTGAGGGGAATTTAAAGAGGTAATTGTAAAAAAAACTAATCTAAATGTAGATTGGCAAATTAAAGTTTGTTTTCTCTTTTACATGATGGCTGCGTTATATGACAAAACTTTACTGCAGCTAAAAGGAAAAGCTTCAGATGTTGGTGAAGAAAAAAGCCAGTAAAGTTATTTTTGGTGGAAACAGGAAGGGTGGAAAACCAAAAACCCAAAGTGTTGGATGTCCAGTAGGCGTTACTTTACATTGATCTGAATTTTAGAGCCATGAATTACCTGACTTGTTCTTTAGGAGGAGAAATAGGAGTGGTAAATCTAGCGTAGGGACATTGTTTTTTATGAATAGGCCCCCTCTCCCGTCTCCAGGGAGACACTTTCAACTTCTGGCAGTAGCCAACAGAAAAGCCCACTATGGGGTCGCCAGGGGAAGACAACAGATGTTACTGATTAACTTTGCTCACAGACCCCTAAAGAAGTGTTTTTCAGAGTGCTTGCAGATGGACAAAACAAAAGTTGGACGCAATTAAAATTTCACGTTTAGCAATATTTATTTGGAAAAATAGTCTTGGCTAATTCCTTCATTCAAAAACGGTAAAGGAGACGGTAACATAACAATTTGTACAGTACAATCCCTCTTAAATAACATTTTCTTAAAAAAAGTCCCATTGACCTGAAGTGCCTTTGCAAATATCATCATTAAAGAAAACAACTTAAATAATCATAACAAACATCACAAATATACAATACAAAATAAAAATAACACAAAATTATTAAATTAACTTAAATTAAATCATAATTTTAAATCATAACTTTTTTCTTGTTTTTTTCTTTATTTTACAAAAGGACAATCTGTATCAAAAAGCAACATTATTATTTTTTTAATTAAGAAAGTTTTCATGTCCCAAAAAATTTTTAAAAAAATGAACAATACTATGTCATAAATGGTTTGGAGGGCTTAGGAAGAAAACGCACTTCAGTTAACACAGTGATCAAGTATACATACAGTCTTCACAGGTGTAGTGATGGGTGCACAGCCCATGTGAAAAGCCTCATGAAAAACAGGCCAGTATGGCCAAACATCCACCATTTGATGCAGTTCCTGCGCTCAGCAACGGCGTGTGGGTTAGAGAAAAGGCCTGGGTGCAAATGTTGCAAAAACAAAAATCGTAGCATCGCACATTATTGCCACGAGACAGTGTCCGTTTATATATATATATATATTTTTTTTACCCCCACTCCCCGATAAAAGGCAGAACAGAAAGCTAAGTGGCAGTTTACTTTCAACCGTAAACTTTTTATTTATTTTATTTATTTATTTTTTTACCCCGCCAGTTCTCATCCCACAGGCCGCCGCTGCCTGCGCTTAGTTTCCAGTAGAGAACCAGCTCACTCTGAATATCAGTTAAACGTCTCAATATCAGCAGCAGTCTCAAGGCGGGACACCTCCCCCTAGGGTTAGAGCAGCATCTGAAGGAGTATAAAAACTCTCCCATAGAGCAAATGAGCAACGGGCAGCCCATTGGTGGCTCGTTACACCTGGAGAGACGCAAAAAGACAAAAATCATTAGTGTTTGTTGGCCAGATGACCACGGATAGAAGTCTTTTTACACTGAAAGGTAAAACAAAGTAAAGCATACAAAACTCACCTCAGTTGCAATTATACATTCGTCCTTTTCCTCTGACATCACAAACACAGATTTGTACTTGGTGTCCGCACATGCAGACATTTCTGGGGCTTTCTTTTCTGATGCATCGCTTTAGGAAAGAAAGAAAAACGTTGTTAGCTTTATCATTCTGACAGTGTCAATGTTACGTTTTGTTTGAGAGACTTTTCAGTAACAAATATTTACCATTTTAAACGTTTGCTGCGTTTCTCCTCAAACTCAAATGAGTCCAGGGTTTGGCACTTGTCCTCGCAGGCCGCCTCCAGCATGGCCTCTTTAGCCGCCTGCTCGTAGTTGACCTCATGTACGAGGTTGTAGTCTGCAGGCGGATGGCGGCTCTTGTAGCTGCTCCTCCCTGGTGAAGATCCTTCATCAGGGTCACTGCTGCAGAAGTCCATCTTCTTGTTGATATTTTTTACGCCTGGTGTCGGCATCACACTGACTACTGGGTCCCTGTCACTGCGGTGACAGTTGTTAGTCAGGTTATTTATTGTCTCTCCCTCGCCAACAGTTTCTACTTGACCGCCGCGCTGGGCTTTTGATCGGAAAAATCCAACAAGTACAGCACATCCTGCAAGCAGCAGCAGCACCAGGGCCACACCGGACCCGACTGCCATCCAGGGCACCTCTGACCCGCGGATCGCAGCGTGCTCTGGAAGCAGGAACTGGCAGTTTCTGCCACCGTAGCCAGGAACACACGCGCAGACGTAGCGGTTGTTTCTCTCGTGGCAGGTGGCACCATTGTGGCAAGGGTTGTGTTCACAGCGGCTGATGGGTGAGCTGCAGTTGCGGCCGGTGTATCCCGGTGGGCAGGTGCAGGTGTAGCCGTTAAGACCTTCCTGACACGTCCCGCCGTTTTGGCAAGGGTACGTAGAGCACTCGTCCCCAGTGTGGTCACAGTTCATGCCAGTGAAACCATCTGGACACTGACACAGGTACGAGTTGACAAGATCCACACAACGTGCACCTGAGAACAGAGAGAAGGAGTGGCATAAACGTTGGAATGACATACCTGATCTTCTGTTTGGCATTCAAGGCACACTGAAAGCAATCTACACATCTCCAGGAGTAAAGACAAATTCCATGGGATTACACGGCCTACTCTGTCAGTCACTCTTACCATTGGAGCACGGGCTGGAGGTGCAGTGGTCAATCTTCTTCTCGCAGTTAAACCCCGCGTATCCTGTGGGGCACTGGCAGAAGTAGCCTCCGTCAGGGTTGTCAGCACAGCGGCCACCGTTGGAGCAGGGCCCATCAGCACACGTCATGGCACTCAGCTCGCAGTTGTTGCCATAGAAACCGTGAGGGCAAGTGCAGGTATATGTGTTTTCCAAATCCTGTAGGGAAAAAATAGAACAGGCTTGACATCAAGATCTGTCTTGCAACTGCAGCTGCTACAAACCCGTTTGAATCTCGATATGCTGCATGCTGTATCTGTTTGATTGTTTCATAATGTTTACATTCTTGGAAGCTTTTCTGGCTTAATATCAAATCAAGAGTAAGCCAGAAAAGATGGAAGAGAAGTGATAAAGGCACATTGTGATGAATATGCCAGGTCGCATTCAAACATCGCTGGCACTGAGCCACAGTTCACAGGATGTTTTTCTCATTCCAAGATCATTTAAGAAGACCAAACAACACTTACAGTGCAGCTTCCTCCGTTGCGACAGGGGTTTCCAGCGCATTCGTTGACCTGGATCTCACAGCTGGCCCCAGTGAAGCCGGGCTTGCAGGAACAGGTGTAGCTGCCCTGACCAGTGTTGCTACAAGTGGCTCCATTCATGCAGGGTTTGTGGTGAGTGCAGTAGTTGAGATCTGGAAAGACACAGCAGCACATGTGGATTAGCCACAGCACAACAAATGGCAGGACAACAGGAGCAGCGACAGAATGTCTTTTTGTCCTCCGGCACACTTGACTCTCTCTTCTTCCAGTGGTTTTTTGTTTCCTGTTCCCCTGCCTCCTGTCTGTGCTGTTCATCTCGAGACAACTGCTGCTCTGTTGTTGTTTCTTTACCACAGTGTTGATCCCTTTTATGTTGGTATCTTGATTCCTCTCATATCTGTCTCTTTACAGACTTTTAAACTTTACTAAGCAGTCTTCAATAATGAAAGACCAGAGAGATGACATACCGTAAAGACACTGCACTGAAAACTTGGCCTCAAGAACACTTTGTCAACTCTATCCCCCGTCTCTCTCTTCCCAGTAAACATGGATTTTGTAATGTAAACCAAGAAACACTGATTTGCTGATTTGACGGTTAAAAGACTTCTAGGCATCTAGGTGAAACTGGGGCTACATTTGGTTGAAAAGTGAGTTTTTAGACGTCTATAATGCATCTAATTTCTGTTTAAACAATGAATACTCTTCCAAATGTAGTTAGGGCCTGCTTCACATTGAAATATATTTATATGTATGTAAAAAAAAATTCACTTTTTAACCTAACCGGTTTTAAACTTTAACACCCAGACCTCTTTTAACCAGCAAATCACCCTATCATTGCTTTCTGGTTCCTTTCTGTTCTGTCTCTCCTCATCACTCATTACTCCCCAACTCTCACCACACTCTCTCCTCACCTTGGTTGCAGAAGAGTCCCCCCCAGCCCTCCTGACAGTTGCACTGCCAGGGCTGCTGGCAGGTCCCGTGGAGGCAGCCTGGGTAACGAATGCACTCGTCGCAGTAGCGGCCTTTGAATCCCACTCTGCACCTGTTGTTGTCCAATTAGGAGGGAACACCGGTCAGTCCACTCACATTACATCATCTGTCCCACTAATTAATTAATGCCCCAGTGAACTGGTGGAGAAAAACTTACTTGCACTCTCCAGGTTTCTCGCAGAAGCCGTGCTCTTCGTCGCAGCCTGGCAGGCAGATCGCTGTACAGGAAGAGGGGAAAAAACACACTTTTTAGACACACTGAGGCTGAAAAAACAACTCAAACACAGGTTCTTTGTTAGGTGTTTCTCTTGAAGATATAAAACTTATCGCCTAAATCCCAACAAAGTCATTAAAATAAGAGAAAAGAGGGGCTCCTAAACCCATGAGCTGTTACCTTAAACTCAATCTCCTTATCACCGTGGAAGAATTTTCTGCTTAACATAGTGCTGAGACAAAGGAGGGAGTGTGTGAATGTGTGTATGCCACAGAGAGGGTACACACACACTCGCACACAGACCCCCTCAACCCACCCCACCACCCTCTTTTTTTCTTCTTCGCTGCGGGTCAAAACTCTTTTATTCATTCTGTGCGCTCACACACACACACACACACCCCTTAATGTCTCGGATTGGGGCAGATAAGAGTGGACAGCTGGCGAGTGTGTTGCCAGTGCGCGACAGCTGCTCCATTGTCTCCTCTCTGCCGGCAGCTGCCCACTTCAAACAATACCTCCCCCGCTTCGGCCAATCAGCGCCCGGCCCACTCCGAGAGTAACGAATCGGAAGGTAGCATGTAAATTTATGGCACGCGTGAGATTATTCCCAAAAACTTTCCTTAGAATATATCAAGTGGTCGTGTGTGTGTGTGCGTGTGAGGGGAAAGGAGGGGGTGCGTGTGGTGTTTACGCACAAGTTGCCTTCTAACGGCACTCGGAGGATCTGATTACAGACCCTACATAGAAATGAAGTTTTTATACTTTACAGTTTATACACTTACAACAAATAATACTCATAAATTATAATTATATATAATCTGTTTATATTAATTCGAAATACACTTTATGGTGTTTTATCTCAAATTATGTCACTTACATCTAATGGCAACGTTTATTGTGTCTTAAAATATATGTTAAGATTTTTCCTTAAAGTTTCCAGCACCTCACACACACACGTCTTCACATGCTTCTGCTACAATAACAAAACTTTGTTACTCACGTTCAGTGCAGTACTGTCCCTTCCACCCGGCGTCGCACACAATCTCCCCGCGCTCTCCACAGGTGAAGTGGCCGAAGGCGTCGTCTCTCGGCCGGCAGAACACCGAGCAGCCGTCCCCGTAATAGTGCTCATCGCACACGAAGCGGTACGAGTACTTGAGCTCCGTCCTGCCGCCGGTGTGCAGATCCTGAGACCAGTCCTCTCCCACCGTTAGATGCCTCTGGGTGGTCATGGTGCTAATAACGCGGTCTGGATTCTCTAAAGTGCACATGTGGAGGCAGAAAGTGAGGGGTTAAGGGGTGGAACAGTGCGTGAATGTGATAAAAACAATTAAAAGGGAAGGGTGTTTATTTCCTACCTGTGGAGAGGTCGTCTTTGGAGTCGGTGTGTAATGCCTCAATGATCAGCGAGAAGGTCCCCTGGGAACACAAATGGCTTCATGAGACAGGTGGCCAGCGGAGATGTGGTGATAACATCAAGCAAAGGCCTGAGGCGATTGTGCCATACACTCACTGTGCTGAATGCAAACTGCCTAACCTGATCCAGTGAAACTAAATACCTGTAAACTCTGTGCGCTCTCAGCCCTTAAGTTGTGGTCAGAAATCGTGCCGCAGCGCGTTTTTACGCACGGATTTACCAAAAATGGCGCGATTTCGCTGTATCACTTCTACTGTAGTGATATGGACATGAATGGCTGTACTTACCGGCCACGTGAAGCCGAAGTTAATCCTGATGGGATTGGTGAATGAACTCTCCGGGATGACATCGGGGACCTGGAACGAGTTGGACCCGAGCACGGGCGTCACAGCGCCGCCGTAGGTGCAGGGAGGCTCCGGGGAGGCGTTTGGCTGGTAGTGCTTGAGACAGATCCTGAAGAAGGTTTGACATTCGCACTGCTGCTGGAAAGACGAGGTCAGACCTCCCTTACAGCAGTTTTTGTTGCCCTGCACTCCCTTCTTGTTTAGGAACTCCTGCAACTTCAGCTCAAAAACTCCCGAACAAAACCCCTGCGGAGGAAAGTAACTTATCATTAACTATACACACAGCACCGCTTGTGTACGAGTGTGTATTGTGGTGGGAGGAGAGGGAGGGGAAGAGATGGTTCATTGTTTGGAAAAAATAGAGATTCAGTATCTTACCTGGCACAGCAACATGGACATGACGAAAAGAGTCAGCAGGATGGCGCGCCCCATATTAAATAAATACATAATAAATAAGAAATAAATAGTGTGAAAAGTCTCGGGGCTCGGCTTGTCCTCAGGGTGCCTCCTCCTGTTCAATCCCTCTGAGGAAGATGCATTGAGCACGTTTCTGTCGCCTCACGGGGTTTTCTCATCAACTGCTGCCGCTGTCAGCCGCGCCGCTCTCACTCATGTCCCGAGGAGCAAAAAAGGATAAATCCCAAACCTTCAAAGATATGACAAGATATGTGAACTTGTGCGAGTGCGCGGTGGGGGATACAAAAACAGGCAAGTCCTCCAGTTCCGTTACAAAGCGTTAATCCAATGCGTAAAGAGAAAAAAAGATGGGTTCCTTGTTCTGTTTTTTTTGTGAAGAAAATGACAAATTTTAGGAAGTAGCTTTTTGTGTTTAGGTCTTGGTCTAACCCAAGGACAGATTTGTCACTGGTCCAACATGCTTCCTTCTTCCTTCCAATGTCTTTCCTCACTGTGAACTGTGCGTCTGTCTCCAGCCAAGGCCGCCTGCAGCCTGTTATATACGGCCTGACACATGCTATGGTAATAACATGCAAATGGTCCCCCCCCCCTCCTCCTCCCCGACTTCACCTCCCAATCTGGCCCGGCTCTCCACAATGGGATCCCATGCAAGTACCCCAACAGCCTCCTTTTACCCCTGCAGCAGTATAGCACACGCAGCGTTAATATCTGAGCCCAAAATGGAGAAGTGTGAAAGTTTGTCGACCAAATGAGAAGTGAAACTTTGAAAGAAAGCCGTATGACTCCTACAGGCGGAGGACAAGAACTTTGAGATAACCTGTTGAGGAAAAGAGGATAAATAAAAGGCGGCTTCTACATTTGTAAAGTCAATGAATCTTGATTGGAGGTTGAAGAGAGCATCTGTGTGTGTGTGTGTGTGTGTGTGTGTGTGGGGGGGGGGGGGTAACCCTAAAATCTACAGGGTCAAGAGGAAATCAAATGGACTTTTTCTTTACTTTTCTGGTTGATTGGAAATCATGCAGTTTCCTGTAAATTAAATGATTCAAGGGTTTCAGTCGAATCTCTGTAGATTCAAGAAGTCGCACTGAACCAAAATGTAAAGAGCTTTGAACAACCCACACATGCCAGATTTCCTTCTGACAGGATGTTAATGACATGTGGTTGAATTGATCCCTCCAGCTGTTGCCTCACTGAACAAACTTCTTTGCTTGTTTTTTTTTTTTTTTTGGCGTCTTAAGATGTTTTGGGTGAAGTGCCAAAAAACCCCAGTGTGAAGTTGATTCAAAACTTCTCAAAAAAAAAAAGGAAAACAAAAAACACAAAAGAGAAAAAATGTTTCTGGTCAAACCCTGACTCAGTTAATTGTTTACACCCCTCCTCTTCCTCCCTCTTTCCTTCTCTGCGTACACACACCCTCTAAATTTAGGTATTTCTGCTTGTGGGAAGAATTTGATGCTTTGAATCGACTCAAAAGACTAAAGAAAACATTCCTTGGCAGAGCTGCGTGGTGAGGTAAACGACTTGAGGGGCTGGACTCCTGCTTTTCCATTTTGCTCTCCCCTTCTTCTCATTCTCCGGGCTAAGATAAAAAAAAAAAAAAAACGCGTGTGCGCATGTATATAGATGTGTGTGTATGTGCGTGCAAGCGGGCGCGCGCGCACCGGAGTCGCTCGCGTGGCCAACATGAGGGGGAACTTTTGTTATTGTGTGTGTGTGGAGAAGGAATAAGTTTGCCCCCCCCCCCCCTCAGCTGTATGGTAATTCGGCCAGCACCTGCTCTCCCCTCAATAACAGCGTGTGCGTGCGCCTCCCTTGGCTGAGCGCGCGCCCACACGTCCCATACACAATACTCTCTCCCCTCCCTACACACACACACACGCACACATTTTTCACTTCACATCAAACAAACATAACCGGACAAATATCGCGCACATTTTCTTTTTCTTCTTGTCTTTAAATATTGACCAAATCCTGTGTAGCACGGGGGGGGAGGGGGAAGACTTGTGTCTCGGTGTGAAGGTAGTGTGTGCACGTGCGCGCGCGCGTATTAGTAAGGAGCAGGAGGTGGGGGTTGTTTCTTAATTAGGTCGTTCATTAGAAGTGTGATTTTTCTGCTGTATAATGGGGCCAATAGCAAGCTGCACGTGCGGGCTACCGTACCGTGCACGTACATTGCGTCACTGTGTTCAGATATGCACATCACGGCTGCTGTTTCTCCGGTGTCCGTTACCTGCTGCTGTGATCCGTCTTCCACACCGCGGCTGTCAGAGGAGGCGGCCAACCCCTCCTCCCCCCGCAAAAAAAAGTGACATGCTTTCTCTTTCTCTTCCAAATTACCTTCACTTCGTATGTCGCATAACATGGTTGATGTGTCCGTAGTTACTTATTACCTCTAATCAATGGCAGCAACAACCAAACATTAATAAACCTGTCCATCTCTCCTTTCACACCGGGCTATTTCTCAAACCGAACCGTGACCATCACAATTAACCTCTGATACAGACAAAAACTCTATTAGGCTATTTTCACTCCGGGAAAGAAGAGACTTCTTTAGTCTTTAATGGAAGCAGTTTGAAACGTTTTACAGCTTCCATAAAGTAGAACAAATCTCTGAACCTTTAAATTTACTGGACTTTAGGTAAAATCATGATGACCCTCCAATACAACACTGCAGAGTTTGTATTAATCATATTACGTGGACTATAGGACTAAAGTCGGGTATGAAAAGTCTCTAAACTGGAATGCAGATGAGCATAAGGGGGGAAACTAAAACTAAATTTAAATTA
The DNA here is from genome assembly GCA_005408345.1 of Macquaria australasica. Taxonomy (NCBI): domain Eukaryota; kingdom Metazoa; phylum Chordata; class Actinopteri; order Centrarchiformes; family Percichthyidae; genus Macquaria; species Macquaria australasica. The sequence goes on along the minus strand of SEMN01000458.1, from coordinate 19,690 downwards.
AAACGTCTTCCCCCACAAATTAACTGAACCTCAATCCGTTGCCAGCCGTTTGATAAGACTCATAAACAGGTCAGCAATCAATGCATTATTAATACCCTCGGTTTCTGTGCACTTGACCACAGAAAAACAGAAACCTGAACAATACTGCAAAGAAACTAAACTAGAGCCAGAAAAGGCTCCAGAGGGAAATCAACTGAAGGTAATCTGAGATGAGCTGCGAATCAAACTCATCCAGGATATAAAACCCTGCCCAGTCTGGACACAGTTGTCCCTACAGTATATTTTCTGTCCCTTTTTTTCCTCCTGGCCAAGATGCTGCTGGCTGAGCTCTGACTGTTTAACTAAAGTGCTACTGTAGGGGGCTGCTGTAGTTTAACTCCTGCCCACCAGTAGCTGCGCCAAACAAAAAAGGGTGACTCGGGGTCTGACTATTCATCCATTCTCTGCGCTTTAATTTCCATTGATTGTGAACGCAGGAGGGAGGGAGGAAGGGGGTCTTCAGTGAAGGACCACGACACGCCTTCAGACGCGGACAGACCCTTACAAGCCATCTGCCACTAACTCCCCCCCCCCCCCCCCCCCCTCTATATCCAGAAAACGACGTTTATTTCCCTGCTTCCCTCCCTCCCTCCTCCGGCCTGAAGCGCACGTCTCTATGCGCCTCTGTCCACCGGGCTCCGTCTACACTCAACTGGAAGCATGTTAAAGGACCTGTAACGGTATGGGCCCTCCGGGGCCATATGGCGAGGGGGAAGCCAGGAGGTTTTTTTTCCTTTTTTAGTCCCCGAAGAGGAGACACCACATGGTCACTCGTGGGAACGTAAACACGGCGCGCATCACACGATATCGATCATATGAAGCGGTGATCGGGGAAGGGGAGGAGGGGGGAGGGTGCTACTGTGTGATGATCAATAGATTTTTTAACACTGATACCTCATCAGTGCAGGAAATATTGACGCATCTTCACCCGGAGTTAAAGCTTCCACCCCGGGTGGAGCGCAGTGAGTCGAGCCCCTGATGGCAGGGTTGGTGGTTCCACTCCCTGAATGATGCAGGAGGAGCAAGGAACCAGACCGACACTGCCAGGGTTGGGTGGTGTTGAGAGGGGAGGGAGGGGTGTCTTATAGAGGCCACCCGTGCTAAAATGTAGGCTAAAAGCTTCAAGGAAATGTCAGGTTTGAATCAGCTCTTTCTCAGGAAATGCTTTCACGCACGCCTCAGTGATGCTTACGCACAGAAACACTGTTGTTAACGTGATGAAAAATTACTGTAATAATCGCATGGGAAATTAAAATCATTCCATGCTACTCAATAGTGAGTTTATGGGTGCTTTATTGTACTTGATTCAATTTTAAAACTCAATTTAAAAATGTTTATATGTTAGTTTTGCCGTGATGTGTCGCATTATCCTTTAAATTGTATCTTTTCGAGACCCATGCTTTCAGACTAGACCAGTTTTTTCTCCGTCTGGTTCGCCTGGTTTACCTGCTGAAACGCAGAGATCAACAGGCTCCTTTGTGTCCAGATCAGATTACTGTGGCCAGCTGCTAGAACAGGGGGCCACAGGCCAGATCCGCGGCTCTTCGGGGCTTCGCGAGGGCTCCCCAGGGCTTCCCACGGCTACTCGAGGCTCCCGGTCCGTGCTGCTGTCTCATTTGCATACGTTGCTGTTACTGGAGACGTGCTGAGCTTAAGTTTATGGGAAGAGTGCCGCAGTAATTACTTGGGGGGCCAAGAGACGCGCCTGCAAGTGTGTGTGTGTGTGTGAGTAGGGAGGGGGTGGTGTGCGTGTGTGTGCGCAGGGACACTGGGGACGTAAGGGGGAGGTAAAGAGAGAGCTGTACGTGGCCAGTCGCGTGCCAGTGTTTATGAAAACACATCTGCCGCGCACCCCGGGGTGACGCACCACAACATATGCGGGTCCCTATGAATAAAATCGATAATTCAACAACTGATACTGTGCGCGACACGTTTACCCTCAACAAATACTCAAGTTGGTGCTGATGAGAGAGCGACCTGCCATAATGATGACGAGCTAAAGGCTTAAACAAACATGAAAAACGACGTGATAAATATAGTGTTATTATATTAATGTGGTAAAAACGCACTGTTGGGTATTTAGGTTTCTTTAAGAAAATTGTAGGGTTATTATAGGGTTAATATAGGAGATTTTAAAAAGCTAAAATAAAGGTCATTGCGAGTGTCACATAAGTTTGGGTAAAAATATCATTTAAATCTATCTAAAATTTAGAAAAGTGCCTTAAAAGATCAAAATGTCCCTATACCCTCTGTATTTTGTAACTCAGACACACTGAAGTACCTATAAGAGTAGTATTCAAATATCATAGGTGACAAATTAAAAGACAAACCTGAATAACATAATAAATGCAGATACTTCCATACAGGTGTTGCAACGAACATCCTATCATGCACTGTGAATGTATACAAATGCAGAGGAGGCCCAAGTTGACCTCGATTTTGGATCAGGGCGGCGAGAGGAAAAGGTCTAAAGGGAAAGATACTCCCGTTCACAGAGCAGGGGGGCTCGCTGAGTGTGAAAATGATGTCAGTCATTCGCCATGGCCTTCAGTCACCTGATCTCAACCCACCTGAACACCTGTGGGAGATTTTTGGAGCGACTTATCAGACAGTTGTCTCCATCACCGTTATCCAAACACCAAATGACGGAATATCTTTTGGGTTATGGTGTCACATCCTTCCAGCAGAGGTCCAGAGACTTACTTGTGATAAGGAGGCCTGTGGTGGACCAACACCTTTGTGTTTTTGACAATGTTGGTCTGTCGTTTGGTCCACCGCTTTAGCCCAGACTGAAATATCTCAACAACTTGGACTGGATTGCCATGACATTCTGTACAGACATTCATGGTTCCCAGAGGATGAATCCTACTGACTTTGTTAAACCCCGAACTTTACCTCTAGCGCCACCATGAGGTTGACATTTGCAGTTTTGAGTGAGCTGAAATTTGCTACAGACATTCACGTCCCCCACAGGACGACTTGTTTTAAACTTTCATCCCCTCACTTGTCATCTAGCGCCATCATCAGGTCCAAATTTTAATGTGTCCAATACTTTGACCACATTCCCATCAGCCTCAGCTGTAGCCTACTTTGTGTTTAGTGCTAATTAGCAAACGTTAGACGATGAACATGGTACACATTCCCTGCTAAAATCTGCGCATGTCAGCAAGATGACGTTAGCATTTAGCTCAAAGCCTCGCAGTCTATTGCGTGGCTGTAGACTCCTGCTTTCGTTTGTCACATATCTGATGTGATTTATGGTTCCTGCAGGCTGATTGACCAAGATAACAAATGATTGTATGTGAAACTAAAAGTATAGCAGAGGACACACTATAAACTCTGTTGAGTGGTTTTATAAACTCGTATAACAATAAAATTACTTATCTTCTCTTCTGCTGCTGTGAACTGCACTGAAGCAGCAGCCACCTGTATGGCCAAAAGTATGTGGACACCCAAATATTACACCCGTATGTGATTGTTTAATATCTTGTTGTGCATTAAACTGCTGCTCTAACAGCCTCCACTCTTCCGGTTTGTAAGGTCTCCAAGCAGATTTTGAAACCTGGCTGCAGGGATTCTGCCACAGGAGCATCAGCGAGGTCCAACACTGATGTTGGGTGATCAGGCCTGGCTTGCAGTCGGCAAAATGGCCATCACAATTTCCCAGAGCCCAAGGAGACGTCTTTTAGATTGCTATTTTTGTTTGACCAAAAGTCCAAAACCCAAAGATTTTCAATTTACTGCAAAAAAAAAAACAACCCCCACACACAATCAGGAATAACTCATACCTGAGAAGCTGGAGACAGCGAATGTTTGACATGTTTGCTTGATAAATGACTTAAACGATTTATTTATTATCAAAATAGCTGATGTTAATTGATTCTGAAATCTGTTAGTTGTTGTAGCACTATGGTTCCAGTTCATCCCAAAGGTGTTGGATGGGGTTGAGGCCGGGGCTCTGTGCAGGCCAGTCAAGTTCTTCCTCCCCAAACTGGGAAAACCATTTCTTTATGGAGCTGGTTTCGTGCACAGTGGTAGTGTCTAAAACATTAGCATTAAAAAATGTTTGCATTGGAAAAACAACTCCAGACCAAAATACTTTACTTTGGACCCAGAAGAAGTGCAGTTCTCCATTTGTTTCCATCTAGGTTTAATCACCAGTATGAATGATGAGAGAGCAAATGGAGGAAGTCCACCTCCCCTCCCCTCCCCTCTCTCTCTAACTCTCCCTCTCTATCTCTACAGCCATGAGCATCTGCCCAGAAATGAACAGATGTAGGCACCTGCGTTGTGGGCCCACATATGCGCACGTCCCCCTCCCCAAACCCCCTTTCAACCTTCCATGGGACCCGGAGCCGACCACAATGGGGAGAGATCAGGGATGCAGTAACCAAATACTGCCTATCCCCCCAGGACACTCGCTCTGTTAGAGGCATTGTCACCAGTTATATCAAGTGGCTGCACCAAACAATCTGCTGTATGACTGCTCATTTGAGACATAACATAATTCAGAGGGACAGAGGACGGGGGTGTGGGGGGGTGCTGGGTGGTGTACAGAGGTGGCTGCCTGGATAATTTCTATGGCCTCCAATATGAAGTGGTGGGTGTTTTTAAACAAGTGGGCTCAGGTTTTCTTGCAGTTGGGGTTAGACTGAATTGAATCCTGTCTTGGGATAAGTAGCCGTTGGGCTCGTTTGGAGGGCCCGGGGGTGGCAGGTGCTAGCTGGGGTAGGAGGATGAAAGAGAGGCTTGTCGGAGCAGGGTGGGTACAAGACCAGGTTACACATAAAAAAGCCTTGTTTTTGTTTGAGAAAAGAGGTCCAACAGCCCAACGGTAGAGCAGCGGTGGATAATGGCGCCATAATAGCCCGCCATCCCTATCTCTCAGCTGCCGCTGGATGACAGAGGATCCACACGCACCTGTTGTCGTCCCCCTATTGTGTCCGGCTAGTGTTAGCGTGCTACACCTTAGGAATGCTCCCTGTCCAGAGGCCTGGCTGCACGTCCCAGGAGAGAGCTTAGCCACGGTGGGATGAGGGGAGGGTGTCAGGAGTGTGTGTGGAGGAGCTGGGGGGGCACGGGAACCAGCAGGGAAGCTTTAGAGGACAAGACAAGGAGAAGGAGGGGAGGTGGAGGTGGGAGGAAGGGAGGGAGGGTGAGTGGGTGCGTTCCTCCAAAGCCAGTGTCCTCTCTCCTCCTCTCCAGGGGCCTGTCCAGAGAGCCCTGTCCTAAATCACTGGCCCCAGGGGGAAGGCTCTCCATTGTGAAGAGATGGCCCCTGCAAGCTGGGTCGCCAGCTGCCACTGCTGCAGCGTCATGCCCCCCTCTTCCCCACACGCACACTCACACTCACACACACACACACACACACACACACACACACACACACACACACACACACACCTCCTCCCAGTATCCCCTCCACCTTCAGCACTATGACAATGCTCCCTGCGGCCAGGGCCACAGGCCAGCGGAGAGCATTAAAAAGGACTTGGAGGAGACTCTTGAGAAAGCCCACAGCGGAGCAACATGTTTTTTGGCTAAACATTAATGATGACAAACACTGAGCAAGGTTACGGTGCACGACACGGTAACCTGGACGAGTCTCGCTCCCATCCCCCCGATCTTAATGACAGAAAGAGAGATCATAATTTCTGTGTGATGGTGCAAAACTTACTGCAGTTTGGAGCTGAGATTCAGAAGAAAAAAGAAGCTGGATTGTTGAGGCCGGACTTGAAGATTCACTACGTGTCCTTTTTGTTCACTTCAACTTTGAACAATCCCAGCTGCAAACCTCTTCTTCCAAGTTGAAGGAGATATGAATATTTGTTCTTTCACTTTAACCGACGTGCCATCAGCACTTTACAATGTTTTGCGTCTTATAAAATCAAACCATAAAAGAAGCAAAGTTCATCTTTTATTATGCAGGCACTGATACTGGTCTTATTAAGGCAGATTAATTTGAATTATCTCTTTAACATCTAGTTCAGGTGTTCTAGTTCACAATGACCAAGAGTCCAATCTATCAAATGAGAGATAAATTAAAGGAAAAACCAGCATAAAGTGATTTAATGAGGTGTTGGGCCTCCAGAACAGCCTCTCCAAGTCTGTGGAGCTCTGCTGGAGACACACACACCATCCTTCCTAAAGACATTCCCTCGTTTGGCGTTTTCAGTGATTCCTAAGGTTAGGGGTTAGAGAGCGCAGTCTAACACGTCAGTACAAAGTTTCCAATATTGTCGAGATCTGGGCCACTTCAGCATTTTTATGCTTGTGACAGAGCATGCAGGCATCTTGTTTGGATCATATGCTACAATTAGTCACTTAAAACACTATAATTGATTAATTGTAGCATACGATCCAAACAAGATACGACACCCTCTATCCTTTTGCCATGTTCGTGCTATGTCCGAGTTACCACAATTACCGGTTTCAGATAAATAGCGTTCTTGTATTTGTACAAGAATTGTTATTGAAACTCAGGTTTGTCTGAAGCTCAGATGTATCCAACTTAATAATACAGAAATGCCTGAAAATGCTAACAAATATGGACGCCTCACGTCAGCTAAAGTCCATTCAAGGTAGCCCAAATTTAATGGACGTAACACTATATTGACCTCACAATACAAGTAAAGTATTTTTAACCCTCACACAAGCAACTCTGCACTCGCTCCCAATCTTTCTCACCTCTACCACCAATCCCAGATGTCATGAACACGGCATTAGACCCTCGATTCGGTTCATGAAAAACTCGCCACAATAAGAGGCAGGAATCTCAGAAAGAGCGTTCCAGGACAAAAGAGTGTATCTTTTAATTTTTAGGTTTTATGACAGGAGTTTTGTTGTGTTTATTTGAAGCTACAATCTTTCAGTTGCACCTGATGAGCCGTGCTGCCTCACCAGACGTAACTGTTGCAGATTCACTAAATAGACACATTCACTCAGACTTTTTTGTGCTCTTTTTTGATTTCATCCCCCACTGCCACCGCCTCCACCGCCGCAGCTCTGTAGGAGGATTTTCCCATCCATAGCTAAGGGAGGCGTGCTCCATTGTGCAGCTTCTAATGATGATTGTAATGATGGCTTGTCCATCTTTGATAAGAAACAGCACGCCCCTCATTAAAGGGCCCGGGGCCCTGGTTCTCATGGTTGCCGGTCCCTTCCCGGAGTCGGACAGCAGGCGAGGGGAGGCGAGACGACACCCGTGGCACACGCCTGTTGACCGAGCCACAAAGCAAAAGCGTGTGACACTCGCCCCACCCCCGCCGGTCCCATTGTCCTCCCCGTGGGTCCCACAGACAAGACCAATCCTGTTACCCCCCCTCCCCCCCCACCACACACACACACACACACACACACACACACACACACACACAACCACAAAAACCACAACACACACACTCGTATTGCTGCTCAACACACACACACACATACACTCCCCTTCTTCCTTTCCCTCTCTCCTTCACAATCAGTTTTACCAATCAGCTGATCTCTCTCTTTCTCACACATCCACCAGGGGTTGCCCTCATCCCCTTCTCCTCCTCCCACCCTCACCCCACCTCCCCCTTCACCATCAGCTGCTACGTAAGGTGGAAATCCATCATAGTGTGTAAAGAAAGTGCTTGTGCACACTGCACAGCCATTACCATACACACACACACACACACACTTAGTGGGGTGTGTTTGGGGAGGGTGGGGGGGTGATTGGTCCAGGAGGTTTGGGGAGGGGGGGCTCTAATTCACTGATTCACATGCAGACAGTATTTCTTGGTGGTGTTGGAGGAGGGTGTGGCAGGTGGGTGGGGTCTGGGTTTTAGGGATACTGGATGGTGCTGGTGATGGTCGTGGGACGGAGGAGAGAAGGGGGGGGGCACCGGGTGATGGGGAGGGGGGAGGGGGTGCCGCGGCTGCCGGGGTCAGGCCTGTGTGTCCTGGGAAAGTTGGGTTCTCCATTTAAATCTGCACATGTTGCGGCCTTCTGGTGGCTGCGTGAATGCGCACGGTGACAGATGGCCCCGGCCCATAACTATAGAGTCCGAGCAGCCTGGTCCCCCGAGGGAGAGAGGGAGAGAGAGGGTGCAGGGGAAGAAGAGGAGAATGTAGCGCTCAGCTGATCCCATCAAAAAGAGAGATGAGAGAAGGAGGAAAGGCAGAGGAGGAGGAGGAGGGTTGATGGTGTGTGTTTGTATCTATGTGTGTGTGTGTGTGTGTGTGTGTGTTATAAGGGGGGAAGGGTGGGTCCTTAATCTCAAACTCTAAATTGAGTTAATGTATTTGCTTGGTCTGCAAACTCCAATAGGAGGCCCGGGGTCCACAAAGATTCTGATTAGGTGTCTAGTTTATCAGATGTTGGAGGAGGAGGAGGAGGGAGGCTGTTTGTACATGAGTAGAATAGCAGCTTTGTATATTACATGTGTGTGTTGGTGTGTGTGTGTGTGTGTGTGTACAGGGTTTATGGGTTTCTGGGTTTTGTGCCAGCTTCTGGAGCAGGGCTGCCCCGATGTCTCCATTCACAGATCTCTGTTGTTTCTCACTGACTCTTCATTAATCCTGTTAAGCAGCGATGTCTGCGCCTGGTTAAAGATTATTTTTAGCAGATTTACGCTGTCGAGGAGCTGCAGAGACAGTTTGCTCTTGTACGTCTATCTTTATGAGGACCAAGTTTAGTTCTGGATCTTGAGACTGAGGACATTTTTGGGAATTGAAGCCAGTTTTGACAGTTCTCACTTCTTTAACAGTGTGCTGAGTGACTTGGTTTTAAATTTAGAATAATTTTTAGTTCAGTGCAAAACTGGGACTGTCACCACTACTGCTATTACTCCTCCTGCTGCTGCTGTCAATAATATATGACTATTCGACTATTAATTTTGCTACTGTCGCTACTGCCGTGACTGTCACTACTGCAAAATATAGTTTATAGTTTTTTGTATCAGACACACAAAACACAATCAGGTGAAAAAGAAACAAGGCACAAATAAATTAGAAAGTTAAGCTGAAGAAAGGAACAAAAGGTTTTTAAAAATGTGGTTCAGTGTAGAGGATATTGAATCATAACCTTTTGTCCTCTTATTTTAAGATAATGTTTAAAACATTTTTCTCTTTTCACCTTGTGTTTTCACATGGTCTGCTGTAACATTACTGCACTTTTATTTAATGAACATAAAATTTGGGTTTGGTAGAAAATAGAACCCAGTGAAAACACAGTGATTTCTGTGAGACAGATATAACCAAAACTATCTGCACTTACAGATACCGGTAGGGAAATTCAGAAGGTCTTTTGGCAGTTTGGATGGACTGACAATTTAATGACACATCGCTAACAACACACAGTGGAGCTGCATGGTGTGTGTGTGTGTGTGAAAAGGTGCCTTGTTCTTTGCTGGTGCGTATGGTTTCACTGCCACTCGCTGGTGTTTTTGGTGCTGTTCAATGCATGGCAACACATTCTGCCTCCCACACACACACACGCACACACGCACACACACACACACACACACACACACACACACTGCTGCTCTCTCAACATGCCGTCGCTCTGCAGCCTCCTGCAGAAGTGAAGACACATGACGATGCCGGCTGGGTTTTCTGATCTTTGCCTTTTCCTCGTCTTGTCTGTAATGAGAGAATAAAACAAGGTTAGTTTAATACGTCAGGCCACTATGAGCCTTTTAAAAGTAGAGTCAATCATAATCTTTAATAATTAAGGTTCTTACCTGAACACATGAGCTAAAGAAAAACTGCATGTTCAGTAAAAACCTGCAATAAATGTATATTTTCAATTTTAAATTCTATAGTTTTAATTGAAAACGTTTTGTGTCACATGTTCAAGTTTTTACTGCAGGATAGATGTGGTGGACGCCTGACAGCTGCTGATAATCAGACAAATAATCAGGGAGATTTTTAGTGTCCCGAGAAAGCGGTTTCGGAGGTTTGTGCACATTAACAAGAAGAAAGTTCTTTACGGCGTAAAAAGTCTCAAATTTTTAACAATGTTGAATACTAGTGTGAATACTCAAACCTCCGTTATCAGTTATATACACCTGTAAGTAAAATCCCCTCACATGTCAGAGACAAATTCAAAAATAACTTAATAGCTGGATTAGGAAACTGTATTTTGTTTATGTTGCTCATTAATTTCTTGCTTGATGAGGATCATAAAGACAGCACACTTACAGAAATTATTATTTTATTTTCCTGTTTGCTTGAAATTAGTTTTCTGTCTTCACTGCAGCCTCCTCTCTCCTCTTTTTTTCCCCCACTTTAGTTTTTATTGATGATTTCAACATTTATAAACATATAAAACCAACAGATGAACATATTAACAGACAGAAAAGTTACTTTTGGGGTCCACTTTACCCCATTTCCTTGTGATAGCTCTTTTACTAGCTATTAACAATATTTTGACCAGATACCAATCCTTTATTTGTACATTTTCTTTAGTAAAATTAAATTTAGAGTACCATGGAGCTCATAGGGATATCATATCTTTTGCAAAATGTTGTATATTATTTTCCAAAACATCAATAACTTCTCTCCTCTTTTGATGTTTTAATCTGTTTCCAGCTACAGACTCTCTCTCTGTGTCTCTCTGTGTGGAAGCAGGAGGCTCTGCTGTTTATTTGCTGGTGACTGTGATGTGAAGTGATGATTCATGCTGCTTCTTCAGACCCCACAGCTGACGTGGTTCCACCGCTAGGGGGCGTCAGTCCGCCACATCGCCTCTACATACTGTATGTTGGGAAACATGGGGTTATTTGATTGAATGGATGTTGTGGGACAGAAGCAGTGAGTCAGACTGATAAAGAACAATATTTATTTGTGTGTTACTGTCATGTATCCACTCGTTTATTTTATCTTAATGTAAATGTATTCAGCAGAGGGGGGTTTTGTCCCAAGGAGCTCCATCTGGGAAGATTTTTATAGTTAAATATATTGTATTTAACTATAACTGTTGGTAGAGAGCTGCAGTGTCTGTAATCCATATTCATGCGTTTTTCTAATATTTAAAACACCTATTTATTTATTGTTTGCCCCCTGTTGATACTCTGTTGTCAAAGTTTAGAGTTTTATTTCCATCTTTTAATTGGCTAAAGAGGGAAACATGCTGTATATTTAACTCTATTGGATAAAGGTTTCCAGTAAGCTTATTTCATTTCACTTGTAAAGCTCTGGAGCTTCATATGGTGCTCTGCTTGTTAAGCCTCTTAGGAAGCACGAGCACAGCAGATGTAGGGAGAATTCCAATCAGGAGCTCCTGCTGAGCGGAGAAACCCGACGGCTGTGCCACTGCGCGCTCCAAATCTCTGCCACGGTTGACGTGAAACACAGCTAAATATCGTTTGGCACTTAGTGTTTGCGGTTTGCAAACTTAAGCAGCAGCAGAAACAAAACAAGTGAGCTGTCAAGAAGATGGAGCGCGCGGGGAGTCTCCAACGACTCTGAGCCATCAGACAACCAAAACAAATCTTTCCCTCTCCGAAGACAGAGCCATGCTTCCTCAGGATGTCGGGAAGCAGAAGCCACGCCGTGTGTCGGAACCGGTGTGCGGGGGAGACTGTCCCCCTGTCCCGTGTCGGCGCTTAAAGAACCGGGACTTCCCTCTGAGCGTGAAGCGCCGACGGTCCGGTTCCGCACCTGAGCGCAAGGTGAACTGCGTCCTGGTTGGAGACGGAGCGGTGGGCAAGACCAGCCTCATCGTCAGCTACACCACCAACGGATACCCGACAGAATATGTTCCAACAGCGTTTGACAACTTTACCGGTAATCTTTCTCATCAATGTAGCTGATTTTGAGCGTTACGCACAGCTTTTACGCACACATAAAAGTAAAAGTTTAAGGCTTCTATCGAATTTGTTTTTCTTTTAGTCGCTTACATGTTGGGTTTTCTGTTTTAAAGCCTGTAGATTGCGTCCATGTCTGCTTTTGTTTGTTTTCTTGTACCTCATAGAGAGACTGATGTGTTACAACAAAGTGTTTTCTTTGTCTTGGCAGGGATGGTTGTGGTTGACGGAAAACCAGTGAGACTGCAGCTGTGTGACATGGCTGGACAGGTGAGCTGCACCTTCTCTCTTTCAGAGTTTGATCATAAATACATAAACTAACATTTAACATAGCTGAACATGTGGCAGGTGTATAAAAGGTGCATGCATTATAGGTTTAAATCTAACCACTCAGCTGCACCTTTTCATTCTCCTCCTGCTTTCTTATAATAGAAATGGGGGCTGATTGATGGATCAATCAATGTAAGTCATCAGTGATCAATAAGTATTTGTCAGTAATTTGTGTTACTCTTAAAAGCTTGCAGTTCTTGCTGTGTTTGTGTTGGTTGCCCCCTTCAGTCTGCTTTTAGTCCTGGACTGAAATCCTTTAAAGCCCCTTTAGTTAAAGTTGCCTCCCAGTGTCGTGTGAGTTTACATCGCCCCCTGCAGGAATAAACGAGTTTGTAATTCAGAAGTTTTGCCCCCTGTATCACCCTGTGATCCATCGCCCACTTGTGTTCAAAATTTCTTATCCATCATCCAGTCTTTCCTATTAGGAGCTTCCCATCTGAAACAACTAGTCTATCTTTTGCATGATGAAGTCGAGTTAAAGGGTCGATTTATCTAAAATACAGAAACATCTCTTTCCAGAAACAGTGGCCCTGTTACTCTGGATAATCCACAGACCTCACTGTCAAAAGTTTTAATATTAGGGACTATATCTTTGGAAGAAAGTAGATTTATCAAATAAATAATATCCAGAAATCTCAGAAACAGAGATTCGTGCAAATTAAACCATCTTTATGGCAGATCCCACCAGAGGTAAGTGAGAATTTTGGGTGAATTTGGGTGAATCAACTTTAAAAATGTTTTAAAAACAGAAAAGAAAAAAGAAACAGTCTTCTGGTTGGTGAATTCTTTAGGGAAAGCATTTGTCAGTTGATTCTCTTGTCTGAACTTGTTAATTGTTTTAAACAAACTCAGTCCAGATCATGATGAGACCTGGTCTACATCAAAAACGTCTGTGGTTATTCTAGTCAAACCTGGACTACATTAAAACGGAGAAGTTAAATACTCTTTTCAGATGTATAAAACCTTTATTTTATGTTTTATTTTTATGTGTAAATAGAGAAGCAGGTACATTAAAACTACCTCGATTATTTAAACTTGGACGAGGTTGATTCTGAACATCCAAAGTCTGTAATAAACCCTGTTTCACATCTGTTAAACCCTTTATTGTATTTGTTAAAACAAAATGACAAATTAACTGTTTTTTTTTTCTCTGACCAGACCACTTAAGACCAGATCAATCCAAGTCTAGATCAAAACCCACTGTGATTCAACTAGACAGTGTTTTGAGTCCTGTTTCAGACTTTTGGACAATTTAGTATCTGGAAATAAAGGGGGGAAAGCCTGAATCTGAAGCCAGATTCAGCCTGATAAAAACCATCTTCAGTGGTTTTTGTTAGATCCACCTTGAAGTTGTGAGGACGTCAGTAAGATGAAGGAGAAAGATGATGAACCTGGTCAACATGAAAAGACTAACATGTAAAGTGTAAAGTGTATCCAAAACCTGATATATCTACTTCCTCTGTACCTTAGAGCTCCATTGATCACTTAAGCATCATGAACACACACAAGCAGATTTTGACTCAGTCCCACACACACCGTCCTGCTGCCCCAAATACTCACCAGAGCACCAAATGTGGATCAATCCGCCGCTGAAAATAGTCCCCAACAAATGCACTTTTTCCTCCTGTTTCAGTAACATTTGATAAAAAACTACAGTGAGCAGCTGTTTTGGGAAATCTCTGAGCCCTTTTAAAAAAATGAAACTATATATTTGTGAGGTGTTTTTAAAGATTTACATCCAGACCATGTCTTCCAGGAGAGACAAAGTTACCGATTGTAACATCTCCCCCCTCTCTTTGATGGCCAACTCTGTTTCTCGTATAACCCGGGCCTGAGAGCCTCAGACATGGTAGGGAGGTCAGGTTTTGGTCTTTTCATGGGATTTATTGACAATAAGAAGGACATAAACTCGGCTACTGCCTCATCCTGACAGTAGCCGAGTTTATTCTAACTTGGCCTCTCTGTTTCCGGATTTGCCTCACGAAGGACAAGCTGGAGCGCCTCCGGCCGCTGTGCTACAAGAACGCCGATGTCTTCCTCCTCTGCTACAGCGTGGTCCGCCCCTGCTCTTTCCGCAACCTGATCGAAAGGTGGGTTCCTGAGATCCGTCAGCACTGCCCCGGCGCGCCCCTGGTCCTCGTTGGCACCCAGCTGGACCTGAGGGAGGACGTCCATGTGCTGATTCACCTGGCACAGAACCAGGAGCAGCCGGTGGGCACCGAGGAGGGCCAGCGGCTCGCCCAGGAGCTCGGGGCGGTGAGCTTTGCCGAGTGCTCGGCGCTGACCCAGAAGAACCTGAAGGACGCTTTTGATTCAGCCATCTTGGCCAGCATCCAGCAGACAGACATTTGTAGCGTCCAGCAGCAGAGGCTGACTCTGAGGAAGAAGACGCCCGATAAGATCAAGAGCCTCTCGGAGACCTGGTGGAGGAAGATCAACTGTCTGATGGGAGAGCAGAGCTGTGACTTCAAGTGAACATAATAATATGTTAATTATAATTACAAACCTGGGTCAGATCGTGTTTGTGAATACTAGTAGATTTGGTTTGGTTCAGCCTGCTGACAGAAGGTGCCAGATGGGTGGGGATTATCACCACACAGTACAACACAGCCAGGTCCAGAAAGAGCTCAGAAATGCAGGTTTGTGACTCACAAGTTGCCAGTTCAAATCCTCAACTGGCAGGGAAAGTGTGCGTGGGGAATTTTACACATGAAGATCAGTTTGCTTGTAACGAGGAGTCCTACACAGCCTGTGAAAACAGTCGTAAAAGGTCTTCTGTGGCTCAGGCAGCAGCTTTTGAAAGACTGACAGCTGCTCACTTTATAGAAGAAAGCTTTGGTTACAAACTGAGCGTAGAGTTTAAAAGCAGTGGGCATTTACCAGGCAGGGAGGTTCTCATGAGAGATGCTGTTGAGACGCATTTTGGGAAGTGTAGTATCCAGAGATTTTAGATTCATTTTAGCCCAACTCATACTAGGGGCTAAAAGTCAGGATAGCTCAGCCTCTGCATGCTTCGATATTTACTATTCTCTTTTTTTAAGTCCCCCAACTAAACAGAAGTATAATATGTTATTACTGGAGTAAACCTTTAACATGCAACTGCTGATTAACTGTTTGACACTGTGGCTGTTCTGGTTCAGGTTCAGATGAGTCTAGTAAAAGGTGACATATTCAATCCTGCATACTGTCTATTTATGAAACACCTTGCACAGGAAATTAACTTTGCACTGCTGATCGCCTGAATCAGCTGCTATAGAAGAAATTTTCACCCTTTCACCTTTTGTACCATGATTCTTTTTGCGACCTCTTCTCCCTTATTTCTTTTTTCTTGGCTTTTTTAACCTCTGCTATAACTGCTGGAATTTGAAGCAGGCAGATAAGCCGATCTTACTCTATGGTGATAAGGATTTTAGGTTAGAAAACCACAGGAAACCTAATAGGGGTTTCCGTGTTTGCTACCTGACCTGATTCTTTCCGAACTTGTCCTAATGTGGGTAACCCCACCCATCTGAGGCGCCTAGGAGGTTAAAACAAACCCTACAAATGTTTTCAGACCCAGGTTTGGTTTGATGCAAGGAGTCTGTCCAACCAGCTGATGGAGATTTAAACTTTGTGACTCAATGTGTGTTGTTTGTGACTTTACACCCCAACATTACTAGTACTTTGTATGACTGTTAGTTTGTAGGTAATTTCTTTCATTCTTTATTACCATCACTGATCATGGAATGTGCTCAGAAGCCTTGATTAAAGGTTATAACAACTGTATTCAAGCTCATTTATATTTAACAAAAGGAACTTTTCAAGGGTGAAAATCAAACATCAGTGAGATATTTGCTGTGATTTAGGGAGCTACCATCTATTTGTAAATAATATTACATGCAAACACTTCAGTGCACTTGTTCCACAGCTTCTGCTCTTGATTATTCACCAGACAAAAACAGGACATGTTGGCAGGTTAATAGGGATCAAGTGCCATTGATTGTCTCATCAGCTCTCTGATCCTCCTGACCACCTACTGACCCAGCCCAGCCACATTTAGATGGACTTGCATGCATGAAAACATGCAGAAAAATGACCTCAGATACAATTTTGGAGCCTGGCAGTCAGAGGCAGAGCGTCTCCTCTGTGATTTTCCTGGAAGCAGAATATCACCACTCTGCCCGGCTGTCCTCTCTGATTCAGAGTCAGCCTGGTGGAGGCTCCTCTGGTCGCAGGCTCCTCTAATAGGAGCAGACAGGACCACCTGGGCTGGATTAGACCAGCATATGGAGCCTGATTCCCTCCCCACGGACGCCTCACACCTTGAAAAGGCAGCAGAGGAGCAGATTCCTCCACCCTCAGAGGTTTATCTAGATCTTATGTGCAACCTGTAAGTAAGAACAAAATATTTATAGCACTTCATGAACTGAGGTTACAAATGGCTTTACACACACATGCAGGGGACACTGCAATGATTTACATTAACTCCCTGGAGACGCCCCCTGACCTTAACCATAACCACTACATGCCTAACACCTACCCTAACTGTAACCTTCAACCAAGATAAAATGTAATGATTGAAGTTGTTTGGACATGCGTTTCCCCTTGATGTGACTGTATAAACAGATTTTAGTCCACACATAAGTGATACATGTTCACAAAAAAGTGATAAAACTTGACACATCCATGAACTTCACTAAACTAGACCATACAATCAGATTTATTAGTGTAATGATTGTGAATGCTACTTGATGTATACAGGTGGGCATCAGAGCGCCATCTAGTGGCCGTGGAGGCAGTGGTTCTGCCAAAATTGTTAGATTAAAATTAAAAATGATCTTTTTTGGTAATTTACAAAGCTAGTTTTTTTTTATGTAAATGTGCTCAGGAATTCACACAAATTAAAAGTGTCAAATTAAAATGCATAATGTCAATGAGCAGTTACGTTTGATTATCACCAGCCAATCACGGCACATCATCAGGTAGAGACAAACGTGTTTTGCTGCTGTTAGCTAGTTTCCCCAGATGCAGTGACACAAAATGGATCAGTTTTTGAAAGGAAAGGGGGATGTGGGAGACAACCCAGCACCAGTAAAAGCTCCAAAGTGTGTTGTGAGGAAATAAAAGCCTGAATACATTAAGTTTGGATTCATAATGGCAGGAAGTGCAAAGCAGAGTGTGCTGAATGTGGTGAAATCCAGAAGCTCCAGAGACACTTAAACACAAAGCACCCTGCATGTTGTCTTTTTTTCCAATCAGAAGTGGGCCTTAAGTTAGAAAAGATTGAGAACTGCTGATGTATTTTAGGGGGCATCTCATACAAAGTACTGTAATATTTAAAAAACAACAACATTGAAACTGAAAAAATGCCGTCAAAGACATTGTGAAGAAAATTGATGTTTTGTGACGTATAAAGCAAAAACAAGTCAGTCAGTAACCTGGATTGAACTCATATGAAATCATGTGACAAAAAGTTACAATTTGTAAGCAGTGTATCATAAAGCTGATGAATGAAACCACCATTGCAATCAGAGACAAGTGAATTCATAAAATGAATTTTCTAAGCGTGTATTGATTTAACACTGAAGCAGCAGTTCTCAGCATCGCGTCACCTTCCTCGGTTTCATGTCATTTTCGTTACAGGAGGAGACAGGTTACGTTTAGCAGGTGACCTCACTTAACCTGGCCTACATTCCCTCACAGAGACACAGACAGCTTGAGAGATTTTACAGACAGGTGCGGCTACCTTTCTGAGCATCTGGCTACTGCTGCTGATCATGTCAGGGCGTTAAGCCACTGAAGGAGCGTTCATATTTTACACAGCGGATCCTTCTGACTGAAACAAACTGCAAGAGGCCTAACCATTACCTGCATACATAATCTAAGGTATGTTTGCACCAATTCATGTTTCAATTCCTCTACTTATTTGAAATTTAAGTCTGTTTTTGATATGTAGACCATTAACTGCATGAATTATATTTTCATTTCTGCTCTTATGCTGCTGTAATAAATCCCACTAAGGAAGACCTTTTATCTGCCACATGAAGATTTACATCTAAAGAACAACGCTAATTCAGAACAAGCAGCCGTCTTTCTCTGCAAAAATGCATTCCAACTTTTATCTGAAGCTAATAGGCAGTCTGGGTTAGACAAATAAAGTTAGTATCTACTAAAGTTAGTATTTTTTTTTATTTTTAGGAAATTCCCTCTTTTTCCCCTCCGTCCCTCCACTGCAGCAAAGTGGGAATTTTGTACTAAAAGAACTGTATTTTTGGTAGTTAAGCACAAGGTTTGTCTAACTCACACAACTGAAGCCTCATATTCATTTCATATAAACTTGTGAATACAGTTTTGCACAGAATGAGGACTGGATGTTGTCCCTGCATCTTTATCACTGGAAGCGTTTTAGGAACAGAGACGTCCAGTATGAACAAGAGGAATGATTACAGCAAACACTATTGTTTTGAGACTTTTGTCTTGTGAACCTTTAACTGGTTTTAGACCAGTGATTATTAGTTTTAAAACATTAACATTTTGTACAGAACTTTCATGGGAGGATGTCTGTTAAAATAATGGATATGGTCACACACACACACACACACACACACACACACACACACACACACACACACACACACACACACACACACACACACACACACACACACACACACACACACAGTGTTTGGAAGTACGAAGAGACAAACGGTCACATTTCTGTTTTCCCCTTCAGTGCTATTCTCCACTAGTCCACCAGATGTCCTCCGACTTTCCCTTCTTTCCCCATCACCTGACTTCCCCACCCAACTACACACCTGATTTAGAGCTTCTGCCTCACTACCTGCCTGCCTGTAAGCCATCTATTTTTACAATAAGAAATTGAACTGCACCAGCCTGCCTGCTCTGCCGCCTGCACTTCCCACCACAAACTGTATAACTGACAATCTGCCCTCCCTGGAGCTCTGTTAGCAACATCTTATGTACAGATTGTTAAACCCCAGTTTAGAGAACTTACATTACTTCAAAAACTATTGTTTTCAAAGTTTATTCGTGTCCCCACAAATGGCCGAGTGTTTTCATTTCAGATGCTACAACAACAAAAAGATGTGATAAACGTCCTGTTTAATCAGACTGGAATACAAAACTCAATGTCAAAGGCTTAAAATGCAACTAAAACATACAGTATAAAATATCCATTTACATTTTAGAAAGACATTTATTATTTACTATTGTTAAACTTTTCAGTGCAAGATGAAGCAATAGAAAGCAAACATGAGAAATATAAACACACCACTTTCAAAGTAGATAGACATACAGCAATATAGACAGTTAATGAGCTGTGAAAACAAGCATACAAATATTGACAATAGATACTGGACTTGCAATATATCCAGAGGTGATCATTAAAATGGTAAAAAAGCAATGAAGTTCATTAGGTACACCAGTCCTGTAATAAAGTCTTCAAACCATTTTAGAGAGGTGTCTAATATTTAGTCTACCTTCAATAATGTAATGACGTATAAATGAAATATTGTTGCAGGCCAAGTCTGCCCTGAGGAATG
>SEMN01000457.1:295371-424499 GCA_005408345.1 Macquaria australasica | reverse complement strand
TACATCTCTATGTGGAACTGTATTGTGCTGCTGTATGTTCTCTTTCCTCCTGCTCTCTCTCTCTCTCTCTCTCTCCCGCTCCTCCCCTCCCCCTTCAACCCAACCGGCCGAGGCAGATGACCGCCCACCTAGAGCCTGGTTCTGCTCGAGGTTTCTACCTGTTAAAAGGGAGTTTTTCCTTGCCACTGTCGCATAGTGCTTGCTCATGGTGGGAACTGTTGGGTCTCCGTAAATATAAAGAGTCGGTCTAGACCTGCTCTACTCGAAAAAGTGCCCTGAGATAACTTTGTTATGATATGGCGCTATATAAATAAAACTGAATTGAATTGAATTGAATCGGTGTGTGAATGTGTGTGTGAATGGGTGAATGAGACCAATCTGTAAAGCACTTTGGGATCCGTTGGTTGAAAAGCGTTTTATAAGTCCATTTAGCATTTACAGGCTTTAGACTGCATTCAGACCAAATCAGGCATTGCGGAGATTAGCACAGCGGTGTGGGAGTGTCACTACCTGGCCATGCTGATTGTAGCAATCCCAACTTGAAGAGCAATACAACGCCAAGCAACTGCACACCAATTACCGTCTTTGTACTCCATTGTGGCAGGGTTGAACAGCTGATATACAGTCATCAGGCCTGCCGATCAATCAGTCTCTCTTCCATCTGCACAGCTGCTCGGTAAACAGCGGAATATTAAGGTAAACAGCTAATGCTACAATGCCACATGGTAAACAAAGTTCTTCTTCACCTGGGCGTCTGCCGGTCTGATCGCCGGTGTGATTGGCTGCTGCAGCGTGACGTTGGGTAGCGTTTCTCCAAAAGTTGATTCTGTTTTAACTTTTTGCCGCAGGCCGCATCGCTGCAGCCTAAACGCACTGCCCCCTATTAAATGAATGGGAGGATTGGCGTTTTCACCACAGTGTCTGATTTGGTCTGAATACGGCCTTAGACTTTTACTCTTGTTATTTTTGACATTATGGATCTACAGCAGTCTTTTTCAGGTGATTTTCTTTTCTAGCCTGGCTGTCTGTATACAGCAGATACGAAGAGCAATTATGTAAATGCACATGTGTGTTCAGTGTGAAATCAGCTGTGTGAAAGCTTGTGTTTACATGTGTGTGAAGGCTGCACCCCAGCCCCAGTCACAACTCCGCTCTCCACAGGTTACGTCTCCGTCACATTCCTCATACTAGTGTCCATAAAAAGCTCCTGGTACACTGCAGTCATCACTCATCCCACTGTTACCTTGAATGGGATTAATTTTTCCCTCCATGCACACACTGTCTATACTGTACACACTCATGCTGAGCAGCCAGAGCTGATCACCAGCTGAGTATTAGATTTCGTAGATGAGTTTGAGCAGATTATGTCATGAGCTGTGGTGCATTTGGATGCCCATGACTGGCAGCAGGCATTTGCCCATCAGCCCCTCTGGTGCCCGCAGATATAAAGCTTTCCTTCATGTTGGTCATTTTCAGCGTCCATCACTTTCCTACACGTTATTATTCATTTCTGTGCTTTTTTCACATGACAGTTTAACACTAAATTTAAAAATGTAATTGGGTATCGTTGTATGATTTATACTACCAGTATTACAAACATTTCATTGACTAATATTAAATCCAAAACCTGCATAACTACAGTACCAATACCAACAACAAGTTAAAGTTGTAATGAAGGTTGTAATGATAGTTTAAAATGTGTTTAAAAACACTGAGGAAATACATGGATGTAACATCACAAAGTACAAATGTGGACAAAGGGGTGGAGCCTCAGTGGAGTAGAGGTGGGATGAACTAGCGGCAACCACTGTGAATGGCTGATTGGCTCATGTTCTTTAATACAGAGCCGAAGTCATGACATCACTTCCTGTCTAGCCTGTTCCACTAGCTTCTGTAACTCAACGCAATCTCTCGTTCAGGATTTTTCTGAATAGATGAAGCATGCTTGTTAAATCAGTATAGAATATAGAATTTGAAACCTTTGTGATTTTAACAAAGTTAAACAATGGATTCACCAACTCTCTATTCTAAAGCCATTCTTTCTTTTTAGCTGCATCTCTGCTGTCTAAAAATGTCCACAGCGTTCACTCCTCTCTATCCTGCTGTTATTACAGACATGTCGGAACTAACCAGGCCTACGACCCCTCTACTCGTCCATGGACTCGCCTCTTTTGTTGAGCCGTGACGTATAGTCCGTGCAGGTCCAGGGCTCATGGGAAATGGGGTTTGTTAAAGGCTGCTAAAAAAAAGATAAATATTGAATAAACAACAATATTAAATATTAACAGTTTTTTTTAATCATCCTTTTCTAAACATGTGAAGCGAGCCACACGGTATACTGTTGAGAAAGGTTATGTTCCAAGGCTAGATTTTTAGTTATTATCATAGTTAGCCTACAAATGTGAATGGGATTTTAAATGAGGTTTTCTTATTTGTGAAAAAAAAAATTGGAAGTTCAGTTTCACTGCTGCTCTCTATAGGGTCATCACGTGTCAAATCAGATAGAGGTTTTTGTTTACATGTTAGATTTTGTTCAAACCTCTTGTATATGCTATTTGAAACCAAAATATATTTTGGCTGAATAGTTTTTTGCCACTGGGAATGTTGTCATTTGTACCCCCTAAAAGAAACGTCTTAGGTGAGAAGCCATTTTTAGGGTTCAATATCTTCAATCATATAACTTCTAGAGCCATGATATTTGGTAGGGGCACAGACAAAACGGTGTACAACAGATCCCAATTATTGAAAGGCACAAGCAGATGTCATATTTTTTATTACTGGCCCTTGAACATGGAAAAAGGTACACAATGGGTGACAGTCCCCTAAACTATATACATATGGACGTTTCCATACTTCTGGCTAAAAATGTATTGATATTATACCAAATTTTAGGGGCTCTAAAATAAACAGAATCTGATATGTGGCAAGTTTGGAAAGGCAAGGTTGCAATTTGTTGCCTTTTTTGAGATGCAAAAATGGTGATGTGGACTCCTAGGACCATGACAATTTGTGTGAAAAGGGGTCTATATGTGTGTAAAGTTACAAGTTCCTTTCATGTTGTCTTCATGTTTAAATTTAACAAGATATGATGCTTATTATGCCTTTATTTTTATAGCCCAATTGTCCTCAAAGGGCTTCACAATCTGTACAGCATATGACACCTCCAATCAGATAAGGAAAAGCTCTCAAAATGGATTATATGATGTATGTTTTATTATCAGGTTACTTTTAAATGATTTCTCAAATGTTTAATGTTTAACTGTTGCAGTTTTAGCTGCAAAGACACATGCTTTTTGAAGATGACAATACAACATGTCTTACCAAACCGTATCATGTATTATTTTTTTCATTGCTTTTATTCAAATATTGCATTTCATAAAATAGTAAGTAGATGTTTAAAGTTAATATTTGAGCTTCTTCCTTTCTGTTTGTTGATAAGAAAGCTATAACCTCACCAGATAAAATGTACGCATTTGTTTGTACATCTTTCAGTAATCCATGTAATCTATTATTAAAATAATAAAAATGAGTGCAACTGTTTAACAGATTATTATGGTAAAAAATAGGTGAATTACTTTCTAAGACAATTTTATACATGTTAATATAAATACTCTGAAATCCCTTTCAAACTAATGGTAACATGTTTGATATATGTGTGGAAAACATGTGGATAAAATCTTAAGGATTTAGAAGCTAGACCAGAATTATTTCCTACAAGTTAAACACGTCTTCTTTCTGAAATAATGTGTCAAAGATGGAAAATGGATACTTACTAAAATAAAAACTACAAAGCACTGTGTGTTAAAAACCCCCATTTGGAGGAATTATTCCAAAGTACTAATCTCACTTCCTTTAACAAAGCTTTAGTTGGATGCAGGGTTCCACAAACTCGTGAACTCTAGGGATGAATAAAAGTTAATGAAAAAGTAGGCTAGTCCTGCATGTGGTGGCTGCAGGTGTGGCTGTCCTGCAGCCACATGAAAAAAGGGAGTCTTGATTTGAGCTGGCAGCTGCCAAAGCAGCAGGGCAGAGGGAAGCTGTGGCCTGCACATTCCTCCTCAGCATCTAATAGGAGTGATGACAGCAGGGAGCACAGAGCAGCAATAACTGGCCACAGTGCTAGCAACACAGCAATAACCTGGCCATTGTGTGTCTGGCATGAGCAGGTGTGCTTCAGGTACTGATGGACACATCCCTTCCACAGAGAGACTGAGTTATGCAACAAGTGGATCTTAAAGAGCTCATAGTACCCTATTACCCCACTAGAGCACTGCGCTCCCAGAATGCAGGGTTCCTTGTGGTTCCTAGAGTCTCTAAAAGTAGAATGGGAGCCAGAGCCTTCAGCTATCAAGCTCCTCTCCTGTGGAACCAGATCCCAGTTTGTGTACGGGAGGCGGACAACCTCCTCACATTTAAGAGTAGGCTTAAGACTTTCCTCTTTGATAAAGTATAGAGCTCTTATAGTCGGGCTGACTCAGGTGACCCCTGAGCCCCCCCTTAGTTATGCTGCTATAGGCCTAGACTGCCGGGGGACTTCCTATGATGCACTGAGCTCCTTTCTCCTCCTCTTCCTCTCCATCTGTACGCCCTCATATCCCATCAATGCTTGTTATTAATTCAACTTCTTCCCGTAGTTGTGTGCTTTCTCTCCTCTCTCTCCTTTCTGTTGCTTTCTGCAGGTGTTTCTGCCTCCGGAGCTGTAGAGTCTGGGTCTGTGGTTGCTGCCGCCTGCTGCCCCCGTGCTCCTGCTCTGCACCCGCTGCTGCTGTTACTGTTGTTGCTCTTGTTATTAGTATTGCTATTATAATGTTGCTCTTAGTGTTGTTTCTGTTGGTGTTAACATCAATGCCATTACCATAGCTATTGCTTTACATCCCTATGTGGAACTGTATTGTGCTGCTGTATGTTCTCTTTCCTCCTGCTCTCTCTCTCCCGCTCCCCCCCTCCCCCTTCAACCCAACCGGTCGAGGCAGATGACCGCCCACCTTGAGCCTGGTTCTGCTCAAGGTTTCTACCTGTTAAAAGGGAGTTTTTCCTTGCCACTGTCGCATAGTGCTTGCTCATGGTGGGAACTGTTGGGTCTCTGTAAATATAAAGAGTCGGTCTAGACCTGCTCTATTCGAAAAAGTGCCCTGAGATAACTTTGTTATGATATGGCGCTATATAAATAAAACTGAATTGAATTGAATTAAAGGGGACCTGTGGAGTTTTCTTGTAAACAAATAAAAGTTATGTTGACATTCAGTGTCTGTCACCAAAACACATTGTGTGTATCCATGAGGTCTAATACACGTGTCGAGTGCATTTCCTTCCTCAAAAAACATTTGCAAAAACGATTTTTAAGTATTTTCAATCCAGCACTGTTTACATCCATGTTTACTTTCTGGCCTTACCTTCTTCTTCCCTGCCTTTGTTGGCACATTGCAGCATATGTTGGTGTGTTACTGCCACCTGTAGATCAGCAGAACAGTGTGACACCAGTTATAGGACTGTGTATTGCATCACCTGCGTGTGCACGTGTGCATGTGCGTCCTCATGCACGTGCACGAGATAAACAAAACAGGGCCCCGCTCATAGAAAAACAGCTCCATACACTACACATGTACTTGATTACTATGTAAAGATGGATTCTTATAGAGTATAGCTGCACAAAATGTGGTGCTCGAAATTCAGAATGAAGCAGGAAGTGAAAGGCAGAATGGACGAGACGGAGGAAAGCCGTACTGTGCTAGTTATTGTTTACTGATTGTGTCGTCCCAGTCAACATGTGTGAAATCTGGAATCGACCGATTCACTCAATTATGGCTAAAAACCTATTTTGAGGTCACAGTAACCTTTGACCTTTGAGTCAAAAGTGTCACCAATTCATTGTCTGACCAACTGTGAAATATGGTCATCAATTCTTGAGGTATGGCCAAGAAAGTTTTTTTGTGAGGTCACAGTGATCTTTGACCTTTGACCACCAAATTCTAATCAGTTCATCCTTGAGTCCAAGTGGACGTTTGTGCCAAATTTTAAGAAGTTCCTTCCTGGCGTTCCTGAGATATTGAGTTTACGAGAATGGGACGGACGTACGGACGGACAACCCGAAAACATAAAGCCTCCGGCCATGGCTGTCGCCCACACAGAGGCATACAAAGGTGTGCAATGGGTGGAGTCACTCTCCATAACATCTCAGATTGAAAATGTAGATACAGAAAGCCAAAAAAGTGAAAGTAAAGCACAGTGTCTATATTGTACCAACAAAGTTTGCATTAAAAAACAATACAATACAGTACAATTGAAGAAACAGCAGGATTTAGCTAAAAATGACAGAGGCCAGAGCCATCAACACAGATGCTGCCTTTCCCTCCAGTGAATCTGAGGTTTCTTAAACTGCACGATGCATATTTAGTACACTAGAATACACAAACTGGTATTTCAAAGGGACTTTAGTGTGGGAGCTGGCGGTGCAGCCAACTGACAGAGAGTGTCCTGTTAGTGGGCAGGGGAAAGGTGGCACCACAACACAGCGCTGCCTGTGATTCAGAGGGGAAAATGTTATCACAGTAAAGCCATAAACAGAAAACGTTCCAGGGCTCCCCTACGGGAACTGGGACACAAACACATAACGCTCACTGTGCCTGAGTCTGCTGGAAAACCAATATACAGTAAATGGAAATTAAAGGGGACCTATTATGCTCATTTCCAGCTCTATATTTTAATTCTGGGACTCCACCAGAGTAGCCTTGCATGATTCACAGTTCAAAAAAATCCTTATTTATCTTACACTGGCCCTTTATGTAGCCCCTCAGTTCATCCTCTGTCTGAAACAAGCCGTTTTAGCTCCTAACCCTCTAACCCTCTCTTTAAGGCCCCCTCCCTAAAAGCCCACTTTCTTCTGATTGGACAAACTTCAGGAAGTCTGCTGAGGAGGAGCAGCACCATGGATGTATAATAAGCATTGATGTATTATAAGAACCGGATACAGTGCCACTGTTCAGCCTTGCTTCCAATTTTTTTCCAGTGGTCACTCGTGGTATTGCAGCGAAAAAATTCCCCTGCAGCCCAAAAAGCATTTTCCCCATAGACCACCATTGTAAAAGAGACGTCTGTAAAACTGTTGACAGGACGCCTCCAACTGCAAACAAGGTCAATTATGACTCTTTCTATTCTAAATATTTGATCCATGGAGGTTTTATATTTGTAAAACTTTACTCGAGCCGAGAAAAGCTATTTAAAAATATGTGACATCATCACAATGTAAAGTCTATAGGCCAATCAGGAACTCGTGGGCGGGGCCAACGGGAGAAACATTATGCATATTCAGTGGGCCGCATACCCAAAACTTTCTGGGCTTATGCACCAGGCGAGCAATTCTTATTGGACTGAATAGGCACCATCTTTGACTAAGACCAGTTCTTATAATACACCCATGAGCAGCACCCACTGCTTGTGAGCACCGCCTCATTCTCTTGCTGGTGTGGAGGTTCCGAAAGCAAACTGTAAACCTATTCATTAACATAATATCTCGTTCTTGATTGTAAATGGCAACTTCTTAAATCCAGCCGTCCGGAATATATGAGTGGGCAGAATGAACATCCGCAGCAACAAAGATTACAGCAGGACGTCTCTATTTGGTAAATATTATGCTCATATTGTGTGACATAACGGTGGATTTAGTCTTTCAATCACAAGCTGTATATCAATATATTTCTATATGCCCCTGGTGTACGTGTGGGAAATATGATAAAATGCAGACTGAAGTGGAAAATGTCTGCTGTCAGGAAATAACAGAGGTAACATAGCAAGTAAAATGTTATTCTGCTGTTGCCACATGACTGTATAGTATCTCCCTGCACCATCAGTTATTTGTATGCTGGAGTACATTAATGCTTGTAATACTACATGCTGTGCCTGGAGCAGATGACCATATAAAGAAATCCATCGACAAGCTAGAAAGAAATGTTGGAAACCTAGTATTCAGAGCTCAGAGTTTTTTGCTCACAGGGATCACTTTTACATACGTTGACCTCATTATTTGAAACTTTTACACACATTTAATATTAACATCCAACATTGTAACATTACATATATGACAGAACATAAGGAAAAGCATAATAGGTCCCCTTTAAGTTACTTTTGATCAAGAAATGACAGCACAGAAGGTATTGTATGTGTAAGTAAGAAACAGGCCTGGCTACAGTGACGTAGCTCATTGCAGAATTTGTTTCCTTCGGCAAACTAGTGAGATCATTTGTTTGCTCAGCAGCTAGCAGTATGCACTAATACCCGATGACAAATGATATTGATGACGATATTGAACTGGACTGACGTCATGTATTCAAAGGGCTCTTTGAAACATCCCTAAAGGTTTGGGGTGTGTGAATTCTTGGAGGGTCTTAGAGGGGAAATGGACCAACCTGAACAGACGATATGCTTTAAAGCTGCTGCTGAAATCTAGATGTCTCTAGCATCAAAGTACCACATATAAATTCCAGTCATGTTCCTGAGAAATCACATCTGTAAAGAAAGATAAGCTTGCTTACATGAAGTAAATTACTGAAGTCACAGGATACTTAAAGTACTGAATCAAAGGCAACTGGACTTATTGATTTTAGTCTTAAGGTATTTCCTCCACCAGGCTTCATCAGTTCTTCTGAGTAGCGGAAAGTCCCAGGCATTTAAACCTGTGTGTGTCCTTCACATCTTAATGTCTTAACATGAGTTGTTAAGATTGCATGAGTCATTAAAAGCAACCTTATTGCCAGACAGGACATTGAGATTTGATGACCAAAACCCCAAAATACAACGGGTTTTTTTCTGCAACATCTGCACATGGCAACTATGGTATGGTTAAGGTCAAGGAAAGATTGTGGTTATGGTAAATAAACTATATTTAAGGTATGGTTAGCAGTGAGCAACACTTAAAACACTTGGTTAGACATAATTCAAGCCCATAACTCTGCGTCACTACATAAAGGACACACTGCTTCCTGGGTTGGCACCAGACATTGTGCACTGCAGAATCGCCCCAAATGAATGCAATTCCTGTGAATGGACACTGGGCTATTAAATTCACATGGCCTTCATATGAGTTGATAATGAAATAACCACTAGCTGATATTTACTGGTAAATTCAACAATATTAAAATGCCTGAAAATCTAAAATTAGTGGTTCAAAAGAAGTACATTTCCTGTGGCTGTCCAACTCTGCTAAACCTTTGGCACCTTGAGGTAGATTTTGTTTTTAGCTAATTTGTCTTTGAAATGATTTGTGGTATTGTGTGTATGTTAAAATGTAAAGGTTATTTGACTCTTAAATGGTAAACCTTTGGCACTCTTTTATATTTGTGGTATTTTGTGTATAATTTTATATTTTATTGATATGATGGTTTAATGTGTATGTATGGTGTGTTGAATGTTGTCCTGTCTGTCCTGCACTGTGAGCTCACCAAGTTTCAGTGCTTCCTGTAAAGCTGTCAACATAGCAGAGCCTCTAAAAAGGATCTATCACAGGACAGTAAAGCTCAACATAACAGCCCAGTATTTTTTAGCTTGAGCAGCTCTTCAAGGCAGAATGAGCTACCAAACCTTCAGTGATTTGGAAACTCCGGGATATACAAGCTATAGTATGCAATTTTAGTGAGGTCTTCAGGAGTTTTGGTAAAGCAGAGGGCTGGTCACATAACAACAATGTTAACAAGATAACCCAGTGCACCAAAGTTAAGACTAGTTGAACCTGGAGCGCTGCACTGCACGTCACATGTAACTACATCATCATCTGGCAAAGGTCTGAAGCAACCAAAGAAGACGGTTTAATGGTGACATCATGCTACCAACCACAGCAACAGACACATCAACAACACACACTCATCTGTTATGCTGCCAGACAGCCAGTCTCAATATGAAAACCTCTTAACTCTTCCTTTTACAACACCATTTATTCAGTCTCCTGCACAGTTTTAGAGCCTTATGTTTTCCCATGAAGCAGGAAATTGTCCTGAATTGACCTATTGAAGTGCATTCAAGCACTTTTTTTAAAAAGATATTTTTTGGACATTATTAGATAGAGACAGCTGAACAGAGACAGGAAAGGCGGGAGGGGATAAGATGCAGCAGAGGGTCCGAATCGAATCCGGGCCACTGCGGTAAGGACTCAGCCTTAATGGTACATGCTGTACCAGGTGAGCTACCAGGGCGGCCTAGCTTCATCTTTCTGTCTGTAGTTCACACCAACATGCTGATAAATACAGGGTGATTCAATTCAATTCAGTTTTATTTATATAGCGCCATATCATTACAAAGTTATCTCAGGGCACTTTGGTGCCTGTAGGATGAAGGCAATCTAGTATAGTTTCTATTTTTATGTCTATTCTTATTTTTAATTTTATCTATCAGTCAGAGAAGATTGCATGTTTTATCCATATTTACTTTTTTTTTTTTTTAACGTTTGGCTGTTTTATTTTATAATTATTGTATTCTCCTCAGTTTCTACAACCTCTTCTCTGACCCTACAATGACCTTACTTCCCCACAGGGATCACTGACCGAATCTAAGATTATGCTAAACCTCCCATGTGAAATACATCTAAAATAACTGAATATAATGTAATTGCCTTCTGGATTAAAACAATGATGACTAAATCATTTTATTCCAGGTCTGATGTTATGGTTGCAAAGAAGATATTACCCTATGTTAATCTGTCAATGATGTAATCGTATTTCTATTCTGAAAAGTTGTCTTTATTCCACATTGGTCCAGTTTTTATATTCACGAGCCTCAGTGACTCTACAGTGACACCTACTGCTCTACAGAAACAACAACCATTTTACATAACATGAACCAAAGTCTGATGATGATGATGTTCTTGAGCTTGCTCATCAGGTACCCCTTATTAAATTACACATTATTTGATGACAACACATGCTCACTTTAATACTGAATTAGGCATATTTATGGACTTGCTCAGTCTTCTCTTCATTGACTGTCTTCCTCACAAATATCAGAGGTGAGACTGGATGGTGAGGGCAGTGGATTAAAAGTTAACAGGAAGTTGTCTGGAGTTCAGGCTCTGCATCTGCCAAACATCTCAGATGTTTCTACAGATAAAGAAATAAATCACAGAAAAATGTTGTATTTTCAAAGAAAAGATCCTTCACATCATGTCAGCGGATGCTCTCAGGACAGAAAGTAAATAATGATTTGATCTTTTATGTGCGCTGCAAAACGCATTCCATTTTAGGAGTGATTTAATCCTGCATTTAGGCTTAAAATTGTGTGATGATAAGTGGGAGATATGCTGCTGACCTGGTTAGTTTTACAGTACTTGATGCCTGGGAGTTTTGCTAAGAGTTTGGGGGAAGAATGGACCCCTTACCATGCAGCTCTATATCACTTTTGGCATCTGCATTTATGGCCTGGGGAATACATTCAAATTGTTATTTCTGACTGATTGTTGTCCAGGGCTGGGGCAACTGATTTGGACACATTAGCTCAACAGCAAAAGGAGCCATAAATACTATAAATATTGATAATAATGTATGACTCTGCACTAGGGTATACACATTTACATGTTGTCCAGCAGATTGAAAACCAAAACCTGTCATCATTCATGGAAAAAAATATTCTCAGCTATTAAGTATAATGCAAGTTTAACACTCGAAAACTCTGCTCTAATAATTTACCAGGGCTGTGTGGGTGTGTTTTATCAGATTTTGGTAACATAAAGGGAGTTTTTCCTTGCCACTGTCGCCTAGTGCTGCTCATGGTGGGAACTGTTGGGTCTCTGTAAATATAAAGTGTCGGTCTAGACCTGCTCTATATAACAAAGTACCCTGAGATAACTTTGTTATGATATGGTGCTATATAAATAAAACTGAATTGAATTGAATAAGCAAACAACAAATCAAATGCTGCTAAATCCTGACTGGTGTGCAGAGGTATATGACATCACCTTTTTCCAGCTGAGCCCTTCCCACTTCAAACCAGTAAGAAGAGAACCGACAAAAGCAACAGACAGATATCTCTAAGGTGGAATAACCAGAACTGTTGTAGATTTGGCAGAAAGGTTTTTGTCTATGTTGGACCCCATCACTCATAGTAAGAAGCTGACTAAGAAATGTGTTTTCAGGGCCTTTCAAATTCACAGGTTGGAAATGTTCCCCATGACTCACATTACACTGATATAAGCCAGAGGGTGGCTTTATAACAAGCAGCTCTTTTTCCTTGATACCTTTGCTAAACATAAATCCAATGCAGACTTTTATTTTCCAGAAAACTCACACAGAGCATAATTGAACTTTCTAGACAATAGAAACGTTGTGAAAATGGGATAGTACAAAGTCCTGTCCTCTGAGGATGAAGAATGAACAGGCTGAGCGTGCCTCCTCCACAGGTACGTCTGTCTCTTCAGGCTCTCCCAATCAATCCCATCCATTCCAGTCTGCATTCACAATATGGAGAAAAAGATTCAGTGCATGTACAGTAGCTATAAATCCAATACTGTCTCATAGCCAGGGTTCGTACAAGTCTTGAAAGTTTGGAAAATACTTTATTTCAACCCTTATGTTTTCAAGGTTAGGAATATGCTTTAATTTGAATATACTCCTTGAAAAATGCTTGATTTGAAACGATTGATGAAACGATCCCGTCGTCATATTTGTTTGTTGTCTCTCCATTTATAGTAACAATTTAGATGTGATGATAAAGGGACATTTTTGGTTTATGTACCTTGAAGGTGCTTGAAAAGCACTTGAATTTTACTCTTAAAAAGCTGTACGAACCTTGCATAGCACATTGACATTAAGCAATCTGAATTGTAGGTTGGAATACTTAGAAAACTATATATTAGCTACATTTGAATCAGTGACAGTTCTGTCACAAAAAAAATTATCACATTTAAAGAATTTCAGCTATGCAGCAAAATATATGAGTTTTCAAAAATGAGGGAGACTGAGATACATTCATTTGCCTCGTTTACAGGCTGTGCACAACCTTGGCATACATTTACATGTAGCATGAAATCATACAAGTTTAAATTCCTGAATTCATTTGTTTATGAGCAGCTGAGAAGGAATCCATTTCAGCCGTTCTGTACTGAGGCCTGGGTAATCAGGGACGTACGTGACCAACACCCCGTCTCTCCATGAGATGTTGAAAACACTAAATAAAGCCAGGAGAAATGTGTTTGTGAGGGCTATCGGCGTTGGCATCTTTGGAAGCCAATGCCCACTCTCACTTTGCAGTTTCTCTTACGCTCTCGCAAAGGGTGTTGATGGAGAAACACACACACACGTACTGTAGACTTGTGTAATCATGACCAACTGAGCGAGTGACAATCTTCAGATGTCAGCACGTTCAATTACAAGAGTTTCAAATCCCTCAGGGAGGACTGAGGTTGACTGGACTTTGGCCAGAGAGATACTGCAGCCAGAGAGATTAGCACTGAACATGAAACAATGAAGATGCCATTTAAGATGATTTATGATGTATATTTAAATGTGGCCTGTGTCAGATCCCTTAAAAACACCAAAACACACAAGTACACAGTGTATATTAAGTATTATACTTTTGTCATTATGGAAAATGCTCTAAAATCACACTTACTGTAGAGACGATTCTGCAACGCTGATTGCCTTCCAGTAATTTCCAATGACTAAGTCAAACCACTGCCAACCGTAAAATGTTCCTCCATGCTGATATCACCTGTCTAAATGAGTGAATAAGATGGTTTCCTGTCCAACTTTTTTTTTTATAATAATGCACATTAAATTCATTTTTACAATGTTTGCAGGTGTTGTTAGGGGTATTACAATCTCCCACGTCCCCTGATCTAGCCACCTTTAAGTTTGCAAGTTACTCCAAAACCTCAGGACCACCTTATTCTGTTTGTTTGAGCTGAAGACCTGCAGTCTGTGACGTCCAGAAACACACAACCAGAAGGGAGAGAAATGGTGTCTAACCTTCAGGTCCGGTTTATATTTGGAGGAATGGTGCTCCGCTTGGGCATGCCTCATCTGTACCGTCTCCCAGACCGGCTCAACAGGCATAGGCTTGTTTCTGAGGTGGAGGGTCTGGGCTGAACTGGGCGGCTGCTGATCATCTTTGGCCTCAGGGGCAGCAGCCATAGTTTGACCCACAGTAACAAGACGGTGGACCCGAGGAGGGGCAGAGGCTTTTTTCATACGGAGGTCACTGTCTGAGCCTGGCCAGGACAAACCACGATCTGATAGGTCAGTGTCCGCCTCCAGCTTAAGGGAGCCCTTCCCTTCCTGGTGCAACTGAGACTTCAAAGGAGTTTGCTTCAGCAGAGCCCTCTTCCTTGACTTGTCCTGTCTGAGTGTTTTCTGAACCACACAACACATTATAGAGCTTACTGCACAAATTCAATTCACATTAAGTTACACAGTGTCTGCTTGTAAGGTAACTTGTTTTTCACCTTGTTTTTGAAAGATTTGTTCATCTCAGCAGAGGGGAAGAAAACCAGTTCCTTGACAGCCAGTTGAGAAGACTTAGCACTGTGGTCAAAAAGATAAATGGGTACAGCAGGCCAACTTAGCGGATGACTAAAATGGTTTCAATGGTCAAAAAAAACACTGAATCATAACAAGAGATGGCAGAAACATACAATCTAAAAGAGGATGTAGTGAATTATTATTGTTTTAATATCATTATTACTTGAATAATGAATTGAAAACTGAATTGAATTGAATTGAATACACTATGATTCTATGTTTTTCATGTTATGCTGTCTTACTGTATGTTGTTATATTGTGTTTTGCGTTATATCATGTTAGGTCAAATATTCATGTTAATTAAAGAGGTACTGCACAGTTAAAGGTGTTTTTTGAGCTGTAAACTAAATGATATGACTGTACTGTGATGAAACACATCAATGCTGGTGTTAATATTGACATTTCTTACCAAATGTATAGAAATCAGCATTTCATGGTTTGAAAATGGCTCAACACGCCATCTACTGTTTCAAATCAGCCCTGAACCTGCGAGGCCAAAGCTGACATAGAGTCAACCGGTTGGGACCTATCTACGTCATGAAATTTATATAAAAAAAAAGATTCTAATCAGTGTCAGTCAGTCTCCCCCGCGTCTCCTGACCCACACACTACGTAGCCACGAGGCCACGCCTCCTACAGGTGTTGTTCCCTCACTCGTTGCAATTTTTAAATTTGCTGGGAGAGAGGGTTCAATAAGAAAGACATCAAGTAGACCCGATGTCTTACTTTTTCTGTACATTTAAAATAAAGATATTTTTAACATTTTTGAAGATACTTTACTGTATGTAAAACTTGAATCTCTATATGTGGTATGAGACAGTGGTTTTTGTCACTTCGAAGTTATTTGACTGGCTGTAGCTCCTGTCACTGTTTGTTTAAGTTACTAGGGTGTGGCCTATATAACATACCAGTGCCCTACTATGATTGTTGATCTTGAAGAAGGCCTGAAGGCCAAAAAGCCATCTGAATAAAACAGGAATGCATATGGAGCCAGAGTGTGCAACACTTTTTTCCTGCTCTCAAGTCTGCTTCCAGGGATCAGCACCTCACTACAACCCTTGGTGTGCATTACTTTTCTATTGTTCTATTGTAATTGTCATTTTGATGCCATATCACTTTATATCATACTGTATGCTTAGCACTGCAAAAGGACCGTGCATCACCTGTGCTGGGAGTCGGGAGGTGGAAGGTAACAAGAACTGGGAACCCACATCACTATGGGCTTTGAGGATTGGGGCGTACTGGTGTAACTGGGCAAGGGGCTGATGTGGACGGTCCTTAGCTGCAATAACAATCAAAGCATCATTTACACTGATTTTACAGATGATATCTGGTGATATACTTACTGTATATAAATAATATTTACCCACTTACTTGCATACTTGGGTGTTACATCTTCACACATCTGTGACTCTCTATTTTGCTACTCATATTACTGTGAGACCCTCAGTGACACGCAGAACCAACCTTGATTGTCTTGTTTTCTCGGTGTGTTTCCAGATGAGTAGGCATGGCTGAGCTGAAACTGGGAATTCTGATATTTTCTCTGCAGTGAAAGATCATTTGCATCATTAATTTACATCCGTACTTTACACATAATAAACTTCAAATATAGTAGAATGGGAAAAAAGCAACCTACTGTCTTCTTGCTCCTCTCGGTGAAGCCACGTGGCGGATGAGAGTGTTGGTAGCAGTTTCTGAGAAACCATCTTTACTTTTAAGGGGAAAGACCTCAATGGGTGAGCCAGCATCAGGCCACGTTGATGCATTAACCGTAGTGATGGCTGGAAACTTATCCTCTGACAACAAAGAAAGCTGACTATATGACCACTATTACAATAAGAACATTAGATAAGGGTATAACAATAATACATGCCAGACATCAATTAAAAGTAGGGTTACAAGAGGGTTACAGGTGTGCCCACCTTCAGAGGCTGTTGCTGAGGCCCTGCGGGGTGCAAGGGCCTTCACCTTTCGAGGTTTGCCTGCACGGATACGCTGCTCAGCCTGCCAGCAGCAGTTGTGGGAGCACAGAGGCCAGAGACAGCGAGCTTCGTCCAGAGTGGGACTTGAAAGGCTGCCCATGCCTTAGCTGACCGAGGGAGGCCGCGGCGATGCTTGACGTTTAACCATAAGGGGATACAGAACGAAATAATATGAAACTCGTGTTTAATTGCCAATTAATTGTGTAATTACAAGATGCACATTCATGAACAACAGTGCTATATATATGCCATTTTCTACATTTACCCAGATTTGATAATGCTGGGGCTGAGTATTGTTAGGTAAACTGATTCACCAGCCAACTTCTATATTACTGTCTTCAGAATGAATTTGTCTTCCTACTCAGTGAGTAGTAATTTAACAGGTGTTAAGAGGTGCTCTCTCAGGGCAGTGGAATATAAGTGCTTTAAAGTGATGTATCATCCTGTCATGTAGTTAATATGTATAGAAATAGATAACCAAATGTGCTTAAAAATACAGGTAGGTCATTGTCAAGTAGGAAACAGCCACCCAAATGGACTACTGCAGTGCTTTGTCTTTCTGACAAGTAGACATGTCACAGCATGAAAAGAACAGGTGGAATTAATAACATTAATGAAAGCTGCATTTAATTTAGGTGTTGCCGTAGTGGTTTTGGTTATGCACATGGATCTATCATT
Organism: Macquaria australasica; assembly: GCA_005408345.1. Lineage (NCBI taxonomy): Eukaryota > Metazoa > Chordata > Actinopteri > Centrarchiformes > Percichthyidae > Macquaria > Macquaria australasica. The sequence continues at coordinate 407,341 of SEMN01000457.1, read as the reverse complement.
AATGTCATTAGTTACACCCGTGTGCTTTTATGACAAGTCAAAATGTCTGCTGCGAAAAAGGTCTATTCAGAACAGACATGTAATCATAGATGTGCTTAAAACAAGGCATTACGTTTTTAATAGTCTTTTACCACCTGGAAGAATGAGCCAATTACACTAAATTACATTTAGTCCACCTAACGCTAGCTCATGCATAAGTCAAAACACCAGGATAATGCTGGACAAGTGAAAGTTTCGTAGCCATGAGACCATGTCACTAAAGTTTCAGCAGCATTTCCGCGACTAGCTAGTAGCTACATGTGCGGTACTATAGGTCCATTTTCAAGCCTGCCATACCTAGGACATAAACGGGTATAGTTACAGTAACTGTCACGTAACGTCTAGGTTACATGTTTCATGCCTTCAAACGTTTAACAATACTAGTTAACACTGACAGCTTGCTTTTCTTCTTGACATAATGAGCTATGACACACACACACACACACGTTTTCAGCAATGTCTACTCTCAGAGAGCATCGGTTAAGTTTTAAAATGCAGTTTGGCGTATCACCTGCACAGTCAGTTTTATTTTGAATTTAGCTTTGGTCTCACGTAAACTAAATTCACTAACTAGCTAATATATAACTCTTACAGCTTACCTTTCACGTTCAAGCGTTATACAGTGGTTCAGTTCATGATGGCGCTTTTGTTGCTTAGCAACAGTGGAGCTTTACTAGGGTCTAGAGCACCCCCTGCTGGTCTCTGGCGGTCATCCCAACATGAAAAAATATAGTTTATTTTATAAACTATTTAATTAATAACAATTAACAAACGAATACACTTCGTTTGATAGACAAAAGACTGACATCAAATTCACAGTATTTAAGGACAATTTTATGCAACAAAAATGATGAACTACTGAAGACAAAACTGATTCCACACACACAAAACAACAACAACTCGCTAAGAGAAGACATAAAGACCCCATTTTCCATGTGGTTTATTTTCTGGAATGAATTTCAGGTTAGCAAAATTGTGTAAAAGTTCTATTCTTAAAGCAGCAAGCTAATAATTAAAAACATGAAATGGTACAGTCTGAAACCACTGACAAACAGGATTACTGTTGATTCAACAAACTAATCTGCTACAGTGCCACGTAAAAATTTGGAATTCAATTGCATCACCAACAGATATCACATAATTATTTAAAAGTATTTGTTTTGATTCTTCTGTGAATTACAGGCTTGTTTTTTCAACCAAAATCAAGAGCCTGAAATCGTAGCTTTGTCCTCCAGGATGCTGTGGCGGCAGCTTTCAGCCAGCAGGACAACACGGAGGTGAAGAGCCAGGCTGTCTGACCTCTCCATCCAATCAAGTTCATCAGCAGAGGCCTCTCAACATCTTAGCTGCTCCACTATGCAGACACAGCTGGTAAAGCACATCGCGCCTGTTTTTAGTGTTGAAAATTAAGACGCAGACTTTGTATTATTCTGGTTCCATCTCAGTTCAGCCAGTCTAGATCATCATCATCCTCGTCATCACCAAACAGAGGGGCAGGTGGGGGACGCCCCTTCAAGCTCTGGACACAAACAAGAGAAATGAAAACATGAATGCAGTCCATCAGTTAGGTATTGGTGGATTTAGCTAATACAGAACAGAATGTAATATTTTTAAAGCAGTATCATGTACAGTAGCAATAAAACATCAATGACTGACTTAACATTGAGACAAAACACAAAGGAAGGGCTGGGGTCCGGGTGGTGAGGCAGAGTGCTGAATCAAATCTGAGAGATGACACTGGACTCTACAGATCCTTCCTTACCATCTCATCCTCTTCCTCCTCGCTGGGTGCTGCGGGGGGTTTGGCAGAAGTTGTGATCTGGAAAAATGGCTCCTCTCCATTTTCCTCACCCATTCCCCCAGTCAGACTGAGAGAATAGCAGAAAAGGGTGGGGGTGGGTTGGGGTTATGATGTACAAAAAGACAGTGAAGAACAAAGAGAAAGGGAAAACGGGGATGAAGCAAGCAGGAACCAACAGTTAGTTTACAGGAATACATGCATACATTAGTAGAGATGGGGGGGGGGGGCACAAATATGTTACAATTGTAGACAAGTTAAACGAAATCTGGTCAACAGGAATGAAGTTAAATTGGCTTTCCAGACTGTATCTGACAATATACGACCAAGTCCACAGGTCAAAATTACTTATTACTGTTACTACTACTGCCTACTGTTATTACTGAGTATAACTGTATTCCTTCCTTCCTCACTCTCTGACGTGTCATCTGGTGTTTCCTGTGTTTGCCTGCAAGTTATAGCAAAAGGGGATATGACGCCATTACTTATGGTCGGCTTTTTATGAAGTTGCATTATATTAAATACATTGTTTTTAATTTAGTGGCTAGGCATGTCCTCTTAGAATATGTGTTTGTGTGTTATTATATGTTACTATTGTTTTGGAAGTGTGTCTTTTATATGTTGTCTGCTGTGAGTTGTCTGACTTGTTTCTTTTGTTTTTTGTCGTCACTGTAGATGGGTGACTGATAGGTGACCAGACTCTGCTCAGACTGAACATTTATGAGATTTCACTGACAGCCACAGTTGGCTAAGATAATCTCATATAGTAACCATTCATGCCAGGACTCACCTTGTGTCCTCTCCTGAGTTGTTCTGAAGTGTATTCGGTGGCGGAGGTGGGTCAGTTGGGGGTCCAAAGGCTTTCTGAGAAGTAGCATTCATTTCTCCTACATGCTTTCCTTCGTCCACGCTCTTCTTGTCCACCTCACTGCTGACTGCAGCATTTCTTTCTGATACAGTTTCCTGTCCATCCTCAGGTGGTGAACTCTCATCATGTTCATCATCACGATCTACATACTTGTTGGTGTCTTTTTCCTCTGTAGAGGTTTCAGCAACAGAGTGTTCTGGCTGCTCCTGCTGTACTTCAGACTCTGCTACTGCTGTCTCCTGCGGTACTGGTTCAGTGGATGAAAATGAATGGAGACCAGTGGTCTCTAATGCCTCTGCCTGGCTTTGTATCTTTAACTCAGTTGCTCTCTCTGTCTCCTTCTCTGCTGCTACTTCCTGATCCATCTGGGTCTCACTGACTTGGTGAGAATCTGATTCAGCCACATGTTCTTTTTCCTCCTTTTCCTTCTCTTGGACTTCCCTCTCTCCATTCACATGTACATTCTGATGAGGTATCTCCTGTCTTTGCTTCACATCGTCACTTTCTTCTTCCTCTGCTTCCTCTTGCTTCTTACTCAGAGTCAGTGAAGATCTGTCTGTGCCACTGAGCAGCTGCAGGGTTACATTCTGGAAAGAAAATATCCATATGATTGAAGGAAGGACGGACGGACGGACGCACGCACGCACACACGCACACCATTTCTGTGTAAAAAAAGCACTTACCTTAATGGTAGTAACAATCACCCCCAGCACAGCCTGTCCACTGTAAGATTCACTCAGGTCAAACTCCCCTCGCAGAGAATGAAACACTCCGTTCATCACACGCTTCACCTGCAAGTACACACAGCTGGCCTCACTTTCATTGCTCAAAAATGATGAGTAATGACTTGGCAACAAAACAAACATGTACACAAATCAGCGATCAAAGGTTGTACCTCACAACTGTGAGCTATGATATGCAGCATTAGTCATGTAATAACAGGAATATTCTATACATGTGTTTGTCACTATAAAAACATGAAAAAATAAATTAATACCCTGCTTATAGTATGCAAGTACCGCTCATGACAATCTTAAAAACACCCTAACTGAAAAAATAACTGATTTATTTTTAAAATGTAATTTAAATCATCAAGTGGTTCTGTTTCCAAGGTTGTCAAACAATTATTACAAAGAATAATTTTCATAGATTTATAGATCTTTATGTTACAATACAGTGCTTAAAATGTATCCTGAAATACCTAAGAACACCTGCACTGTCCTAATGCAGTGCAATACAACAGAACCTAAATCAATCCTACATTTATGACGATTCATCATATTTATTACATTATCATATTAGTAATATCATAATTATGTTCTGTTTATGTTGTGGTACGACTATGTCAGAAAGGCGTTGATTGTGGTGGTGTTGTATTGGTTTACATTATGCTGAAAGGTTTCTAATGGAAAGTGCTAAAAAGGCCAAGGAATCTTGTTCATATGAAAAATGTGACTGAATATTTACTGGGGACACAATTTCACTGCAGTCTAATGGAAACTTGTAGATTAGTTTATATTAATATATTAGTACTACTACAATAGGTGCACAGCCTATATGGGTTTACAATATGCAACACATTACATATACTGAAAATCATGAAAACAAAGCCCTGCCCGCCATACAGTATGTAAGATATCATATGTGACACTGTATATATAGACAGGAGACTTATCAGGTAAACCCAACAGTGTAATTCAATACAACGCCACAAATTACATCCTCACTGCAGTTCACTGCAGGACATTTGTACTGAATTGGATTAGAATATGCGAGCATTCATCATATTGTGTAGCTTGTGACTTCCTGTTTGTGGGAGGTGAACAGCAAGCTGGGAGCTAACAGTGGGAGGAACTGAAGGCTCTGCCATCTTTCACTGACATCTGGAGGTGGTAATGTGCTACTGCTGATCATTTTTGATATTCTATAAGTTTCACAGTGACACTGGAAAACTGGAGGGAATAATTGTGCTGCAGCCTCATTTCATTGTTTCATTTGTGTGTGAGTGTGTGTGTGTTGACGTATTATTATAAAGAGTCGGTCTAGACCTGCTCTATATGAAAAAGTGCCCTGAGATAACTTTGTTATGATATGGCGCTATATAAATAAAACTGAATTGAATTGTATGACTCCTCACCTCTGCTGCAGTATCTCCTGAACTCTCCTGCTCTGCCAGTTTCTTCTCCAGTTCAGCCACTCTTCTCTCCAGTTTCTCCCTTACAGCCAATCCTTGCTGCTCCAACGCTGCGTACTTAAAGAGAATAACATACAGTGACTGTGGGTGTGAAAGAGTGTTTCTTTTTGTGTGTGTGTGTGCTGTAACCAGGAACATAAAAAGCACCAAACTTGTGTATGTAAACATGATGGAATGTGACATCCCTGATAAATCCATTCCCTGCCAATGATGACCATTTAATCTACTTTAAGCACAGGCTGACTGACAACTAGTCAACCAGCTTACCTTTTCCTGAAGGGCTTGCAGCTCTTCAGTCTGCCCGCGGTGTTGTTGCAAACTCTCTGAATCTCTTGACTGCTTCAGAACCGTTAACTGTTGAGAGCGAAAGAGGCCAAACAAGGCAATCACGTATCATACATTCACACTATGTAACTAACTTTTTCTTGCTGACCAACTAAAAAAAAAAAGAAAAAAAAAGAAAAAAAAAAAAGACCCAAAAAGCTGCCCAAACCACTGTATTTCTGACTGAACAGAAGAAAACCAAGTGTTCACACTTTGAGAACTGAAAATATCTAATGCTTTTTCTACAACTAGTGGTTTCATTTTGTAAACAATAACAGTAGTTACAACCAAAAAATGTAGACAACGAACTAGCTAATGAGCTAAAAAAAACAAAAAAAACGAAAAAAAAACAACAAATGGGCTGGCTAGTTAGCCTTTTTAGCTAGCTTTTTTTTTTTGCTAACTAGCTAGGCTCTAAAAATGTCAAGGTACTTTTTACATTTGTATTCTTTGGCATCAGCTAGTTTTGAGCCTGAGTTTTTGGTACATGTATTAACAGTTGTGTTGATGTGGCAAGTTGTGTTCAAGGGTTTTAATGTCACCAAACAATCATTAAATATGTTAAATGAAAGGTTTAGGGACATATTACATTTATTAAAGCTGATGTAATGAGCATAAAACATTAATGGCATATTGTACTAAGCCTTCTCTGTGTTATAACTTTGGACTATGACCTTGCCCTGCATGAAAAGATAAAACAAAAACATAATACTATTCTTATAAAGAAATAACTTTCAAGAGACAGATTTTAAAAAGAATGATCTAAATCAATGCCCTGATGACATCATCGGGGTTACTATTAAAGTGACCATAATGCATAAAAGTTTAGATCCTCTTTAAGTCAATAACCAATGAGACAAACTTCCTGATTAAATTGCACGGACTTGTGTGCGTTTGTGTTTTATCATGGCTAGCTTGTCTACCTTTTCCTGTAGCTGGGATAGCTTGTCTTGCAGAGCATCTCTCTGCTCTGTTAGTTCAGCCAGCTCTCTACTGTGCTGCTCTTTAGCAGAGGCCAACGTCTGATCACACTTCCCCTTCCACTCCTCCTCCAGCTCCACCTGCAGCTGAGACAACTGCAACACATACATGGTAACATGCCATTAGTGGAAAACAATATTAAAAATGTAGCCACTTGAGATAAACACTTCCATTAACTGATTTTACTAACTGATCCAGAAGATATTTAACAGAGTTCAGAGAGAAGACCGATTAAAAATGATTAAACCACCACATTATCGTTCATATTCCTACAGTATATTCTTTGCTGAACAGCCCTTTCATTGGATGCAACCTGTTCAGATGCAGCGTTGTCAGTGCTGGTCCTGGCCTTGCGAAGTTGAGTTCGGAGGTTGTCTAGCTCCTGCTGGCCACTCTTGCGGAGCTCCTCCATCTCCTCATCCCGACACTGACGGTCAGCCTGCCACTTCCTCTTCCTTTCCAAAAGTGTCTTAAAGGGAGGGAAACCAACTGTTCGTCAGCATTTACACGACAACTATTTTACTAACTATCATGCCTGAATTCTTACTAAATCTGATCAGTCCTTTAACATATTATCCTTGTTTCCATGGTGACTTCTGTGTACTGTGATATTAAGTGTATACTCTCTGTAGAGAACCAAAGTCCTGTCCCCTTTCACTGACAGAAGGACAAAAACAGAGGATGGAACTTACACGTTCTAGGCTCTCTTTATCAGTCTTTAGGTCCTGCACTTCCTCCTCCATGTTGTTGACTCTCAGCTCCATCTCTTTGCGTCTTTGCTTCTCTGAGCGGTACTGAGCCTGGGCCCTCTCTGCTGCCTCCGTCAGCTCTGATTGAAACACACAAACACAGCATTGTTAGACCAGTGCTTCTGCTATCATGGCATGGATCAGTTAGCGTGTAACATCCTTTATTTTCAGCAATGGGAGTTACCTTGATTTGACAGAATTTGAATGATTTGACACAAGCAAGGATTTGTTTAGTTTATCTGGAGCTGCTAACACATTCCTAAGCCCAAACCTGTTCAAATGCATGGTTATTCACACACCTGAATCATACTCTGTTATCTAGGTCATGATCAAGACATTTCAAGGTGAACCCCATGCTTGAACTCATGTTTAGATTCAAATGGCTCCACTACTTAGAGTCCCCAATCGAAACATGTTTGTTATGTCTTTCAAAATAAGAGTGCACTTTTGTTTAGGATAACATCTTCCAAAATTGAAGGAAAAGTCTGGTTATTTTCTACATTTTCCTTATTATTAACAAATCACATGACAGGACCAAAGCCTGATATAGCTTATTCCCCTGTGCCAAAGAGCTCTATCGTTGTCCAAAAACTATTAAACAGTGAGTCTAGTTTATTTGGACTCAATCCCACGTACCTTCCTGCTGCCTGAAATACTCACTAAAGCACCATATGTGTATTCATCCACCACTGAATATAGTCCCCAACAGATGTACTATGTCCTCCTGTTAGAGTAATGTCTGCTAAAAACTACACTGACCAGCTGTTTTAGGAAATTACTGAGACTTTTGTAAAATTGAAACTATGTATTTAAGACCTGTTCTTAAAGAGCAGCTGGAACAGGATTGTTTTAGCTGGCTATTAAACCAGGATTAGTTAAACGACATCTGAAGAAAAGGACAAAGGACTGGCTAAATGAGTGTAACTACATACACTCCAGTTGACAGATTATTATGTTTGTGTGTTTGTTGAAGCTGTTTTAGAGGAGGTGTTAATTCAGGTCATTTTGGAGGCTGTAATTTGTGCTGCTGTTGATTAGCATATTTGGTTTTACTGAGAGATGTTGAAAATATTTTGTCCACCGCATTTATATAATTGTGGGTAGGCTTAATATTAACCTTGAACCATGAAGATAGGATGTATTGCAGGACTGATGTATTAGACTGCATTAGTTTGAGCTAAGTGTACCTAATAATATGGCAACTGGAGTGCAGACACAAGCTATTTGAAATGAATGGCAAAATATTTTCTGACATTTTCGATTTTAAGATCAAATACACTGTATTGCAATTTCCCAAATCAATAAAAGATGACATCAACACAAACTTTCCAGCTGTGTTTCCAGGGCGGCAATGTGTTGGCTGTGGCTCTCGCCGTCCTGCAGCGCTGAGCTCAGTTTACTCTGCAGCTCCACGGCCTTCTGCTGGTGAGCTGTAGCTTCTAGCTGCAGCTGAGACAGCCGGGCCGCGGACGAGGCCAGATCCTCCGTCAGACGAACCTGATGGAGATGCAGGCGGACAGGGGGAGGGGTGAGAGGAGGGGATGGGCCCGCGGCTGTCTACAGCAAAGTAAAACCCAGGCGACACAGAGGCAGTGCAACAACATAGTGACAAGCCTGGATGAGTGGCTACTGGTGCTAGTGGTGTGAGCAGCGTGACCCTGTAGGAGAAAAATGGTGAGTGATGACTGATGAAAAAGGACAAAAAAAAAAAAAGTTAGTTCAAATGTCAATGAGGTATGATAGAAACAGGATGATTCCAGTGGCAGCGGTCAGATCCGGGTCAAATAGTAGATCCCCATGATTTCCCATTTTGTGCAGCTTGTTTGGAAATGGGGGGTGATCAGGACAAACCAGATAGTCCGATCAGCTGTTAAGTCCCAGAATTGCATTCAAAGTTAATTTAAAATAATTTGCAGAGATGATCTAATCATGGACTTATCTATTGTGCTTCCTCTAAATGGACATCATTGAAAAATTATTTGAGAGAGAAGTTTCTCCCTGAGTTTAACCTGTCAATGACAAACTTTGTGTCAGAATCACTGAGGAGCTGTCTTTGCTTTGTTTCCTCAAAACTGCTTCTGCTGATTTGAAAATAAACATTTGGAGCACTTACACAATTTACTTACTTAGTAATTTCTTTTCTTTTTTTTTGGAGATACTATTTGACCCCAGTCTGGTGGCGGTACACAGAGAAAGCAGGCTCACCTGGCCGGAGCCCAGGTCCTGAGGCAGTGCATGCTGAGAAGAGAGAGTAGTAAATGCTAGATTTTCTTCAGAGCAGCACAGCAGCGCAAATGACCAGGCAGCGAGCAGTTGGCAAAGAGTGAAGCACTTTATCATCATTAGCATTAAATTTCTAACAGTACTCAATCTCCACTATATAGATATAAAGTGTATTACTGAAGTGAAAATCAGATTGTGTAGAAGAAAGGGATGCATGTACTCTTAAGTTACTGTTCCAAATGTACCACTTATCTCTAACACAGAACAAAGTGTATACGTGTTCAGTTAGCAAAGTCATTTTGCCAATAGTCACTGTTCTGTCAAAACCATGTAACTCTGAAACACCAGCTTTTTATGAGCTAAGGAAACCAGCCCTGTTTTCAGCTTTGTGACAATACATATTTCAAATGATCCAACGGATTTTTTAAAAGGTTTATTTAGGTAAAGAAGTCCACAAAGGAACTCTTGATCCTTAAGTTAATCTGAAAAATTCGTTATCACCAACTTTGGAGATTCATGGTTTTCACCAGAAAAAGAACATGTAAAATAAAAGATTGTAGGTCCTTTTCTTGTCTGCTTTGCTTCTTTTTTTTTTACATTTGAGACCCATACATATCTATATCTATATCTATATATATCTATATATATATATCTCTCTCTATATATATATATATATATATATATATATATATATATATATATATATATATATATATATATATATATAGAGAGAGAGATATATATATATAGATATAGATCTATCTATCTATCTATCTATATATATATATATATCTCTATATCTATCTATCTATCTATCTATCTATCTATCCATCCATCCATCCATGGTGATATCCATGGTCATAGACCTTGAAAATGGTAAACATTCTAAAAGCTGTAGTAAGAGACAGCTGCATACTCACACTAGATTACATTTTGTTCACTCAAAATAAAACCATTGAGTCTTTAATTGTACCCACCTACCTTTGAGCTTTGGCCCGACAGATACTGGCTTTTTGAGGTTGATACCAATACTGATATATAAAAGTAAATATATTGTCCAATAGTCATTTTTCCATAAATGCGTAACAAACATTTTTGATAAATACCTTAAATGTGGTTATTAAAGACTTAGATCTGTATGGAGCACGACATTTTACAGCTATACCATAAACAGGTCAGTGTCCAAACTGCCTCAAACATATCTTTGTCATTTCTGTATTGACAATTCTTGTCTCTCTTCATCATCTCACAGAAACACCAATATGAATATACCTGTGATAAAATCCTTTAATCTTGGTCCCACCAAGGTAGCAGTTGGCCTTTACTACAGCATGCTCTAGATGCAAGCTACTTGGTTGACACTGTATCCAGACCAGCTGTGCAGGTTGAAGGCTCTGACCACATGTACAAGCAGTGGTCTGCAGCCACAGAGGTTCAGAATTTCAATACTCTGGTGTATGTGATGGTTTTCAGTCCATCACAAACTACTATCTTCTGACTAACAGTTCAGTCTGTCAGCACTGCAAGAGAGTGACATCATGCTTGTTACAGTGTGAATGGACAATTGATCTACAGTCTCAATTGTTCACTTTTTCACCACTAAAGACAAGCCTCACCTTGTCCTGCTCCGCCTGCAGTAGTCTGGCCTGGTTCTGCTCACTGGATGACTTGAGGGAGTCATTCCTCTGTTCCAGCAGCAGGTTACTCTGCTCCATGTACCTAGACAACCAAAGCACAACCACATTACATCCACCTCAAACACATTTAGACTGAAAGCCTTCCTGATACTTTCTTTAAGAGTGGTCTGCTGTCAGTTAGTCCAACCAATCCATTCCAATCAAATTACAGTGTGACAGTGTAGACATATTGACAAGAGAAAACTATTTGCAATATATCCTCCAAACTTGCCTATCATTTCTGAAATAGTAATGTGTAAGATCAGATAGTGGCCCATACAAAACATCTTTGAGTGCATGTAGATGCCATTTTTATCTTTTTCACCAGTTTTTTGTAATCTTCTAATTTCAGTTTCACATTGCAGCAGGAAAGGACTACAACAATTTCTCAAAGGAAAATGTATGAGACAATGCCTGTTTAAAAGAAAAAAAACACATCACACATTATGATGATTGGACAAATGGTCAATGAGCTATGGCCAATTTCCTGCTAAACCCCAAACTTCACAAAGTTTTTTGATTGATGGCGGCATGTTTTTGGACCGGTTTTGCCCACTTGGCGATTCTCAGTCCCTCAAGGCTGTATACCAAATTTGGTGTTAATACAGTTTCTATTCCAAGTGACACAAGTGGAAATAATAGTAGGTCATGATGTTCTGACTTTCTGTCAGCCATAATTGTGACTATTTGACATTTTCTGACTCACCTCTGGTTCTGGTTGATGAGTTCCCCAATCTTACGGTTTTGCTCCTCAATGCGAGAGCTTTTCTCAAAGACTTCCTTTTTTAAACATTCATTTTCCTAAAAACAAAATGGGAGTTTTCAGAACACAGTACCAATACACAGAAAGATGTAATAAGAGAATCAATATTTTTGCTATAAAAAGAGCTGAGAAAAAGTAACAAGGCACACAGGTGTGTACCTGGACAATTCTTTGGATGTTGTGCATGATCATAGAGGTTTCCATAGACATACTAGACACACCCATGGAAAGACTTCCCTGCCTTTGAAGGTCATCTATCTGTTAAAGTAAAAAAAGACAAGAACCTGATGAACCTCCTTAATGTTAAAGCCGCTTAATGAAAATATTCTTGTACATAAGAGTTTATACCTTTGAGGCCAGTTGATCCACTTTATCTGCTACTTTTCCAACACTTAATCGGATCTCTGTGTTGTGTTGTCGCGCCTCAGTCATCAAGAAGGAAGTCACATCACTGGAGCCTGGAGAAAACAACACAATCACAACAATCACAGGGTTTGTAATTCTTAGTTCAAGGTACACACCATTTACCGTTTTATACAAGTGTCAAGAGCTTAGGGTACAGGTTTATTAACAAACTGCACTACATTTTTCATTTAACTCTATACAATCATCTACATAGAACCAACACTCTTCTGGTTGGTCATAATGGCTTCCTTGTAATTGAATTGAATGCTCTTACCCACGTATGGGACAGTTTGTGCAGGGTAGACCTGGCTGATAGGCTGCAGATGAGATGGAGCCACAGAGGTCTGAGCATAGATGTAAGGCTGTTAAACAACATAATGCACTGATATAAAGACATAAGAACAGATTTGTTTATTGTGTACTTACTGATGACATTAGTACAAAATGTGGTGAAATCTGACCTGAAAGGCATGACTGCTGCCTGGCAGCCCAGGCTGTGGGGCAACAGTGGTCATAACAGGAAGTAAGGCAGAAGGTGGAGCGGTGTGAGGATGAGGATGTACTGCAGAAAAAAGAAAATTAATTTAATGCATTTACCAAGACTTTGTAATACACCACCATAGGAGATTGTGTTCTTTGTAATCCGGTGCTGCAGGAAGAACGCATACATGAAGAGATGGAAGAGGCTTACTGTGTGCTGAAGCTGGAGCAGCAGTGGAGATCTGCACTGGAGATGGAGCCGCAGGCCGATCCTTCGCTCTGCTGCCACTGGTGTCCTGGAGATCAACACATGGTGGCAGAAACTCAGTAAAATAACACCAGATGTGGCAGATAGTCATTTTATAGGGGCACTCCAGCAATTTTGTATTGCATTTCCATTACAATGGGGGATTTGCAAGAGACAGATTAAAAAACTGGATTTTGGAATGGCCAAAAATCAGTGCAGTGAGGCTGATATCTCGACTTTAAGCGGCTAAAGTATGGGTCAGGGTCCAAAAACACTGGATGCCACATTTCCCATAATGCAACTCAAAAGCGTCTTTCATTAGACCCTCTGTCTGGTAAATTCCCACATCTTTAGGGCTGCAACCAACAATTATTTTCATTATCGATTAATCTGCGGATAATCAACAGATTAGTCAATTGTTTAAACGTTTCCTTAGTTGCCCTATTAGAAGCATGTTTTGCTCTGATAAAGGAGTACAGTAAATCTGTTTAAGTGCCATACTAACACATTTATATTTAGTCATTTTCTGGATTTAAAAACTCAAACTCACAACTTCTTTCGGCTATATTCAGGCATTCTGTTGGTTGAGGGCCAAATCTGATTGGGTGATTCAAGAATATTGACTCTTTTCTGAGCAATTCTCTAAGTGATTCAGATGATGGGCTCAGCTGTTTGTTTTTTGTTTTTTGTTGAATGATTAAATATCGTAATCTTTTATCTTTGAGCTTGTGTGCATATGGAAGCTGGAGGCTTTCATGTTTCTTGCCATAAGTTTTTTAGACATATAGATACGGGTTTCTGCATCAGGCTTCAAAAGAACTTTTTGCATTTGAGTGGTCTACAGACTTTACAGGATAAGACTGGAGTTATTTTATATTTTTTCTTATTGTCAACAAATCCCATGAAAAGACCGAAACCAACAATGAGTCCACCTCTTAGTACTTTCTGACTTCCCAACCCCATCTGGGGCTCTCAGTCCGAAGTCCACAGCTCACAAATATATAGTTTCATTATTTTTTTAAAAGGTTAAAGTATTTCCTAAAACAGCTGGTCACTGTAGTTTTTAGCCATCATTACCCAAACAGGAGAAAATAGTTCATTTGTTGGGGACTATTTTCAGCAACAGATTTTTGCACATTTGGTGCTGTGGTGAATATTTGGAGCAGCGGCATGAGGTCATAGTAATGAAGGAACAGATATGAGAAGGAATGTGAAATGTCAGGCTTTGATACACACACAATACTTGTTAGTCGCATACATTCATTGTTGGTTTGGTCTTTTTCATGGAATTTGTTGACAATAAGAAAAATATAGAGTATCGGGAGACTTCTTTAACATCTACAGAAAGACGTCCTTCCCAGGATTCTGCCGACCCACCTCGAGCTCAGAGTCACTGGATTCGGGCTGGCTGGCCACTCCTGTCAGGAAGGGCAACATGGGCTGGCCCATTTTGGCCATGCGGGAGATCAGCTTGGCTTTTGTGGCATCTGGATTCTGAAGTTTGAAAAAGAAAGCTTCCATCAATACAGCTGCAAAATAATGGAATACAATTCATATCAAAGGAGATCATTCATAAGAAAAAAAAGCAGCAAGGGTGCTTACTGCCAGCTGTTCACTGAGCGAGCTTGACTTTGCACGAAGTGGTGGCTCCCTGGGAAACCAGAGAAACAAATCAGCTTAAGCGACAAAAGAGTTAAGGATAATGCTGTCAACTATTTCCTGAGGCTTAAATCTTACCCTGGTCTGCCTGGACCTGAGGCGGTCGTCTGTACTGGGGTCTCTGGGGCCAGATTCTCCACACTGGGGGCTGGGGAAGGAGCAGGGGAGGGAGCAGCAGAGTCTCTGGAGCTGGCACTGGCCCGATCAGACCCAATGTCCTTAGAAAATTTTACCTAAAGCACAAAACAAGCAGAATACGCTTCAATTCAAACTTTACAGTCCAAGGAACTAGGAGTAAAGAGGTCATGTCAGAAGTCGCATCTCCTCAAACACAGACATAACATAACTGATGTGACAGCATGATCAGATATGTTAGAAAAGGTCAAATACAAGATCAGGTGAGGGAAGTGTGTAGAAAATAGTTCAGTGGGTGTTACCCGTCGAAGCTCTGCTTCAAAAATAAGAGTGCTATCAGCCGGGACACGGTTGGGGACTCCCTTGGATCCGTAAGCGAGTCTGGGAGGGATGACAATGAGACGACGGCCAGCCTTCTTCATTCCCAGCATTCCTTCCTCCCAGCCCTGCTCACACAGAGAAGGACAGGAAGAGGGATAATGAGCTTATAACATAGTAATGTGATGATGATGATGCAGTCACTGGCTGGTAAAGCTAGGCTAGTTTATTTCAAAACAGTGTTACCCCCATTAGGTCAATTAGCAAATGCACTGGAGACTTAATAAGAGCACTGAAACATGGTGCAAAAGGGTTCAGGGGGAACCTAAAAATCTTTGAAAATATTTTTATATCATGCATCACTCATACAAAAAATATGAATCAAAACAAAAATAAGAGGAAGCCACTAGATACAAATAGATTGAAATAAAAATACTGAAATGAAATAATTGGAAAGTAGCAGAAGAAAACAAAAGAAATGAAATTAGCCAATTCTTATTGGCTAATTTAATTTCTTTTCAAAAATGATAGTGATTGTATTAAAAGGTGTTTTGGTGGGGATTTGACTTAAGCTGCAATTCTTAATTAGTACAGTATGTTTTGTCTCACTTTGATCACTTTTCCAGCTCCAACTTTCAGTCGTAGCAACTTGTCCTTGTTCTGGTTGGAGTCAAACATCTGAAATGATATTTAAGATTCAGTGAGTCGTGTGCCAGAGTGTCTAGAAAATCCACGGGATCAGGAGATAAAGTGGTGAAATTGATTAAATAATGGTGGAAGTGTGTGACCTGTCCGATGGCGTGGTTCTGCAGGAGCCAGCCTGTATACACCACCTCCAGAGAGTCTCCATTCTCCACCGCCTGGCCCTCGCCAAGACTCAGATCCTGAATCACCACGGCATCTAAGGAGGCTGCGCTGTTCGCTTTCGCCAAACATACCTGAAGAACGTAAAAGGAAAGAAGTCATCATCTAATAAATAACACAACTCACGCAATTTGGTGAAAGTTTGTATATCATATGGGTCAGAATGATAAATGATACTTGTGGATCAGGATTGAGCCTGTTTGCATAGGCTTTGTTCAGACTGCAGGCAAATCAGATTTGTTTCTCAAATCAGATCTTTAAGACAGACTGTCCCCACTGTCATTTGCAAGTGATCAGATCGGATTTGTGTGTCCAGACATCACCAACCTATCTGCATGGGTTTCTGTGATAACGACGTCGGCGTCAGTAACTGCAAATGCTATTGATGCGGTTTTCCAACGAGGAAGCATGAGAAATGGAGATCCATCATCTCGCCCTCCAAACATCGCGCTGTCAAGTTGCGGTGCAGAACTCCTCCATCACTGAGTTTCTCTGGTGTACAGGTTTACAGCCGCCCTAATGCATCACTCTGGATTTGACGTCGTCATTGTGTGTCGCGTTGTGAGTCACGCAAAAGTTTTGAAATCTGATTTGAGCGTTTAGAGCATCCGGACTGAGGCACATCTGTAGAAATCCAGTTGGAATTGCATTTCAAACCACCTCCAAATGTGGTTTGGATCCGATCTGCAAAAATCGCATTTCATGTGGTTTTTTGCTGTCCAGACTTCAATCTGGATACAATCTGGATATGCCAAAAACAGATTTGGGTTGGCAGTCTGAACAAAGCCTTAGTCACTCCCTCTGTTGGTCAAACAATAATCACAATCCTCCCCCTGTGTCACTCACCTCTATGCAGAAGTCTGATGAAGCTTTCTCAGATTCAAACATCAGAGACCAGTTCTGCCTCTGGTCATCATAGAAAGTGCAGTAATTGTTTGGTTGTACCTGCAGGGGAAAAGACAATATGAGGACCACTCGAGCTCCTGGTGCATAACTTTTCATGAGTAATCTGCTCATTTGCGCAGCAACTTGCTCCAAAGTCTACAAGTTCTACATTACATCTGTAGAGCCATGAACTTTAATATATTGTTCCTGTTGCCATGTTTAAAATTCTTTATCTACACAGTAGCTGTGTCTCAATTCAGGGGCCGTCATTTAGAGGATCCAACGGCTGGATCCTCTGCAGCCAAACCTATCCCAAGATTCATTGCACGCAAGAGAATATGGCATCCCCAAACGAACTGTCAACAGCAGCCGAGCAGGATTACGCTTTTAAATGTTAAAAGTAAAAAAGTGTAAAAGTATTGGGTTTCAACTCACGCAAATAGCTAACGATACAAATGTATCAGGCAAAGCAAGTTGAGTATCCCTGTTGTAGGGCAATCAATAGATAAGTGCCATTACTCTAAAGATATTTATAACTAATTGAAAGAAAACAAAAAGTATGAGTCTGTGATGAGCTTTGGACATTCTTTAGATAGGAAACATTTTTAGACCTAGAAATGATCCAAATGTGTTTCCATACATTGTTAAACAAAACCCCCTCAATGTGAAGTGTGTATTCCTAAAGTATAAAGTATTCCTTTATTCCATCAGATGATCTGTTTGTCCATATGTAATCAACATCCTTTACTCACCGTGAAAACAAAGCCCAGATGAATCTTGGCAGTGGTCACTTGTTTCTGTTGGCTCAAGTACAGAAGCAGCTTGTACTGCAGAAAAGAAGAGGTGCATTATTCATGAAAAATCAAAAGTCACACCAATAATCTCAAACAAGTGACCAATTAGCAAAGCTCCAACCTCTTTTGTTGTGTGGTTGCCCAGTACGGCTGCTCCCAGCTTGCCCTGCTTCGCATACTGTCCATTAATACTGCACATGGGACAAAAATGGCAGAAAAGCTTTTCACTTGACCTGGTATAAGATGATTTGGGGGGTAGTGACTTGATTTATGCAGTGTATTATGGAATTAATTTTTAGGTTTTTAAGCTCTACAAAAAAATGTTTCTCATGGGGGGTGAATACTTGCAGCCAAGCGACTTTTTACATTTAGAAAATACATTAAAAAATAAAATATAACGTGTGTTTTAATAAAAACAAAGAAAAGTGGGTTTAAAATGTTAAAATGAGGGTGCTCACTATCTGAAGGCTTGGACTGCTGTGGCGAATAAAACTGTAGGAGCTCCAGGTGGCAGAGCTGCTTTCTGCGTCGCCGGTGCTGTAAACGGACAAATCACACATTCAGTTCAGACTCCACATCGTGGCTGGATGTGAAGTCGCTGATGCCTCTCTTCTGATGGTCTTACCTGAATTGGAGCTCTTTCTGGGCTGTTTCGGCGCAGTGTACTGGAACGACTCGTTCCCCTGGCTGGTTTCCTGGTCTAGTCCAAACAGGGAGGCCAGCTTGGCCCTGCAAGGAGAACAGAGAGATATCCTTATGTTTGCCACAAAATGTATGACCCACTCTATGGTTACACTCATAGAATAAAAATATCTTAGCCTCAGATAGAAGATATGGGCTCTGACGCAGCACTGACTGTGCAGTCAGGCTAGTTCCTACTCACATGGGTAAAGTTGCTCTTACTGTAGCTGCACGCCATTTTAATCCACATAAAGGCTTAAAAAGTCAAGTACACAATGGGCTACATTATGTGCATTCTATCTGCACAAACTTGATAAAAAACTGTCAGAACAAACAACTATATGGCTGCATCAAAGTTATTTTCATTATCAGTTAATTTGTCTTTTGTTTTTTGATTAACCGATATAGAGCTGCAACGATTAGTCAATTAATCAATTAGTCAATCGAAAGAATATAATTGCCAACTATTTTGATAATCGATTAATCGTTTCAGTCATTTTTTGGGTTTTGGACTGTTGGTCGGACAAAAGAAGCAATTTGAAGACGTCACTCTGGGAAACTGTGATGAGCATTTTTCACATTTCTTTGACATTCTATAGACTAAACAATTCATCGTGAAAATAATCGAAAGGGATTTTAAAAGGCCATCAGCCCCCAGGTGATGTGTTCAAATAGCTTTTTTTGTCTGACCAAAACCCAAAGATTGTCATTTGACAAAAAAATAAAATCTTAACTCACGGTCCGCTTACTAGCTTTATCTAGAGATTTTTACCTCATCTAATGGTCTTCCTTGGCAGATTAAGTTTGCTCAGTTGTCATGCTATACATGAAAGTGCATTCTTGACCTTGGAAACAGTTTTTCACCAAAAAAGGTTTAAACTCAACAACTAACTTATTAATTTCACAGGAGCTTTCAACTGCATCTCATGGTCTTCCTCAGTGGATGAAGTCTACTCAGTTCACACCCCTCAATGACAACTGACAAACTTCATCTGCTGAACAAAACAATCAAAACTGTTGGTAATTCATTTTCTGATGATCGACTAATCAACAGCAATTGCAGTGCAGAAACAACTGGACCATTACGACATCATTACTTAATGCAACATCATTACAACCACCTCAATCATAGGCACCAAATATTCAACAGACAGGATCAAACCTGCGAGGCTAGACCAACACTTATGTAAAGTTTCTGTAGTTTCAAAACAAGACAAGCCACGCAAAACTGCCCAGCTAACGTGTACTGACCCCTGGAACTCCTTCCACTGGTAATCATTGGTATCTCCCAGAAAGGACATGTTGAAAGCCTTTAGGCCCTCATGTCCGATGGTAAGGAACTGGGATGAGGAGGGGCAGTCCGTTGGCATGTGTGAGTCAAAATCCTTCTAGCGTACAAGCGTTCCAGTGCTTCTGTCCTGGGCTACCCGCTGATCTTTTGTTCCCCGGGGCAGTCACACCACCATGGTAGATTCAACAGCATAGCAGAGTAAGAAGCTGAGGAGCTTCGACTTAGTGCTGGGTCTCCACTGAGCAGAGATAGGCTATGGCAGAAGCCTTCACCTTACTCCTCTAACAGGCAGCATGTGAGAGGAATTAGCTGCCATAACACTCCTCCCTCTAGAACAGGCCCTACACTGGCTGCTTATTCCACCAGCTCATACACACTTTGCTGCTATCACACACAATGGCCATGCAGTGCCAGACAGCAGTCTGAAAATGTAGCAAAGCGGTAACTGAATGCCTCATAATTGAGAGGCAAGGTATATTAATAGTAACTAAGTCCAAACAGTTTGGATTCCTGAAACATCCTGTCAACATCACAACAACCTCCATTTTAAGTGGCTTTCCATAACAGAAATGCACATAAACATAGAAAATACACATGGATGGCAACTAGAGGTACTATATATTGATAACCTTTGAGCGAGCTCTAAAACACTGTTTTGTTAACAGGGCTCTGGTTTATCATACAGTAATTTAAAATCTAGTATCTAAATCTATATCTAATAAAAGACAGAATTTTGAGGTTTATAAGATGACCTTTGGTTAGTCACGACATCAAGTAATGGTCTTCATAACAGGACCCAGTTAGCCCAGTGACTCAAATTTCATCGCAGACCTGAACCCATCAGACGACAGTGAGTGGAGATACGAGGGCATGTGATAACTCATCAGACCAGCAGTGGGACCAGACCAGACATGCAGTCGATATGAAATCAGTGGAACTGTATCTGAGATAACTTGCTATAATGCTCCATAAACTATCCACTTATTATTAGTTCGTTACAGATGTAATCTTTGTAAGTCTCCGTAGGGTGAAAACACGTTAGCTGCTAACTTTCACACGGTTAAAAATAGTCATGAAATTAGCCAACCCTCAACTTTCCTGGAATTCACCGCTCACTGATTTGGACATATAAAGTCTCATCAAATATCTAGCAATGTAATGGGGGTACATTTACATACCAGACAGGACTTTTATGAATATCAGGTGTCATTTTCTAATTCGGCACATATATGTTCTTCTGAGAGAACTTAATTCATATAAAATTTCATCTTTTTGAAGTAGTTCACAGTGCTTCCCTTGATATTTTGGTGGAAGAGCAAAACGTATTTTTAAACATTTACTGAAATATGTGCTTCGTGGTGAAAAATAATTAAGCCGACTAAGAGAAAAACGTACAAAGAATCGCCTTGCCTACAAACAAGGTCGCAATAAATTTCCAGATTTTAAATGAAATCTGTCCCATACAAGAGAACAGCTAACCCTGGCTAAATGGTAAGCTAGTTAGCTCGCAGGCTAAGAGCATTAGCTTGGTGGAAACAAACAAACTCACCCTCCTGTGGGAGACAAAAAGTCCCCGTCTTCGTCGTCTCCGCCGAACATCTTTTGAGTTCGAAGCCTTTTCTTGTTAAATAAAACAAATGCACAAATGAGTTAGCTATTTTACATGACTAGTTTGTTGAACTGGGACTTCCCTTTCCTGTTTGTGGTGGACTCAGCTGACTTTCCACCTGATCCGAATTCAATTAACTCCAGCTACCACTGGAGGGCGCCAAAGACCGGATTTCAGATGGATAGGTTTAGTCCTGGGGAAAAAGGTTGCGTTGAAAGTGCTGCTCACTCATCAAGTACCAGTCAACCATGACCCCTGACCTCCCAGGAGGGTTTAGATGAGGAGAGAATTTCTTAATATCAAATCAACAATGTATGGCATAAATGGCATACACCAAAAATGAATTAAGAAATAAAAACAAAATTCCTCCAGGACATAAATTCTATTGGAACTCACATTTGAAAGAAGGAAATTGGAAAAGATCCTGAATTTTGCCACGTAAGTTTTGTATACCTAAAAAGGTCAATTCAAAATTCAACATAAACTCTATCCATTGAATCTTTTCATCTCAAGATGTGTGGCTGTAGATAACCCCTCTTTTTGTGTAAATGCTGACAAAACATATTTTTAGTAGAATAATTCTCGTGTTTTTAATGCCACAATTCACCACTTCAGACTTAATAATATTATTTGTTACTATGACAGTATATGTAACAAGTTATTCATTTCCTATTTTATAGGGGGAATGAACAGTCTTCCTCATAGGTCTATTTTTATTATCTGTGGTTATGTTTGTTTATTTATGTATCTTTTTACTTTTGTAATTATTGCAATACGTTCTGTAAAATAATAAAATGAAAAAAAATGAATTAAATAAATACAATTTCTAAAAAAAGACAGACAATGTCTTAATATAGAATCAAGAAGTGTTTCATTATTAGACTGAGGTGACGGTGTACATTTATCATTGTGTTAACTCAAAACTGAGTACTGAATAAAGTAACAGTGAAAAAGAGCAAGAGAAACCCCTGACCTCCCCACAAAATCCTCTGGATATATAAGGAAATTATAAAAGATATAGCGTCAGTGTAAAATAATATGACATGCAGTAGGTCACACAGATTTGTCTCAACCTCAGTTCCAGTCTAATTAGACCCTTTAAGTCATGGTTATCTGTAAAAACATGCAGTGGAGCCCATCAAAAGCAAAACAAAAACCAAAAACGAACGAGTGACCAATTTCACCAAATGAAAATATTTCACAGTGATTCTGTTGCATTTAATACTTGGTATGCCATATGGAACAGCAAGTGTTGGTGTGCTCCTACTAACCTGTTAAATGTTTTCCTATCATCATGGCAAAAATAGATCTCATTACATTCACATAAACACAGCCATGTTTCCTACAGTCAATGTTAATTCACTCTAAGGCTCATACCTTTCTTCTTTGCCAAGTTCATTAAAAGAGCTACGCTGTTTGGCTGAACACCAAATAGCATTTTGATCAGTCATAACATTGTGTCAGATCTATTCCAACACATAGATCTAACACAGTCTAATCTGATTTGTGACATGAGCATTGTGTTTGAGTGAACTCCACAATCGCTGCTGATTGCCATCATCCATTTTATTCTAATATTTTCTTGTCCTTGTCTCTGAGAACAGCTGGCATGCAGCACATTCAGCATCATTACAGCTGTTGGTGCTGGCTGTGCCACTAATATTGGCTTCACTGTAATTTGTTAATTTGTTAGCAGTTCGTTCTTTTCTGACAGCCCCATAGTTTATATGTACCACTCATTCATTTTTAGCCATGCTAGCGGCATGTCATTCGGCTTTACAATGTACTGTAGGTCTGTCGGTCGGTCCAGACTTTGGTCCAGACAGAACTATTGAATGGATTTCCAGGAAATTTGGTTCAGATATCCATGGTGCCCAGTGGATGAATCCTCATGACTTTGTGATCCCCTGACATTTCCTCTAGCACCACCGTGTGGTTCACTAGAGTCCCAAAATCCCATACGTTCCTTTTAGCCCAGGGGTGATATTTTGAAACTCAACTGTGAACCGATTTTTTAACACCAAGCTAGCAGGAGTATAATTTGGGGATTTTGTTATGCTATTGATCCCTATGACAGCATCAGAGTGTTGAGAGATCTTTGAGGTGAACTAGCAATATTTAGCTAAAAGTGCCACCATAGCCTGATTTAGTACGAGTTAGGAATAAGCACATTTCAGATCAGATTAAAATGTATTTTTGCCTTTTTTCAAATTCCTACAGGTCCCTTTTAGCTTAAGAAGATTTGTGCCTTTGTAATATTGGGCAGATCATATTTCATTCTTAAAATACAACTTTACATGACAAAATAAAATAAACACTTGATGGTGGAACAAAGGTGTGCTTATGACAACTGTTCCTCGTTGCAAGTTGTATGTATTTGTTATAATATGATTTTACAAAATGTTCCCTTTCACAAATTAACTTAGGTAGATTTTTGGACTGATGCTCCTGCAGTTGGAGCTCAGACGTTTTGGCCTCTTTGGAGCTCTTACAGTTGTTCTATGTTGCTTTGATTTGATCACATATTAAAGTGCAGATTGACAGATTTCAGTTACAGCTGACAATTGGCTGAAACCTAATCAACCAACATTTGCAAAGGGTGCAACGGCTAGAGTCCATGAGGTTTTACCATTATTTTGTCCACCTCCTGCATTAAACAAGGTGCATTAATAGAGGGTGAAAATGTAATGGGAAACCTGTATAAGGATATGAAGCTGAATGTAATTTTATGGTCAGTTTGAACTTTGAAATGTCTTCTTAAAGGTATAATATGTAACATTTCCACATTAAAATGTCTAAAAACGACTAGACCTATGCTATATATTTAGTTTAGTTGTATATTTATATTATCCCAAATGTTTCCAACAATATTCAAACCCAGAGAAATCCCAAATTTTATTCAAGGTAACGCTTCATTTTGTCACCTGTCAGTGGCGTCATACCCCCTGTACCCCCTCTAGTTGCTATAACTTCCGAGGAAACATTTATATGATATTTCAATATCAAGCAAGCTTACTACGATGTGCCACCAAGCTAATTCGTACTGTAACGTTATAACGTAACGCAACGTTCAACACGCTGAACAAGTTATTTTTAATATGATTGTTTTGACTGCGGATAACAGCGCTGGACTAACCCACAGCTGAATTCACCACGTAACGTTAGCTACATGAGCTATATAGGTAGTCAACCCATCTAATGGTAAGTTAGCAAGTTAACGTTACGTTAGCTAAGTTACTTTTGACTATTTCATTAGAATTAATCGACAATATGTGACTAAACGTAACACGAATAAAACTTTTCCTTGTCCGTGAACATGATTTCTAGCTGAGTCACGTCAGATAGATTTTCATCCCACGCTACTTCACGACGTCATCAGCCACGTCTTTTGTTATTGTTTTCATTCAGAGACCCCTAGTGGCAGAAATGATATACTGTGCCTTAAATTGTGTTATCAGGGTATTTTGGCTCACTTGTTCATACAGCATGTTAAATCCTCGGAGCAGTTTTTGGGACTTGTAAATGTATTTGGCCCGTATCACAAAAAACAGCCATCTGGTAATAAAGTGCCGTCTTTGTCCTGCTGCAGGTTGTTACTAACCACCCTAGTCATAATGTCCCTTCATCCCTCGTAGCTCCCCACCAGTCAACACACACACAGGACAATTAAATATAATCCATCTTCTTTACTCTCTTTCAGTATTTACACGTGATCATTTTACAGCAATATTACTCTAGATTTATGGCATTTTAACCATCTTTTACCTATCAAAAATATACAAAAATAAAATCGCATCTGTTTCTTCCTATATCACAACTGTCATCAGTCCATTTCTTTTGCTGTGTGTTAGGAAGAGGTACGTGATTTCCTGTTCCGCTTCGCTCGAAGTGTGGCCGGAAATCGGATGAACTCAAAGTGTTTGCTTTGGTCCGTGTTGGGGAAGGGAGGCGGGCCCGTGTGTAGCCTCTTGATGAAATGGACCTCTCTCTGGTTCTCCCTCGTCCTGGAAGCTTTGATGGGCCTCCCTTTCCTGGTGAAAGCCACATACCAGCCCTCATACTTGGCATTCTGGAAGGCTGTGTAATTGTTCTCCAGCACAATCTCTGTGAAGATACAATCCCTGCTCCGGCCGTTGGGCTGCATGAAGAGAAAGAAAAGGTTTCTTGTCTTCACGACATACAGATAGAGGCATGCATTCTGATTCATTCATATACACATCAAACAGAAAACTGCTGCATCAAACAGCTATATCACCAATATATGTCATATCACATGATATGATAAGCCAATTGACAGTTTTTTTTAAATCAAAGTATTCTTAAAGTGAAACTATGTAACCTTTGAAAGAGGAAATAACACATTCTTTTTTTTTACAACTGAGAAGTTAGAAGCAATAAAACACACCCTTCCTCGGTTCAATACACTACTTGGTGCTACAGTCTTACTTGGTCTGGTATGACCAGTAGGTTAAGGTGGATGATGTTAGCAAACTTTAGACAGATACTGCAGTGTAGTGGACATTATTGAGTCAGTTAGCATTAAAGTTGAGATGAAAATGCCTTTTTTTTTAAACCCTTTTAGGTCACATCCCCTGTCATATTTATCAATATATGGCAAAGAAATACAAAAATGAAATTTATTTGTATTCTTATATCAAAATCAAATGATGTTTTCTTCCTGTAAATCAAAAAATGACGTGTGCTTACATAAGCTTGAACCAACCAATAACATCAAGACATCCACCCACCAATCAATCTTTAACTTGTAGCGGCACAGAGCTAAGATTCATTAGTTAGCTAGCAACAGCATGGTACATCAGTGTGCCACGCCCACTTTTCAACGTTCAAATCAAATTCCTCCCAACGTTATGTCCCGCCTGCCTATCCTGTTTCACTCAGAGATAGGTCACAATAGCGAAGCTAGTTTGTTTCATCTCGACTTTAAACACAATAGTCACTTGTGACACACAGTCTACCCTTTAGGTCTTTTGAGTTAAGTTACATAGTTTATATATCTAGACTTTTTTAATGCAACATGAGCTATAAAAATGTCTGTTTCTTCAGTTTACTTCTGTTAACAGCAACTAATATATCACATGGAGATGTAAAAATAGCCTAATTGTAAAACCTAAATGTACAAAAGCAGGCTAATTTCTTTCCCTGAAATCCTTGATGTACTGTAGTTGTTTTCTGCTATGTGATTAACAGGTAAACCTATATCTAAATAAAAAGAACTATCACAGACACAATTGTGAACCTTAATGAGCTCATCAATACTAACAAAAATTTCATCTTGACTCGTACAGGTTTGGCAGTGTGAGTTTTTCTCGGAGTGCACTTTTTTTAATCTATAAACAGACATTACATCAGCCAGAGTTTCAACACTTCTGAACCGTGATGAGAAATAGATTCATGACTTGTCATGTCAGCCAGATATGTGAATCCATCTTTTCCATTTCCACGAAGGAAGTGGAGAGTTGACTTATGACCAAACACACAGGCAGTACATGATGGGAGGGTACTTTCCCCTCATGGCTGTCAGCCGTGGCCCATAAGACTGAGCGACTACCACTCAGTCCTCTGAGGATTCCTTTTTTCCAGCACATCATGTCCTGGGGTGACTGACAAGTTATGAGACTACAATGACAATGGACTGGAGCTTTAGTTTAGGAGCTACAGTGTGTATTTTAGTGGATGTGAGATCTGATAAGGTGAGGCCAGGCACAGATTGTAAGCCCTCTGAAGAAAACCAAGCTCATAAATGGATTTAGATTTTTTCCACAAGTGTTTCATTTTTCACATGTTTTTTTTCCAGTGACATGTTGACTGGAGAGCCTTTTGTCCATTCACAGAGCTGATATGGTTATAAATATCTGCTTTACATGTTAAATGAATTTGAATCGTTTGGGACTGAAAGAAACACCATTGGTTTCTACACCCTCAGAGTACATTTTAAATGTTTGGCAAATAGTGCAAATTTGAAAATAAATGCCACCTTGTGAATTGAATAATTTTTTTTACTTCTTTGTTTCACAGCACTGATTCAAAACAGTATAAGGTTTCAGTATCTACAGCCAACATTCTCCTTGCTCTCAAATAAAAGAAATCTGGAAATGTGTCTTGTACCTTTCCAACAAGTTTCCCCTTCCGGTTCATGCAGAGGTAGCGCCCGCTCTCTGCACCTCTTATCCTCACTCGACTGCCAAAGGTATCTGTCTCGACAAAAAGACGAGCTGCCAGAAAAAGAGAGGAGAAAGTCAAGGAGCTGAAGGGCAAAAAAGTGGAGACAAACCAGACAAAAACACAGTGACACCACCAACCGCAGTTTTTTTGGTTTACACAAAATGATTAAACAAATGTTATCACTGAACATTGAAGAGCTGTACAGGAAGCTGAATATACATTCTCAATTGAATTTGTCCCGCAGTCAGTTATGGGGCACTGGGCATTACAACAGCCTTGTGTATTGGGGATATAGAGACAAAGGACTTGTCCTACTCAGAAGCTAATTCGCCAGACGATGGCTTCACGGATACAGCTGGGAGTCTGAATTAACACATAGGCCTAAAAACACCTCACAGAGGGAGGGACAAGCAGGCTGTAGGTGAAACCGCTGGCTGTGCCTGAGGGCATCAGCCCTCAGCAGGGGCTTTTGTAGATTTACTGTCAGGGACCAAAAAAAGCTCTATTCCATTTAAGATTCTCTCTTAATTCCTCTGAAGAATCTCTTAACATATTTTTGCAAATTATTGCAGGCCAGTCTTTGTTTACCAAGACCTAGTATTTGTGCCAAAAATCACAATCACTATGTACAGCCAAAAAATGACAGCAAGTTTCACTGCAGATTTTACATACTGACAGTTTGAGGCTGAATTACTGTGAGCTCTGAAGATATATTTCCAGAATAGGCCTACTCAAAGACTCTTCGTTGAAATTTCATCCACTGCATGATAAAAACATTTTGACCAGGTTCCCAAGTTGTGACTGTATTTCCAAATCCACACAAAGGTTGGCATATACTTATGTCATGTTTAATTACATGAGATCAGTACCTGTATTTAAAAAATACAATTGCAACTTGACAAACAGGATACAAATCTTTCTCAGCGTGTAATATTTTCTTCATCCAGAAGGTTATCAGAGTTTTTGAAGATTCTGGAAATACCTTTAAAATAGCTGTAAGTGTTTTTAAACGACCTTCTGGGATTTTGAAAGATGAGGGTTAGATTTATTTTTCAGAATATAGAATGCTCTGTGACTGCGTGTAATTACTAACACATGAAAAGCAGAAACATAGTCCAAACCTGCTTTTGCCCCAAATTAAAGAAAATATCTGACTGTGTGTTTTCTTGTCCTGTAGGTTACAAAGGATACAAGTGTGGATGCAGTGGATCCTTATGGAGCTCCACTGTTGGATGTACAACTCCCTATCAAAAAGCAAATAAATAAATGATCAAATGTCTTAGAAGATTATAGGCCTCAGGTCTTACCGTACATATTTCCATCCTCAGCTGTGGCGGTGACCCTTTTGCCATGAATCTGGACGTGTTTCCCGCTGGTGCGGCTGTAGAGCTGATACACCCTGACCTGTCTGCGGCTGAGCTGGTCCGTCACTGCGCCCTGCGTCCTCACATACTGGTTAAAATTAGGAGACGGGTGATTCTCCCCCTTTTTTATGCAAAGGGAAAAATAAAATACATAATTTTTTCTTTCTAATCTGGGATAAAGAAATGTATAGCCAATTGTAGGTCTATGACCACTAACAGGTTGTACAAAACGAATTTCCCCTAGAACTACTAGATAGATAAAGTTAATAATATCCCTTACACTCATATTCAAATGCGATATTCAGAAGTTATTACAACCTTTGTTTTGAACTTTTTGTAAAATAAAACAATGTCGACCAGATTTTTAGTGCGCTTACCTGAGCATGGCACCACAGCACGAAAAAATGAAATGATCTGCAAAAGTAACAACGAATAAAGAGTTGTTATTATAAAGAAGCCATTTTGTGGCAATCATACAATCAGAGTCTTACAATCAGGTCTATCAATCGTCTTACATGTAAATACAGCGCTGGTTTATTCCATACATTCTTCTTTTTATTTCATCCGATCAAGAAACGGAATCTTGAGGCAGATAAATCCCAGAAGGATGCGGCAAATAAATCCAACGCAGCTCCCACAGTGTTGCATATGCGCTCCTGACCTGTCCATCCACACCAACAAAGTCTCTGATAAAACCACCTCGGAGTTATTTCCCCTCACATTTATCAAAAACCTGATCCAGCTGACTGAGCGGCGAAGAGTTCTTCACAAGATCCGTGCAGCGCATCAAAAGCAGATACATCCATTTTTTTTTTTAAAGAATCTCGTTAAATGTTACTTTACATCACTTGGGTACAATGTGAGGGGTCCCCCGGCTTGGTGCAGCTGTGCTTGGGTTAATTCCAGGTTTTGAAAAGCCCTCTGTCTCACCGGGATCAGGCTGCTCACTGGTTAAATGTTGAAAGGCAAAGTCCCTCCCTGAAATCTTTCTATTGTGGGTGGGCACAGAAACAGGACCCCTAATGATGATTTAATAGGGAGACGCACATGTGCAGAAAAATAAATCATTCACATTCTTTAAGATTAGCGAAAGAAAAAGTAAACAAGTTGAATTCCACGTCCAAATCCTAAAGTTACATTGCAAAAGAAAACAAAACTGGTGTAAGATTTTTAGCGCAGATTTCATTCAAGACCCTCTGTCTGCCTTTGATGTAAAGCATTACTGTAGCATTGTATTTAAAAGTGAGTAGCCTGATGGCACCTTATGGGTGTGGCAATTAGGCGTTAAAGAGACCGTTGCAACCCTTCACCCCCCCCCCACATCCCTTTTATCCTATGTTAACTGGTCACACTTCCAGCTCATGTAAAAAGAGGCCAAAACAAATCATGTAGACAAAAGGTCTGTTTCATCTTTACATAATAAGCAATCAACATCCCAAGATGAGCAGGATGCTGTCTTTCCTTGTCCTTTGAAAACAATTAATTTACAAAGAAGATAAGTGAAGAAGAGAGAAATTGCTGATATTACTAAAAATTAAAATCTGTCTATATTTTGTTAGCTCCTGAGTCCAGATGAGGTATAGTTTGTGTCCATGAACAACAGTTTAACATGAAGCCTCAAGTGCCTTCACATCTTACCCTTCTTCTCACGTTCTCTTGACCCCACCACCTCCATCACCCCTGTCTAGGGTAATAAAGTGGTAAAATGCAGCAGTTAGGCATCTCGGATATGTTGACCTGCTTTTGACTGGATGACAGGAGCCAGCAGCAACTGATTCCACTTCTTGATGTCACTTCTTACTGTAAGACACAGTTAGCCCATCAATTCATCAATCAGTTCACCTCTTGTATCTCAACAATCAATATCATTTTAGTCATAAACCTAAATCGACATTAAGTGATGTGTGTACCGAGAGAGCCAGAAGGTCATAATTTAACAGTATGATGCATGGTCAAGCAAGTGTGTGTGTGTGTGTGTGTGTGTGTGTGTGTGTGTGTGTGTGTTGTCCATATAGCCGGTCCACAATAGCCTCATGTCACACTATGATGTTGCTGCGACAGACTTCCATCATCTGGAAAACCTACAGTATTTGCTGTCCAAAGAAAATGTGATGAGCGTGGTCATGTCTGATTCATTGTAACCTGTCCACACAGTTCAAAATAAATGCTTTGCAACAGTAAACTTAACAACATAATGATTGATTAGCTGATTGATCTTTCAGTCTATGTTGAAAACAGAACAGAAATGAACCCATACACATTCACAAACTAATGAATCAATGAAGTATACAGTATTTATACATAATTTCATCAACGCTATAATTTCTTTTTTTGACATTGATTCATATATATATATATATATATATATATATATATATATGCATATACATACTGCACTTACAGGTTATATACTATAGAAAAATATAAGTATATACTTCATATTGTACTATTTTGACAGCAGTCAATGATGAAAGGTGTGCACTAATGTATATCATAATGAGTTGGAACTTCAGAACATTTCCACCAATAGGCCTTTTTCACAGCAGACATTTTAACATGTCATAGCAGGAAAAGCAGTGAGTAATTAATACCATTCAAAAAGGCCCAGCTCCACTGAAGTGTCCCAATAACTTATTACAGTGAACCAGCATTCACAATAGGGTCCTGGAACAGGCTCACCTAAACGGAGCATAGTCATGATGATGATGTTATTAATTAGTACATTCATTCATTTTCCTGCTGTGAAAAAGGCCTATTTCATAATGGAGAACATCACAATTAGTTAGTGCCTTTCTATACCTTCATTAGTTTATAAAGGTGATTTTAGCCTGCATGTTGTGTCTTTTAAATTAAGTCTTCTTCAATACTTGGGACTCATATAGCTTTTATAGGATGATTGATGGCCAATTTACATGGCAAAAAAAGCAGCTATGCTCAAAATAAACACTAAATACAAAATAAATATGGATTACTTCTTTTTTCTTTTATTCATAACCAGGGCAGGTATTCAGGGCGTTGAAGGACAGCTAACCAGCTTACTTTGTATGCTACCTTGAACTTACAGCTAACCTAGATAACTGTTTAGTTTGTTTTCATTTAGCAGCAGAAGTGCTAGACTTCATGATATCACCTACATCCTCTGTTGCATCAAGCCAACATTGTGCTGCAGTCCATATATGTTGGAAAGCTGTAAAGCTGTTCAGTCTTCCTTCTGGAAGCAATGTTCACATCAATTTGTTCTGGATTTCAACAAGTGGGAAACTTGGCTTTTTCCAGCTAATAAGCAGTGATTTGATGTCTTGTTAGCATGGTGACAACATTATAAAAGTATTACGCTGGATTTATAGTCGACACAAGGGATTAAAAGGCAGTCCTACCTACCGCCGTAGGTATTGATTTATGGTTAAGTGTCGGATTTCACCCGTTGATATCACCTCTAAGATGCGTGTGTTGTATATGATCAGGCCGTATGGTGCTTTACACTCTTTCATTCACTTTGTGGTGCAGAGCAACAGCAAGTTACACACATAGATTCATAGAACTGGTGTTATGTTATATCCAAGTAATTTTTAATGTTGTTTTGCAGTGTGTCGTCACTCTCAACAAATTCCTCCAGCATCAGAAACATGTAGGGGAAAACACAAGCAGCCAATCACAATTCTTGCAGTCGACACCGTAGCCCCAAGGTGTAGGTACATTTTTGAAGAGGTGCACGCCAGCTACGTTATAACCTATGAAGTAACCTTGGAGCCTAGGCATGTAGCCACCATAGGTATGGCATAGTCCCTTATTTTACTATAAATCCAGTTGAACTTTTATATATAATATAATATTCCAACTACACTTGACATGGACATGAT
The DNA here is from genome assembly GCA_005408345.1 of Macquaria australasica. Classification (NCBI taxonomy): domain Eukaryota; kingdom Metazoa; phylum Chordata; class Actinopteri; order Centrarchiformes; family Percichthyidae; genus Macquaria; species Macquaria australasica. The sequence continues at coordinate 374,951 of SEMN01000457.1, read as the reverse complement.
CTTATAGGTTTTACCTCAATGACTGATGAAGCTCCTGACATTAGCTGATGCATAGTGAACAGTGTTTCATGTTGAGCAAAGATAATTTGAATTGCTGTCATTGCTTCTAACTAAAATAAAATCCATAGTTTCTCCGATGATGAGCTGTGGCTCAGTGGTAATAAATCACAATCTGCTAAAGCCATGCAAGATTACCTCTTCAGTCTGTGGCTGCAAGAGCTAGCAAGTTTCTTGGATGGTAGGGTTGGCTTTGGGTGTACAGTGCAGTAGCCACTGTCATCACTGTTGAATTCACAGATCTCTGGCTACGCTGTGTTGTCAGCAAGATGTTTAGGTAATAGAATATAAAAAGATGAAAAAGAGGAGATAGGGCCTAATATTTTCCCATGGTCCTTTAATGTCAAACAACTGTATGATAGTTCAGATTTAATTACAGGAAAGCCACAAACTCCCTGTCTATAATCAGAGTCCAGTATTAGGATATGGCTGTTTTTTTTTATATCAAACACTACATGTACATGCATCTAAACAGTTTGGAGATGCTGCTCAACAGTGCAGGCCAGGTCAAGACAGCCAAGCTGCAGAGGTGGTGCAGGAGAACAGGCTTCCGACTCAGACCTGCAGGCCTGTCTTTCAGCCAAAGCCAACAGCAGAAAAATGAAGAGGTTATACGGGTTTGTTTGCTGTGGGTTTTCTCTGAGTGTTCCTGTTTTCTCCCACACTCCAAAGGGTCAGGTGAATTGGAAATTCAAAATTGCCCCTCTATAGTTGGCATCAATACATCCATTTTACATTGCTTATCCATAGTGACAGCAGGCTTAGCAAGATAAATATCCTCCAGCTCCTCCTGGGGGATCTCGAGAAGTTATTAGGCCAGATGAGATATGTAATCCCCCCAGTATGTTCCTCCAGGGTCTATCCCAGGTTGGATATGCCTGAAATATCTCCACATCAAGGTGTTCAGGGGGCATCCTGATCAGATGCTTCCTCGATGCCAGATATGAAGACAACTGATGTCAGCCACCTGTATCAATGATTGTGATGTCTGTGATGTTATTTATCTTAACTAGAGATCAAGAGCATAGATCCAGCAACCCCGTCTATTAGAAATTCTGTTCTTCACTAAATAGTTTTCCCAATTACATTGTGCTGAAAAATGTAATCACTGCCTTGATTACGTTCACAGGCAACTCTTTTTTGAGTGAAATAAACGCTATATCCACCCCACCGGACAGAGGGTGGATGGTGGGCGTACAAAGCGCAGGACTGTGACACTGGAGTCCGGACGATTTGCATTGTGACTCCCATCTGTGGTTAGGTTTAGGCAACAAAAGCACTTTGGGTTTAAGGTTAGGAAAACGTTGTGGTTTCGGTTAAATGCTAACAATCACATTGTGTCTTGTGATAGTCACTGCAGACTTTTTCTATATTAAATCAGACCATGATCTTTCTCTAACCATAACCAAGTACTACCAGTGCCTAAACATAACTATAAAAAATGTAATAGTGCTGTAGTGGCTACAAGTGTATATTGTATTCCAAGATCGGAGGAAAAAATGAAATACGATGTCAGTCATCAGTTTACTGATATGTTCAATATCAACATTTTTGCAACTTGCCAGCTACGTTAATTAACAACATATCCTCATTGTGTTAATAGAAAACGTAATCTGGTCGGCATTATGTGTCCTTCAAAATGTATTTGCTGTTGCAAATTAGTTGTATATAAACGTAATTTCTAGGAGACAGGGTTGGATCCAATGATAAATCGAGAGCTATGCCTTCAGGCTCAGCTCTCTCTTCACCATGATAGTCCCGTATCTTGCCCACATTACTGCACATGTTGCATTGATCTGTCTGTCAGTCTCAGGTTCCATCCTACCCTAACTCATGAACAAGATCCAGGGATAACTCCTTCATCTGGGGAAGCAACTCATTCCCAAGGGGTCATTTGTTTATTTGCTCAAATTGTTGGAATGCCTTTACTCAAAACCTCTTTGTTCTTAAACATGTCTGACATGTAACTTTTCCCTGTAGGGAATCTATGCTGCTGATTCTGGGTTTAGTATCTGAGTTATCAATTCAGTTCAATTCAATTTATTTATTTGTATAGCACATTTAAAAAATAACCATAGTTGACCAAAGTGCTGCACAATTATAATAAAGAACAGAACAAGAAAGAACAAAGTAATACAAACATTCATATTATCAATATCTGGGTTTCTTCAAAATATCTTAGACCCAAGATTTTACAGTTTGGTTTGGTTACATGTTCACTTGGTTCTCTAGGATCACTAAACTCACTAGGTTTGGTAAGGGATTGGTGGTAGCAGCCTCTACACAAGAACAATAGGACCTCCAGCATACAAAAAAAAAAAACACACACAGATCTTCTGTTCTTATTTTATTTGTTTTTCCCTTTCCTTTAGAACCCAAATTAGTTGACTCAAATATACCATAAAAATACAATTAGAAGCAAATAAATGTACAACCAAATAAAAAAATACATTAATAACAAATTGAGGCTAAATACAGAAAATGCTTGTACCGCTCAGGTTGCATCACTAGCTAGCAACACTACTTCCCTCGCTGGCTCGCTCGATAGCTGTCAAGGAAATCTGCGTTCTACGATGGGCGGATATGTACGCTCATCCAGGTAGATGTGTGCGCTCATCCAGTATGGCCCCCTAGCCTGCTCCACATCTTCCTGCCCCTGAGGCAGTTGATGCAGTTGCTCCACAGAATCAAGACGGAGTGCCTGCCAGAGTGGTGGCATCAGAGGGCCCTAGCGCCAGGTGGTACCAAGGCCTGATTCAAAGGGCAGCGACTTGGATGTGCCGATCCAGGCCCACAGCTCTGTTTCAAGTGCAAATGGAAATGAATGAACATCCTCCACTCCCAGGAACGTCTGAGACGTTTTGGGAGTGTGCTAGGACAGTGACAGTGTTTGCGGCAGTGACTGGAGCTAGTTATGGCAGCTTCAACAGCTTCAAAGCTAGAAGATATCTACATGTGATGTGATGTTAAGGAAGGTTCACAGGCGGTGGACTTCTACCTGTTGCCTATTTCCCCAGTGGGATCTGCAGAGATTTTTTTGGGAACTCTTTTTCTGCCATGGACCACAGGCCGAGGGTACTCCTCTGACAGCACAGCAGCTAGTTCTTAGTTGTGTGGTGCGATTTGCACAGGTTGTGAGGCAATGAGTTGTGCTCCCCGGGTGGGACTTGGAGCATTGCCTCATAAACCAAACTCTACAGGGGCATTGGAAGACATTGTCTGCCTTCTTCACAGCCTCCCATCTCTAGTGCTGTCATTACTCAGGGATGACGTATATCTCACTCGATGCTTCAAGCAACGTCTGTGGGAGCACCATCCGGTTTGGATTTACACATTTACATTCAGCTTCAAGCTCGAAAGCATGTGGTTAAGCTGTGGGACCTCAACACGGGCGGTGCTCAGTGGCATGGACACTTGACTTCCACATTTTTGCCCAGTCAGCAATTGGGTCTATACAGCAGTTGCTGTATGCATGGATTCGGACCCAGCGGGGAGCACATCACATCCCTAACAGCCTTTGCCTCCAGTGGTAACCAATAGCGAAACCCGTTAGAAGGAGTAGCATGTGCAAAATAGAAATAGTAGTTACATGATGTAAGTTCTATACCTTCAGTTCTATGAGTATGCGCATAGCCCAGTAACTACATACATGGCTCCTCATTTATTCCCATTGCTGAGTTCAAAAGGAAGATGAACAGCAGGTGCACTGGTGTTTTATAGTATGTGGTTGATACCTTCTTATTGGGTGGTGAGTGCAAAGTTCTGTCTCAGCGTGCCCAAGGCGGAGCCTCGATGGGGTTAACTAATAGTAAAGCCCGTTAGAGGGCTATGCATGTATTCATAGAACTGGAGTTACATCCAGCAATTACTATTTATCATATAATTAGATGATTTCCTGTTTCACTGTCCATGATGTTAGAGTTTACATGAACAACCCTTCACAATCACTACAACAAATATTTCTGAACTAAATTGTCTATTCTTTTATGTTCTTTTATGTCTGTTTATTAAATTAAATTACACAAGGGATACAAATACATCTTGTAGCCTTGTTAATACAGGGAGGAAAAAACTGCTTTATAGACTTTTGAGCAAAACAGTGAAATCCATTTCTCATATAGCTCAGGTCTTCCTCTAGGCTACTGTAGCTCCAGTGACAAGTGAAAGGAGAACTGGTGGTCTCCAAACAGCTCTGACCACATCGTAAAAATCTCAGCCATAAAGAGCAACTGGCTACTCTTTCTGACCCTGCAAAAATAGAGGCAAGGGTTCAGAAAGTGGGTGGTCCCCTTTATGAATGTTCAAAAGACGAGAAAAGTAAAAAAGGAAAAAAAAAAAAAAAAAGACTGGAGGATTCACTTGGACAAGCAGCTTGCTCCTCATCAGCAGCAGCTTCTTGTCCTTCATGCCACCCGAACCCACAATCAGGTCAGTCTTCACTGCTCTCAGTTGAGATTCAGCAGCCTGGGAATGCTGCGCTCAAAATGTGAACATAACAGTCATCTGTAAATGTACTTTGGGCACTTTTTCATGTCGATGAACACTCAAGTCATACACTGAGAGGTGAAATGTACAACTCTGTGCTTATCACAATGGCTGCTGACCCTTAGGTATCGCCCTGCCATTTGCAAGCTGACCATTTGAGCTTGCCAAATTTGACACAGCTGACGCAGGCAATAAATTTGAACTAGTTTCCCCACCCCCTTTATCCATAATGAGTGCTGACCTGCAAAGCCTTTGAACACACACACACACACACACACACACACACACACACACACACACACACACAAACACACTCATGCACACATACCAGCAACACTAACGTGATAATCATGGGATAAAGTTGTATTATATGATGAAAGTCACAAGCAATCTGCAATATGGGAAATCTGCAGAAGTGTGAAAATGAGTAATGATGTCTAAAAATGTGACATGGTCGGATTGATTGAGTGTGTGAATAACTAAAGAGGATATATAAGAGCTAATGGGTGGCAGACAGCATTGTCAGGGTGACCAGACTGTGCTAATCCCCCTGAGTCCCTCAGCGCTGCGATGTCCGACAGGTGAAACCCAAGTTGCTGATCCATGATTAACACTCGCCAGTTGCTGACAGGCTCTGACTGCTTCATCCACAGGCCAAGAAGCTGGGAACATGTCAGACTTCAAAACTAATAAAGTGACTCACACAACTGCCCTTCTCAGAGCCACGGACACTGAGAGAGAGGGAGGGTCTGGCGTGGGGGGGTTACGAGGGGTGGTGGTAATGAAAATAGCCGGACGTCCAGCTACGTCGAGGCTACAGATTCAGACAGGGCCCAGCATCTGTGTTATTTTTAAGGAGCAAAATGTCACTGAGCAATGAATATGCTCAAGACGCATATCTAACAGGGTTAGATGCAAGGTCACGCCAAAGCCAGATCGCTTTCTGAAGACAGACGTTGTAAATGGTAGTGACACACATGCTACTGCTTTGAAGTAACCAACGCTCCTGAGAAATTGATTGTTAGCTTTTAATTGATTGTACTGGTATGTGCACATGTACACTTTCTCAAACAATAAACTATTTCTATTATCATATATATTCATGGATACTCAACAAACATTTAAAGGCACTGAAAGCCCCTATACTTAAAGAAATGCCTTCCTTCAGTTCACTTTATTCACTGCTTGTTATGTTAGTAAGTAGAAGCTGTACAAATAATTGTACAGCATCTGAGCAAATCTAGGTGATTTGAGACTGTCCTGGTAGCTAGCCTCTTTAGCTAACAAACTACAACATGTGAGTGACACAATTATGAAACTGTTAGATGGTGTATTTTTCCTCTTTTGTAGGAGCTTAGCTATTAGCCTTAATCTAGTCTTTGCGCTAAACTAGGCTAAACACTTCCTGGACCAATCTCTTTACTGAATGCACAGAAGTGACACTGATATCGATCCTCTCATCTAAGTCCTAGGACGAAAGTAAACAAGCATATTTCCCAAAAGTAATCAGATACTTGAAGGACAGAATTTCTTACACCCATTTTTGGTAAAACAGCTTTCCTACAATGAAATCAAAGTTTTTCATTCAGTCACTTGAACATATTTCATGATGTAATAACTTTGAAAAGGTGTATGTACCTTTGGATGCCTTTCCCTCATTAAATTGATAATATATCCTAATTTATTATGGCACTCATAGTATTATTTGCTGCACAACACAGAAGCAATAAGACATCAAACATTACAAGGGTCAAATATTTACATGTTTTTACTGTGTTGATTATGCCATATTAGTTGCAACCTCCAACATCCTCACAAAAGCCAAAAAGGGCTTTTCTGTGGCAAGAGAAAAAAGCATGCAAACAATTTGACCTCTGAACACTAGCATTGGGAAACTGGCCATTTATTAGAAATTAGTTATGGATGGAAAAACATGTGACCTCCTGCTCCCAGAGGACACATCAGGCCATTATATTTGACTGGTTTGGGATTTCAAGGACTCAATGATAGCCATTTTCGAGATTTATTCTGTCATCAGTTGACAGCAAGACTACAGACATATGTCGCTGATGTCACTGGGCCTTGCAGTCAAAACACGTCTTGGACCCCAAAGGAATTCTTCAGAGAAATCCTTTCAAAATAAGAAAAAAAAGTATGTACAAATGAAGCCAGAAAGGAGGATTTCGTTACCCCATAGGAGTAGTCAACAGCACAACAGTAATGATAATCCTATGTAGAGTGAGACATAACAGGGCACCAAACATACATTTTTAAATGTTACAAAAGATTACAAATGTAAATGGCTGCATTTATATAGTGCTTTTATCCAAAGTGCTGTACAATTTGCCTCTCATTAACCCATTCACACACACTCTCACACCAAAGGCAGCTACCATGCAAGGTGCTGGCCTGACCATAGAGAGCAACTTAGGGTTCAGTGTCTTGCCCAAGGAAACTTCAACATGTGGACGGGAGGAGCCAGGGATTGAACCGCCAACCCTGCGAGCAGTGGACGACCCACTCTACATCCTGAGCCCTTTTTATGCAAATAATTAAAAACGGAAAATGTAGTAACTTTCTCTTATTAACTTAGTGTATTAGCTTTACCCTTAGGCCAACATTAATATTTTGGATTAAAGTTACCAATAGCTCATAGGCCTATTAATCTTTTTTGATCATTTTTGTGGTGAAAACATTTTCTTACAAAATATTATTCTTTGTCTCACTAATAATAATACTAAAACAAATTGCAAACATAATATAGAAAAAATCTGATCAAAATGTATCATTAGATTCAATTTAGGTGGACGCCTTTTCATAGTGTAATTTTGCTCATTTATACAACAAATATATATATGATGTAAACTGCATCTTGTCCATCTAGTGTGGATAATACTGACTGGACCATATCTAATTTTAAATCAGTCGCTTATTTCAGCCCCGTGCTTATATTGTTCAACCCTAATAGGAATTATAATTGATTTCTAACGTAAATGCATACCAGTCATCGTCAGCACAGTGAGAAATAGAGCCACCAACCTAAAGCCAACACTTAAAATTGTTGTTATGAAGTGCGCTGATCAAAAAGAAAATGTATTCCTCTTGTTTTTTCAGTGACTTCTTGTGAGTTTGCTGATTTATTCCAGTCTGGCATGGGGTGAAGTGCCAAATGTTCCACCGCTGGGTGTAGATTTACACACTGTCAGTCATCTTTTCTGGCTGCCTCTAAATGGTTATATTAAACTTTATTCCAGCGTTAGACATCCTGTACAAAAAAACAAACACATGAAATGCATGTATTTGTTTTGTGCCAGGTTTAATCCTAAACCTGGTATTTCATTTCATATACCACATCACAGGATGCATTTGTTTAAGTATTAATTTGGTGAAAGTGTTTTTTGGTTCTACACCCTTTGAATTCAAAAGCCTCCTAAGCTTCAAAGCTTCTTTGACATTAGTATTTCTTGTCCCCATCAATGGTTTTAAAGCAAAGATATCCCATATTTTATACAATGCTCACAATAGCCTTTATGGATATTCCTCTCTGCATGTGTATAACTTAGTGTTTGCCTACACAGAAGTATGTATTTCTGTTATATTCATGTGGAGAATTTTTCTCACTCTTATGTGTAATGATTTCTGTGCCACAGCACTGTTGCAGAAAGCAAATAGAAATAGAACATAGCAAAGAAAATAGATTATAAATGTAAATATTTACGAATACAAATTTCTGAATGTATGCATATGTAATTCCAAAAATTACATCATAAAAATGTGTGATTTAACAGCATAAATGGGGGTGATTTAACATATATATTCTATAATGTAATATATAGAATATGTATGTATGCATTTAGCTGGTCTGGTGAGAGCTGGGGCCCACGGTAGCGAGTGCAGGGCCCCAGTCCCAGCTGGTGTGCAGTAGTGGAAGGGCTTGATGTGGGGCTGCAGCAGCTGTCTGCTCCCTCCGCCCCTTGCTGCTCTGATCTCTGCTCTGCAGTTCACACCTGATCAACAACGACTGCACTTCACACAGGAATTTTCCATTTTCTATTTTCTGTCACCCTCCGCGGCTAACCCCCACCACACAACAGCCCCCAGGCCAACGGCAAGACAAGTGTTGTCAACTTGGTGGCTGGTGATAGCGACACCCACACCAGCCGGGTGACACAACAGCATGACTGGTATTTCAGGCCTGCTTCCATGACTCGGTTGCTGTGGAGGGAACGGAGAGTTACTGGTCCTCTATTGTTAACTAAAGCCAGCAATGTGGTGGCTGATGAAAGACAATGAAAATGCTAACTACATCGTCAGCGAGGAGACAGTATGGGGCAGAGCCTGAACTGGACCAAAAAAGATGCCAGTACCCTAATTCAGCAGTTGCATGACATAATCATCGCATGTGATATATTTATATTTATACGCATATAATATAATATATCCCACTTTTAAGGGTCGCGACCCTAAGTTTGGGAAAGACTGGTTTAGTTGATTAGGATTAGAAAAAAATATCAGGGTCAGAGCCAATCAGAGGCAGAGTAGGTGCAGGTCTTCGCGGAATACAGGTGGGAAAAATAACGCCCTACATAACTGCATCTGTGTGATGTATGTAATGAAATGCATACAAAAATACATTAATGGGTCTGAAAACGTGCTCTCTGACTGAGGTAATGTTTGCGATTGCAGATGTTATCTTACTAGCCGCCATTGGCATTCTGACATTCCGTCTCCCCCTCGTGGGCTCGTCCCTAATGTGGATTAGGCAGCAAAGTGCATTTATTCAACAATGTTTTGACGGTGGAAGAGCCAGTAATGTGTGTATTTTGTTTGTATTAACCTAGTTAGTGGGTATGTGTGTTAACCTCTTAACACACATACACCTCTTGTGGTTGTACTAATAAAGACTGTCCTTTCTCAGAAATAAAGGTGGATGTAGTGTGATGTTGGACGGTGGATGGTCGGGCATACGAAGCATCTCTCTTAGACATTGGAGACTTCTGTTTGCATCCTGTTTTCTCCCAAAAGTTACTGTTGCTTTCTTTAATCCATGACCATAATCCTTCTTTAACCTTAGCCAAATAATTTTAGTTACCTTAACTTAACCAAACCTCAACCACAGAGATGGGAGATTTAAAAAAAACCCTCATATGAATAATTCTGTAACGGTCATTTGAGTTGTTTTAAAAGGCAAAAACATCTATTTTGTCATTCAGGTATGAGGACTTGTTGGCGTTTCTGGCTGTTACAGTATGTTAGTGGGACATGATGCAGAAGAAGCTGTTCAAAAGTTCAATGTGAAAATATTTGTATGATAAGCTTCACAACTTTAGAAACTTTAGTAATCTCATAGGAATGTGAGCTCGCCCGTATTCATGCGTTGCCAGATGATGTTGCATTATGTTTTGCATGTATTGTTTACAATATGATATAATACAGTTGTTTCTCAGTGACTGAGTCAAGTGTTGTGGATGACCACAACATGGCCCTCTTACCTTGCTGTGACCTCCACAGGGGCTGCCATCAACCCCTGTCAATCTCTCCTTGCATCCTCTCAAAGGCTCCTTTACAGCCAGTGAGGGCCCAGACTCAGTGGCCCTACTAACTCTGGTGCTGGGGACAAACGCATAGAGCCACTCAGAAAGCCATCAGTCACATGTTCCACAGACATAATGACATAAAAAAACAAGGGCTGGTGTTTACTTCAACTAAGAGGAGGGTAAACTGCCATCCCTTGGTGGTAATGCTGATGTGGAGATCAAGACAAGCAAATGTCTATTATTATTCTGCTCTCTGTCTGTCTGTATTCTTCAGGATAAAAGCAGAATTCACAGCAACAAAGGAATGAATACATGATACACTTAAAGTGTAACTCCACCCTCAAATTCAGCAAGAAGCCTCTCTTCCAGCAAATATAAAAAATGCAACGAGCAATATGCTTAAGTGTGCAGTACCACTTTGTTTGGATAAATTCAATGTTTACACCAAAAAAAACTTCTCTGAAATGTCTTTTCTTGCTGAAATACTGCAAAGCCAACCAGACGAGTTTGCCTAGAGTGATGGGAATAAGTGTCTTACCTGTGCAGGAGGGGGGTGGGGGGGTGGGGTTAGGTTGTCATGGAGGGACAGCGTAACAGGACACTTTCAAAGACAGCACTTAAATACTTTTAAAAAAAAAACACAAGTGCGTCTCTTGTTTCTGCTCACCTGCGAAGCCCCAGCATCAAGCCTCGAGCAAGTCGCTACAGCACCCATCGTTGCAACTGCAAGGACAGAAGTGGCTTTAACACGCCAGCATTGACGGTTAGTGTGTGAGCTGCCCTCCCACATCCTCCCTGTATTGTCTCCATTAGTCCCTAACAGGACAGCATTAATGCTCTCAGAAGGTTGGATCTCACTTCTTGAGTTGCCAGTGGTCAAGTGGCCTCTATCTGAGGGTGCTCTGATAACAGCGTTTGATATTGTTTGGTTGAGTAGAAAGCACACACTGGTGGGGATCAAAGACGTTTGCAGTAATGCCATTAGTCCACTCAGTTGGGTCACAAGTGCATGAACTAATAGGGTGATGGCAGGCCTCAGCACACTATTATGCAGCAACTAATTGCTTTTTAATTACACCATAATTGAGTAAAGCTGTTTTTCATGATAAACATGTCACCAACTGGGGGAGGGACCATGTATCTGGCAAGAGAAAAGAGGTAGTTTAAGGTGACATGCTGTGTCAGAAAAGAACATTCAATTCAAATCAATTCAGTTTTATTTATATAGCGCCATATCATAACAAAGTTATCTCAGGGCTTAGAAATTTTAGAAATAAAATCAAAATGTCTCTCACATTATTTCATGAGTTTTGTCCTCTAATTGTTGGATGGAAACATTACCAGTTATGCAGCAGGTTTCCCAAATTGTTTCATTTGAAACAATTAGTCCATTGACAGAAAATTAATTAACAATTAATCAATTAAGAGTCAAAAAATAAATAAATTAAGCATTAAGCTAGCCGTGCTAGCAGCTCTGTGAGGCTGTACTTTGGCACAATGGTGCTTTTAGTGTAATGCCTATGCTAGCATGGCAACATGCTCATAACAATGTTAGCATGCTGATGTTTAGCAGGTAGCCTCTATTGTTTACCATGTTCACCACCTTAGTGTAGCGTATTAGCATGATAACATTTGCTAATCAGCACTAACCACAGTAAGTAACACTAAGCACAGCTGAGGCTGATGAATGACATTAGTTTGGGTCTTTTGTCATAAACCAAAGCGGTGGACACACTGAAATCTTGACCTGACGATCCCATACATCCTCTGGGAAGCACGACTGTTGGTACAGAATTTCATGACACTCCATCCAATAGATGTTGAAATATTTCAGTCTGGACCAAAATGGTGGCCCAACTGACCCACATTGCCATCCCTACAGACATGCAGCTGGCATGGCCAAAATGCCAATCATTCTCTGATTACAGCTTCTCAAATGTGGGGATTTTCTGTTTTTATCTCTTTTAGATCATTGTAAATTGAATATCTTTGAGTTTTGGGCTGTTGGTTGGAAGAAACAAGTAATTTGAAGACGTCACTTGGCAAATTGTGGTGGACATTTGTTTTGTATAATTTTCTGGCATGTTAAAGACCAATTTTTCCCATTTCTGATATTTTCAAGACCAAATAATGAATTGATTAATAAAGAAGGATTGACATATTAATTGATAACGAAAATAAACATTAGTTTAGAAATATTTCTGTTCTTAGTGGGACCCCCTGGAAGCCTCTAAAGTACCCCTGAATATCCCCAGACCCTTAAGAGCTGCTAGTGCAGACAATTGAAATGAAACCACAGGGGTTATTGCAAATGTTTATTCATCCCAATGTCCTGATCAAAAAGTTCCTGCAGGGATGCAGGCAGGAGGATCAGCTCCCAGCAAGGTTCTCAGGTTCAGACAGGAGGCATCAGCAGACTGAGGGAACAGTCAACAGCCGAGCAGAGATAAAGCCTGAGATCTGACAGCGGATACGGTTACATGTTACTTCTGATAGCTCCCAGCATTCCTGAGAAAATGTCTGCCTATACCTCACTTCAGCACTCCAGCCCCCTCTCCCTCCCTCCCTCTCTCTCTCAGGTTGACAGGCTGAGCAGCAGACACAGGGGTCCACAGCAGGGTGCGTGCGTGTGTGTGTGTATGTGTGGGGGCAGTGATGGACAAGCATAGCTCCCAGTATAGCTCTAGTCACACTCCAGTTCAAACAGAAGCAGCTCTCTGCTCTCAGGGCTGGCTGGGTGCAGACAGCAGGTCAGTCACAAATAGAAAGAATCAGACACCTACTCCTGACAGTGTTTGTCTTTTACACCAAAGAAGAAGAAGATGTACGAGGAGAACCTCTCATCCATCATGGCTGTTTGGGGCTGTTAAGAGAGAGATGTTTCCAAATAGAGTAATGGCGTCTATTCTGGCAGTAATCATAGAATGCTAAAAAATGAAAGAGCTTAGCTGTATTTTACTGTGTGAATACAGTAATACAGGAGTGATGAGCATGTCACCTCCAGACAGCTCTGCAAGTCAGACTGCTTATCCTGCAGAGCAGCACGGGAACACAGGTTATGGCTGAATGGCATCTTTAGGAACAAAACAGGGTTTTTGATCATTTTTATGCTTAAAAGGTTGACTACATTTTGTACTGATGTTTAATTTATAATAATAATAATTGACTGAGTACTGTTTTCCCAGTAATTTCATACGTCACGGTGCAATTAACACTGAATGGGCAGTGGGCCCACTGCACCACACAAAGTCTCTCAGCTGAAATCCTGATGAAATATTTTCCAGATTAGAAGCTCTTCAAGAAGAGAGAGAGACAGGCCGATCTGCAGAACTGTCTTTCACACAGATGACAGCACTGAGGCCAAAATGCACTACTCACTACTATATCAGTGCAACTGGAGGTACTGTTGCAGTGGGCGGCAGCAAAAAACGACTGTTGCATCCATAGACTATATATAAAGATGGACGACGTGTCTCCACTTCCTCTCATTGTAAAAAATGAAGCCAAAATACCACGGATACTGGAGCTGCCATCTTGCGCTGGTGACTAGACCGAGTCTTTATATTTACAGAGACCCAACAACCATGAGCAGCACTATGCGACAGTGACAAGGAAAAACTCCCTTTTAACAGGTAGAAACCTCGAGCAGAACCAGAACCAGGCTCTGGGTGGGCGGTCATCTGCCTCGACCGGTTGGGTTGAAGGGGGAGGGGGGGAGCGGGAGAGAGAGAGCAGGAGGAAAGAGAACATACAGCAGCACAATACAGTTCCACATAGGGATGTAAAGCAATAGTTGTGGTAATGGTATTGATGTTAATATTAACAGAAATAATACTAATAGCAATATTATAATAGCAATACTAATAATAAGAGCAATAACAGTAAAAGCAGCAGCGGGTGCAGAGCAGGAACACGGGGGCAGCAGGTGGCTGCAACCATAGATCCAGACTCTACAGCTGGATCTATGGAGGCAGAAATACCTGCAGAAAGCAACAGAAGGAGAGAGAGAGAGAGAGAGAGAGAGAGAGGAGAGAAAGCACACAACTACGGGAAGCAGTCGAGTTAGTAACAAGCATTGATGGGATATGAGGGCGTACAGATGGAGAGGAAGAGGAGGAGAGAGGAGCTCAGTGCATCATAGGAAGTCCCCCGGCAGTCTAAGCCTATAGCAGCATAACTAAGGATTGTAACTAAGTAGTGATCCGCGCCTACACACACTCACAGTTGTCAATTATGACGTGACACCCCATTTTTATAGCATCAAATAACTAATTAAAAACAAACTTATCAGAAAAACGAACACTTGAACAAACATCAGCGTGATAAGAACTACCTAAAATGACAGAAACCTTCTTTGAGAAAAATTTATTTGACGTGTACTTTGATTTTTCAGTTTGGCCCATGTCCCATCTGCTAACGGGGCGGGGTTTATGACCTATACTGCAGCCAGCCACCAGGGGGCGATCGAGATGTTTTGGCTTCACTTTTGGGGAACTGTCCCGTTGTCCATCTTTATATACAGTCTATGGTTGCATCAGAAAGGGTGATTCTGGCACTGTATAATTCGCAATCTGGAAACTTGCTGCGCTGGCCAATCAAATACTTGCATTCTATTTTCCACATATGATGCCATTGTACCAAAGATACAAAGGCATCATATGTAGTGCTGTTGTATTGATTATACTGACAAGTGTTTCTATTATTTTGTCCACCCCAGTTATATCAATGAGGCTAGGCTAAATAACAGAAACACCTCTCTGTATAATACAATACAGTTCAACAGCAGCACAAACTATGTCTTCCAAAATGACCACAGGGTTTAAGGATTTATTGCAGGACTGTTGGATAAACTGGCAACTGAGCGTACCTTTTCATCACCGTACATATATAAAAAATGTAGACTCAGGAAGGAATTTACATTAAAGTTACAAAACCCTTACCATAAACTTAACCTAATTCTGAAACAAACATTTTAAAGCTGTATTCATTCATATTTTCATATTAACAATGGATCAAATGCATAATGTGAAGTGGTTGCTCGTAGTGATGAACCCACACAGAATTATCCCTAACTCTGCAGTTCCTCTTAGCTCTCTCGCGCATTTCAGCACAGGCAGCTGTTTTCAGTGAAAAACCTATGATAAAGCCACTGCACACTACCTGCCCAGCACCAGACAGACACAGTTAGAGACTAGCTGGTGAACACAGTGGAGCATTTAGCAGTGTCACATATCTTTCTCAGATGTTGGTGAAGACCAATCCAGAACAGGTGAGTAAATATTGGGCTAACATTCGTCAGGTGGACAGAAACACGACTCCAAATGAAAGATAATGTTACTCTCTGTCTGCGTATGTATAAATAGGTAATGGTTTGCTAACATGTTCACCATAACAACTTAACAAGGTGATAATATAGCTACGATATGTTTACAGTTAGTTCCACTGCCCCCAAGTGGCCAAAAAACAATTAATGCAGCTTTAACTTTAACATAATTCCAAAAATATCTTAAATCTAATTACAAAGGTGTGTCAAAAATGTTATTTGGAAAAAAATGTGTAGTGTAAACTTTTCTGAAGAGATTTACATATTGGAATTAATGAAAATCTTACATTGTCTTTAAGTGAAAAAAAAAAGTATTACAAAACTATTATCATACTAGGTTAAAGTATGTTATATCATGGAGGAATCTCCATAATATTGGTAGTTGATAACATTGACTGGCTAGCTGTTGTCCAGCGTTTAATAAATGGTTAACACTCCCTGCCAAACCAGCACACTGTATCAGTCTAGCCCTAAACCAGAAGACCATAACACTTACAAGAACAAAAAACAAAGTGACTGTTGCCGCTCCATCATTACAGGAACACTGTCTTTAGACAAGTCATGCATTTCATGTCTTGACAGTTGTTTAAGCCTTCAAAAGTGCAGAAAAGGGAGAAAAATGCAGAACAGTGGTGAAATCCCCACACATACATACACACCCTTTTTAACACATTCCGGAAGCCGCCGATGAATGACATCCTGTGAGGTACTGTATCTGTCAGGCCAACCCACCCACTGCAAATGCTGACCGCCTCAATACACAAGTGCACCTGAACCGTGAAAGGAAGGTGAAAATTAAGTCTACTTTGGGGCATTAAAAAAAAAGCCTGTGGCTTATCTCCCGGCTGGAACGATGCCTTCCCCTATCTGACACACAAGGAGGCAGGGAAGCCACCCTGAATGGGAAACAACATGGCCCTTTACAAAGGCCTGTTAGAAACAATTAGTCCTGAGTGCCAGGGTTTTGATTTGACCGTCTAATTGCCGGTTCAGGGTTGAGGGAGTGTGTGAGGTGGCTGGGAAGGCCGGGGAGCTGTGAGGGCCCTGGGGGAGAGCCGCTGTCACACAATAGCAGCCTTTATTTCACATTCAGCTTCTACAAAGTGGGTGTGCTCAAAAGATTTAATCCCACATTCAGACCTGACAAGAAAAGTCATTCATATTGAAAAGGTGGGTACAACACTGTTTCAGGTGCCTCCCATCTACTTCCACCTTACCCCTATTATAGTACTATTATAGTATACTATAGTTTTTCTTCTACAGATGAACAAGGTAGAGCAGGAACCTGATCCTTGTCAGGATCACCTCTGAATCCTTCACTGGCACTCCTCTCAATGGGCTTGCTTTTTCACAGAGGCCAAATTGACCAGGATACCATTCCTGACTGCAGTGTGTGTGAGTGATGAGTGGCTGACACAAATAACAGTAGGCCATGCATGTAAAAGGATGGGACTGTGCTACAGGATTACAGGAGCCTCATACTTTCACCTCCTAACACGACTGGGATTTCACTCCCCACCCCCCTTTCTGTTTCAAGAAGTCCGTCCTCACATACCAAATCCCCCCGTACTCTTAAATATCACCTGCTTTCTGCTCCTTTAATCACCTCAATAGGCATTCCTTCATGCAGTTTACAGCAGCCTGTCGTGCACAGGTAAAAGGGAAAAAATTCTTTCAAAACAAAGGTGAAGCAATCCATACAAGCTGTAACTGCAACCACGACAAGAAAACTTCACTTTAAATACATGCATGAAATAGGTGCATTAGCAGATTGAAGTCATTAAGTATAGAAAGCAAAAGGACTGAATGATCTGTAGGTTTGTCATTTTCACCACCCACCGTTTCATACAATTTGGGTCTTATTTTTGTAGCTTTGTCCTATAATAATAATAATAAAATTGCCAAGATCTGTGATCGCAGCAAACATTTCTCAGATGGAGCAAGAAACACGAGCAGTCAGAAGATCAGGCGGGTTTTAAACAAGCCTCCAGGTTATCCAAACTTATTTAGAAGAGAAAACAAAGGCAAACAGTAAATGATTACCAGACTGTTGTTAACATCCATCACAGTTTACATACTAACTTCCTAATTCAGCTATGACCTATCATAGTTGCCGTAGTTGTGAGCAGACACAGTATCTCTGTGTGAGATCCTATGAGGGATTATTACCCACATTTTGGGTGCCTACACTTTCAGTTTTACCACCAAATTAGGCAGTGGTAAAACCAAAGGTTAAGGACAGGCCAAGGGTTCCACAAGATTGGTTAATTTAAAACTTAGTTATGTTTACATTCAATGTTTCTCACCAAAACACATTGCGGGTATCCTTGAGGTCCAACAACCATGTTGAATGTATTTCCTTCTTCATGAAACATTAGCAAAAAGGATTTTATTTATTTATGGGGTTTTTTGCATTTTTTACATCCAAGTTTGCTAGCTGAAAGTCTTCTTCTTCTTTTCCCTTTCAGGCACATTGCTACTGTACACTACTTTGTGCCTGCGCATGATCAAACTGACTTATTTACATTTACATACAGTACATGTATGAGCAAATCTCCATGAATGAATCTTCAAAGTGAACTGACTACACTCCATCACCATTGGCACTGACTGAATCAGTAGCTTTTAGCAGTGGAGCTCCTCACTGGTGACTGAGCTCAGCTGTGATTCACAGTATGTTACTTCCTCTTTAAGCTTATTAAAATCAATCATAATCTGATAACTCAGTGGTAAATAATAGGCTGCTGAACTATTAACCTTATATACAATGCTTCTATAGGGTACGTTTGTACTGAACTAAACATGACAGTCTGAATCAGCACTGAAAGTCAGACCGTATGAACAGTGATCACTTACTTAAGTGATTTGTCAATTTCCACCTCTACCCTAATTAAAACCCTGTTTAATGTGCACTTATGTCACAGCCGAATGGCATGACAGCTCACAGTTGATGGTTGTCATAGTAACTCAACGCACTTTCCATTTCACACGTTTTCCAGGTACATCGCAGTAATAAATAGTGACAGTCAGAGCAAGTGAAGGAAAGATTTGTAAATAAGGTTCATGCTGATACATTTCATCTCTGCAAACCTCTGCACACTCCCCAAATCTCAGCTACGCATTGTGCAGACCTGTGCGTCAAGCAAGCTGATGGGTTGGTTCAACTTCTGTTGGGTAGTAGCTTCAAAACGGAGAAGAGGCAAAAACTCACGTCATTTAAGTTGTGTGTACACAAGCAGCCACCCAATCATCTCAAACAAGCCCTGTGCATGTTTGCCTACATGTAGCCTGTAGCAGCATGTTTCAGTCTTTAGCTTGCAACTGTACAGACTTTGGCTGTTTGGCTGCATGTGGGGACAGGGATATCCATCATTGTCCAAGCTCATATTCGGTGTCCTATGGTCACTCCCAACATCCTATCTGTGTGAGCTGGCTTTATCATCTTTGGAACACATGAAAAACAAGACAAGGAATCACCTGACGATGGAATCAAATCTTCGGAATACACTCTCTTCGATCCCCCATCAAGAGGCTGTTAGAGAGAAAAATGGTGTGTTCTACTAAAATGTAAGGAAATTTTGCTTTTAAAGAAATAAATTCAACCAATTATCATACTCTGTTTTGTTCATTGTTTATTTTAAGTCCAATATTTATCTGCACATCGGCACAGCATGAAAACCCCCCAAAAACAATCACCATGCCTTGAGAAAAAAACCCTATGAATTAATGCCGTGGTTTCAAAAACTTCAGGAACCACTGGTTCAGATACAGTAATCTGGCTAAACTTGTTTATAACCCAACTAATGGTCTGACTGCTCATGTTTCTTGCCCCATCTGACTTTGTTGTAGTGATGTCACAGAGTTCCCAGATCTCAGCAATTACTCTTATGTGTTATTACAGTGTTATTATTACTGATAGAAATGATGGCTAAAACTGTACAAATATGCCCCAAGGTGTAATAACCCTTAATTGTCTCTAAAGATAATCTCATCCAGGTTTACACTGTGTTTTCCAGCAGGCCATATGCGCCCCAAGGTGTGCTGTATTCACATTCATCAGAGAAAACCCTAAATTTCTCTACCACCTCAGTCGACAGAGAAGGTCACTTCAAAGCAGGGACTGAGTCACAGGAGCAATAGAAGCCTGGGACCGACAAATGCACCAGTTGTAAAACTTAACAAGGTGTGAATGCCCTCTGAGTGCCCTGGCTCTCCAGTATGCAGGGGTAGCCTGTGGAAGTTCTTAGGGCCTGTGGTACACTGCAAAAAATGTTGATTCTGACAAGATGTGGTTTTGTCAGTCAGAATGAACTACTTCTGACAATGCAAGTCAACAATGCACAGTGGGCATGTTCACCCAGCTGAGACGAAGATACCAGAGCCCAATTCACATTTGGATTCACACAATTTACATCCATTAAGCCAAGCTTTTGATCTACCTGATGTGTGCTCTGATGAAGGTCTTGTATATTGAAAGCTTGGCTAAATGGATGTTAACTGATCAGATGGAATGCTCAATGGATGTCAATTGATTACATTTAATCATCAATTCATACCTTCAGCAACACAATTAACAAGTGGCCTGAAGTCCATCGTTATCATTCTGGACGATGTGGAAACTCTGCCGATACTCATCTTCAGGAGAAAGTTGGCCCTGGCTACATTTTGTGGCTATCAGCTGTCAAGAGTCAATCAAATTTCTGTGTTTACCTTCTGATTTGATTTCACATCAAGTAGTTCACAAGTGCAGAATGAATGAGAATTTGATTACAGCCATGAAAAGCAACTAATTACTGACGTGGCTTTAAAAAAATTGATGCTGTAGACCACTATCTAGATGCTATCACAATTAGATAATAATAGTCTAGGAAAACCATAGTTTTTTGTATTGCTCGCAAAAGTTCACTTCTTTTGTTGCACACCTTTTTGGTTAAGTTAAGAGTAACGGGTTTGGTCTGGTTTCCCTTAGTTTCAAACAAGACTAAGAGTTTAAAGCCATGCTAGCAGCTCTGTGAGGCAGTCATGTTCATTGTAAAGAAAACCAAACTGTGTGTTAAATTAAACAAATTGAAGTACTGCCCCGATGATAGTGCTAGATGAAAGGTCAGGGGATCACCAAAGTTCACAAAGACCATGAATGTGTGAAGCAAATTGCATGGTAATCCATCTAACAGCTGTCGAGATGTTCCACTCTGGACCACAAATGTCAATCTCATGGTGGCGCTAGAGGAAAAGTCAGGGGATCACCAAAGTCTGTACGATTCATTCTCGGGGGTGACCGTGAATGGTTATACAAAATTTCATGGAAATCCATCCCATAGTTGTTGAGATATTTCAGCCTGGGCCAAGGTGGTGGACCAAACCGACAGACTGACATTGCCATGAAACATCCTGGATGAGACCCAGTCCACAATTTGCTGTACATATAGAAATGAAAAGATTGGATTTATTTTTGCATAAACATGGTGAGATCAAGCCCAGCAAGGTCAACCAACGTTGACATGGAACAAGTGGTGTGATTTTTTTTTTTTCCTATATACCATTTTAGCTCATGTTTTAAAGCAAGACTTAGCAAGATAGCAGCCACTGTGCTGCTACAAATATCATTAGAGAGGCAAAGTCCCTGCCCTTCCAGTGTCCCCCATGGGACCTTATTTCAGAAAGAATGTGTACGTTTGATCCCATTTGAATTGAGCCATGAATTACACATATAATGTTTGTTAATTTAAAAGATCATTTTACAAGTTAGAAAGTTGCAGTTTGTCGTAAAGACAAAGTAAAGTATCGTTTAGTTTTGTGTGAGACCGTTCAGTGAACTACATCTCTCGTCTCGCACAATATACGTCACCAACACCAACATGGCCGTCAGTGTAACGTCATCTTACTTGATGTGTTTTATCCAGCGCCTCCTGGTCTTTTTATCAGCTGGGTAGCGAAAGAACGAGCAAGAGCTGCTGCTCGTGTGACTACATCCTGGTGCAAAACACACAGGCATCGTAGCTTCAGCGTCTTTTACTTTTCAGTTTTACAACAAACTGTGACTTTCGTGACTAGCAAAATTATCTTTTAAATTTACAAACATCATATGTGTAATTCATGGCACAATTAAAGCGGGATCAAAAAAATCTTCTGTTTCTCGCCCTTGACTACCATACATTTTTTCCAAAAATAGGGTCCCATGGTGGTCCACCAGAAGGGGAGGGATGGATAAAACATAGTGTAACAGTAGCACAAGTAGAGAAGAGTAGTCAGAGAACTGACTCAATAATGTCAGTTATACAAGCAATATCAATATCTAAAGCTAGCTAACATTAATCACCATAAGCTATGGGTCGAACAGGACCAAGTAAGGCTGTAGCAGCAAACCCTGAGTAGCCTATATTGACTTGAGCAAGGGTGTGTTTTATTGCTTATTAAGACGTTTTCATTTGCAAGAGGAAGACTGTGTTATTTCGTCTTTCAAAAGTTACATAAAGTAGTCTTGCTTTAACAAAAATAGCTAGACATGGGCTTAAATGACATGTTGAGGTGGACTTCTTTTTTTTTTTTTTTTTTTACAGTGTAGCAGCTCTTGGGGGGAGGAGCGAGTGTTTGGAGAGGAAACATCAGGTGGCTGGTTGGACCACCGGCCCTGGACACTTCTGATTTATCTGTGCATTTCAGAATTATGTTGCCGACCTCTTCACCTCACAGCCATTTGTGTCACCCCCCAAGTTCTGTTCAGGCAATCACCCCCCCACCCCCCCAAACCCTACCAACCACAGAGAATACCATGCACTACAAGCTGCTGTGTCATCTACAGTTCGGTACACACACATACACACTTGGTCTATAATAAATACTAGTAATACTAATAGTCACACAGATAGTCATGGTTTGATTCACCTCTATTTAGATCTTAGCCTGCTGAGGAAAGGGTATTTGAAGTGGTCTTTAAATGTATTGTGGAATGTATTAAAACATTTTTGACTTAAACGACCTTCAAGATCATGGTCAGGGTTTATTAACCTTTTTTAGGCACTAAATGACTTCACTGCACACATCTACATATTATCAAGTGTATGTTTATTGTATGTTGGGTGATAATGAAAGTCTACAGTGAATAGAATGTCTAGCATTGCCTTTATTGAATGCTGTCGATTTGTCTCGCTGAAACAGCTTCCAGCATATTTACTACAAATGATGATGACATGCCTTTTGATTACAGTTTCAATACAATTTCTCAGTTTCTTTCCCTCTTCATTAACGTGTTGTCAGTGTGTGCTCTTCCAGCATGTTAAACAAAGGAACAGTTGTGACATTCTGTAATATGTTTATGTAGTTGCATATCAGCGAAATCCTACTAAAATCTGCAGGGAGAATGAGACAACAGTCAAATCTGTGTCCTATTGAAACTGCTTTTCAGAAATTAGATTATGGCGCCCTCTAGTTGATGTAAAGTGTTATGGCCACAAGGTCTCAGAAGTCAGATACCAGCAAAAAAATATTAACCTCCACCAAAAGTAATACTTTTTGCAAGATTTTGTTTTTCATTATAACTCATTTGCATGTCAATTACTTTGCAAAGATGACGCACTCAAAAATATGGGGTGAGCAGATGGTAAGGGAGAAGAGTAAAAAGAAAGTCTAAAACGCTCTGTTAAAATAAAAAATAATAGGAATCAATAGAAATTTAAAAATAAAAAAAGTTGTGGTAGACTAATCACTTTAATATTAATGATGTACAAACATACATATAGTATGTGTATAGCATTAGTGCTGCAACACATGACCATATTCTGCACATTATTTCCTTGATTGATCAGTCAATAATTTCGTCCATAAAAATAGCAAAAAATGCCTCTCTCCCAAGCTCAAGATGACATCCTCAAACTGCCTGTGTTGTTCAACAAAAAAAATCCAAAAATAAAAGACATGAGTTTTACTATTTTTTTATGGTCTACACTTGTTCTGTCTTATCATCTGTGGAGCACTTTGAACTGCACTAAGTTTGATTTGATTTATGACATAAGACAGAGAAAAGCTGCAAATCCAAAACAGAAAAACTGGAACCAGGGAATGTCAGGCGCCCTTGCTACAAAAAAATGACAAATAAATAATTGACAATCAGAGTAGTTGTTGATTAATTATCAGCTAATCGTCAAATTGATCAACTGACTGACCGCCCCAGCCCCTATGCAGCATATACGCATGTACATAAATATACATATACAGTAAATGCCCATACATTTACATATACTTACACATGCCTAAATACACACATATACCCATATATACTTCCCCTGCACTGTATGCAAATGCACACGAGTTGTGGTCATTTTTGCATATATTATTCTTGACTCAGCTATTATCATATAGCTCTAAGTTCACTTACTATTTATGAATGTTATGTTGATGTTTGGTATTTTGTTTAACTGCAGTTAACACCTACTGTACACTGATGGGCTGCCTTTTAAATTCTGATGAAACATGTTGATGTTGAAAATGCCAAAATCCAAAAGCATACTGCAAATGCAAAGTGTAACATGCAATCTTTAACACTGGAAAGATATCCCTATAGCTCCATCATCATGTTTTAAATGATGTTTTAAAAAGTGGAAAATCATTAAGGTTGAAAAGAAAAACAAAATGTGCAATGAAGCCATTGAGTCTGAGACTGAATACTGAAAAATGTTTCTTAGTTCTAGCTCAATTATTTGGCAGAATTAATATTCTGTCTGCATTGTTGTGGGGGGGTTGGGGGGGGGTAAATCTATCTTCATGGTTAGATTGTTTTGGGACTTGGGAGTTTCTGATGTGTTACATAAAAAATCTTCAAATATTAAAAATGACCCTGAGTCAATCAGGACCATTGTACCTGATGATCTGCTGCCCTGCTGACCTCTACACTGCAGTTAACAGTGTGTGACACTGAGCTGGTGTAGAAGTAAACTACAAGAGAAAAGCAATTTGTGGAAAAGATGCCAATGATTCTGGAAATGACAGATGGTGCTCACTAAAAAAGGTTACTGGGAAAGGTGGATGGCAGGATGAAACAGGGTTAATGAGAAAGGTGGTTGTATTTTGAGGAAATCAAATATGCTTTTAATGCGACGTGAAGGGGATCAGTTGAACCCAGACCACTATGACTTAATTTAATATCTTCCATTTTTCTCATGGACTGAGAAGAAACCACAATGGGCCTGACAAACTGGTAAAGTGGTTTACCAGTTTGAGGAAGAAGAAATCAATAAAGTGCGGAGTTGGACACATTAGCTGCTGTACCATCTCTAAAAGTCGTTTTTTTTATTTCATAATGGCATTTTTCCCACTGACACTTTTATTTCATAATGTAACTGCATGACAGTGGTGTTGTTACAGTCCTCTCACCATTTCAGGTAATCACATGCCCTCTGTCTCGAGATGCAAGATATGACTGAGTCGCACATTAGTCTCTGTTGTGGGTAAGTATCAATACTGCCAGTATTACACAACCAATACTAGTTTTGTTATAGCCTGATGTGTGATAGCAAACTTTAAAATGTTGTGATGTGAACACAGCTATCGTTAGCTGACGCCGGTCACTCACCAAGACACCTGTCCAGTTCTCCACTGGTTCTCCTCACACCACAACTCAGTTTCTCTCCTATGGCTGTTATTTCAGTAGCCACCAACGTTATTCAGTTACCTCAGCTGCGTTTGGTTTCTAAAGACGTTCCTCTGAGACAGACACACAATTATGTGAAGGGCAAAAAGACAAAGAGTCTTTCTTTGTGGTTGTTCAAGCCAAAAGGAGGTAGCTAACACTGCTAACACTAGTTCTTCACTTTGATAATCCAAGCTCAGAATTACTTTGGTATTGTTGTTGCTCTGGCTAACTAACAGGTGCTTACTGGCTAAATTTGGTAGCAGTTGTTGAGCTGTAAAACAGTCTATAAAGTGGCATTAAGTAAAAATGTCATTGGGAAAAATGCCATCATGAAATAAAAAGAGTTTTGAAAAAGGGCAATTTGAAATAAATCTATTATGAAATTAAAATGAACCAAATATCCTGTAGTTTTTTTACTCCATATAGATGTACTGTAAAACTCCTGATTATTAATTTCTTATAAGAACTGAACTTGTCTTCTAACTGACTTTCCTTGGGCTTCCTATGAATGGAGCTGCTGTAGCGGTAATGTGCGTAGCCTATGTGTGTGCGTGTGGATGCGTGCGGGGGTGAGAGGAAGCGACACATCTCTCCATGCAAAAAATACATCAAAAGCTTAGACCAAACCCACAGCCGTCTGCTGTATAATGCGCGCCCTTTATTTCTGTGTGTTTCCTTGCTGGGCACTAAGTGCTCGCACGATTTTACGCAGAGCTGCCGGGCTGCCGAGCGCACAGAACCAGTATCCAGTATGGGTCTCCGGTGCGTCCAAACCATCCCTTCTGTGGTGCTGCTGATACTGGCAATAGTCGGGATCCTGCTGGTGGTTCTCCCGGCTAGAGAGATTGAGATGGCTCCTGAAAACATGGTAATGAAAACATTTTTTATGCATCATTTCATAATTGGATAAATGCCTGCGAATAAATGTGCGATTAGTATTCTTATTAGTAGTAGTATGGATTCTTTTTTTAGCTGGTATGTTTTTGAGGTTTTTTAGGGACCTTGGGAAAATTATTGTTTGGGGGGGGGGGGTCATTTTTCTTTAGCTGGTAGAGGTAGAGCAGTAGAGCACACTCTTGGGGGGGCACGGGAGGGTCTTTTTTCAGCCTTTGGAATATAGTTAATAGTTACATAGGTATGTAAAAAAGACATCTCTTACTTGCACAACGTTTCATAGATGAACTTTGCCATATGCAGAGGACACCAGTTTAATTAATGTGGTTGTGCACATTAGAAGTTCCATTAAGATAATACATTTTAAATTGGGGTCCACAAATAAAATTCTCATTCTAGTTTAATACTGTTATTAAATATATTATTTTAACATGTTGTTGGGAGGGTGTTGCACTTTGCACAGGGTTCAAAGAAAACATTAATTAACCTGGGGAGGGCCTTGTGAGACATAAGGTTCAGCTCCCCCTCACCACCCTAATATTTTCTGTGTAGTCTCTAAGTGATACTTAACCTGTGGGTTACATATTAAATGTCACTACCCACGAACAGGCTATGTACAAGTAGCATGTTTGCTCAGACCAAATATTCAAATATGAGCATTTCACTTGTTACTGTGGCTGAAAAATCTTTCAGCTGTTGTGTCATCATAGACAGAGAGATTGCCCTGTACATAAAATGGTTTCAGTTTTGAGCCTCACATGTCCTGATCTGAACTTGCTCAGTCTTAAGTGTCAGCTAAATGCTCAAAATGAAACATGCAGCTTTTTACACATTGCCTGACATTGCCTGCCAACCTCAAAGTTCAACAGGTGTTATGCAGAAGGAAGTTATGCAGAGCACCAATGAGGAGACAAGACAGTAAGAAACAGACAAAGAGTGCCAGATAAAGGAAGTGGTTTATGTCTTTCTAAAAGCATATTCATGCACTTTAAGTGCTCTTCCTTTTGTTAATGTCACAGGGACTTTGAGCAGTTTGAAAGTACACCTGCATTGGTCTCATTCTGCCATATGCTGCCTTTGTCCTTTGCCTACGGAATAATACTTGAATAGAATGTGATGCTTTGAAGTTGTCCTTGCAAAAGAGGACACAAAGGGAGATAAAGTCAACATTGCTGAATGAGTTAAGACACCACAATAGCCCAAAATTGTTACTAAAAAAATTCTTTGACAATTCACAGGAGGTCTAAGCCACATTTTGTCAATACACACACACACACAGTACACGCAGTTAAGTGCAAACTAAAGAGAGCAAGCCTAAACAAGTTGGAAAACACAGAGCGGTTACAACTGCTAATACAAATACTTTAGTAAATAAAATGTACAGAAAATAACATGTCACATTTCACCATTTTTTACAGGTCTACTCAGTGAACCTGTGTTATCAGAGATGCACTGAGGTACATGTCATATTAGGTCAATAAGATACATCAGCAAAGCAATATACTGGGGTAGCCCGATAGTTCGCGTTCTGAGCAGAATTAGCTCAAATGAGGTACTGGAGGCACGCAGTATGTTCTGCCACCATATTGTATGTTTCTGACATTTAAGGTTCTGTCTGTTTCAGTATGGAATCATTCTGGATGCAGGCTCATCTCACACCTCCATGTTCATCTACAAATGGCCGGCTAACAAGCAAAATGGCACTGGTATTGTTACCCAGCACAACGTGTGTCATGTAAAAGGTGAGCTCCACCCAGAGCGCTGCATCATCGCTTTAAAATGAAGGCTTCAAAGGCTGATACTGACAACAAGATGCAGGTTGTCCTAAACCCACCAGAGAACTCCCTTTAACTATCTACTGTACCATGCATTTGGTTGGTAGAAGTAGTTGTGGTTAGCCTGCAGCCTGGAAGGTACTAGAACTACTGCCCGAGAAGTGTTGTTCAGGGCTAAAAATTAATTTTCCTTAAAAGCAGCAAATATTCTGCATTTTCTAAGAACTGTGTTCTTGTCAAAGTGGAAACACCATCATGGGAACCAAAACTCTCCACTGAGACACAGATGAATTAAATCTCTGTCAGGTTTTAGTGTTAGATGTCAGTCTAACACTATATTACAGTAAACTGTCTATTTAACCAAATTACAAAAAATATATATATTTTGTCATTTACCTCTTGTGGTATCTAGCCATGTAGATAGTTTTGGTTTAATTTACCCAGGTTTTGAAATATCCATCTCTGAAACGTAACCTTCATCACAATATGGTGCAGGTCAATTTACAGTGCTCATAGCATTTACAAATAAAATTTGAAAAAAGTACATCAATCTCCATTACAAATATCCAAGATATATTTTTCAAAAACTGCAGTCAAAGAGTCTTTTATACTTAGGAAGGTTCCTAACTGAGTGAAATATAAGAGCTGGTCGAATCCTCTAAATGCTAAGGAAAGGTGCTTCAATGCTTCCTTTTTTATCTCCTTTAGTATAGGATACACTGGACTATCCTTTACCAAAGGAGAGGAGATGATGCCATCCCACAATTCCAAGTTACAGCAGCAACATTTAAAGCAACCACGCCAGACCCACATCACTAACATCTGCTGTTGCATAAATACGTAGCCTAGTATAAGTGCAGTGGGATTCTCTTAGCACCGCGGTCGTCTTTTCCTAAGTCCTTATGAATTCTCCTTCATCTTTCCTTGACCTCATGACGTTTTATATTGAGGTCAAGGAAAAGTGTTTAGGAAAAGGCACAGGATGTAATTTTTTGACTATTTGACCGCAGCCATATTCAAGTAAAACCAAAACTATCTGCGTGGCTAGATACCACCAGAATATATTTTCTGGAACTGACCATTTAACCCCGGACTGTCGTGGTGGTAAAAACACTCTCACTTCCACAATGTCATCCTGTAATCAGAATTTAACAGAAGCAATGTCAACATGCTATGTCTTGTGCAAGAATTTTGCTCTCAAAAGGTCAAGCCATCTCAGTCATTGCCAACTGTTCCTTGTCTTATTTTGGTTTGTTTTCAGAGTTTCCTTAGAAACACCATTCAGAGCCAATGCGGTTTCTGAGAAGGTCAGGCTGAGTTCTTTGTAAGCAGAACTACTTTATCTTTCTGTCAAGGTGGAGGGATATCCAGCTATGCAGGTGTTCATGGTGGTGCTGCAAAAAGTCTGGAGGTCTGTCTGGAACAAGCTGTGAAGGATATCCCCAAATTCAGGCACCACCAAACTCCACTCTATTTGGGTGCTACTGCAGGCATGAGGCTCTTGAAGTCAGTAAAATATTATTACCACGCTCCTCATCAATTATCCATGAATGCATTCAAATAGATCTTGGAAGGATTTAATATTGTTCCATTCCCCATTTAACTCTCACCGCTCTTTAACAGCATAGACAATGCCACAGCGTCCCAGCAGCTACTGAAGGAAGTGGAAAACAAACTGCAGTCTTACCCATTCAATTTCAAAAATGCAACCATCCTGAGTGGACAGGAGGAGGGGGTGTATGGCTGGGTCACAGTCAACTATTTACTTGAAAACTTTGTCAAGGTGAGCTCTGACTTTTCTGTTTCAGCACTGTCCTTTCTGTTCAACACATAGAAAGTCACAGAGGAAAGAATCCACCCTAAAGCTCTTTAACACTGTTACAGTGAACCCACCATGGCTTGGAATTGAAACTTTCTGACTTTGACAACACCTAGTGGTAGCATCAAAACAGACTGAAAGATGCAGTAACATTAATTACATACAAGACTAAAATGCAGCACATGCGTCATAACGACAGGAAATGTAGCCGAGGTACAGTAGCCGAGATGTGCTGATCCCCGGAGCAAAGGCGATCAAATTTCATACAAGCGTAAACTTGTGTTGTACAATTCAGGGAATTCAGACACAAACAATATTAGCTTTACCTCCATTTTGCCTTCCGTGCCTGGCTTGCTGCCTCATTTCTATTGGCCACGCAAGTATTTGTCACAGCACGCTGCACACGTGCTTTGCTCAACGCAGCCAAAAGTCATGGTGGCGCAGCGCGAGCCATTGGAAATAATGGAATTCAGAGCACAGCGGTGCCGCTGTCACGTTGTCTCAGAAAGCATTTCAGTGCTCAGTTAATGCCTGGCATGAACGCGCATTTAGGTGCTCAGGACCTTGTTTTGTGGGTATTGGGATAGGCCCTTAGTTAAGCGTGTTAGCATGCTGAGGCTGATGGGAATGGGAAATTTTACACAATAGTGGCGCTAGATGAAACATCAGGGGATCACCAAAGTTATTAGGATTCATCCTCTGGTAACCATGGATATCTATATAAAAAAATCACTAATCTAATAGGGCTGTTTCACTCTGAGCTAAAGTGATGGACCAATTGACAGACTATGACCAACTGACATTGCCATAGATTCACATTGATTGCTAAAAGATTCCAAACATAGGGGCTTTAAAAGCGTCATAGTGTTTTTGGCTGGATGTTTTCCTTTGAGTAAATTCTGTTCCCTGTTGGAATAATTGTATTGTCCTACATCAATTAAAATTTTTATGTTCTCTCTTGCCACTCAGTATGGTTTTGTCGGGCATTGGCTGAATCCAGGCAGAGAGACAATTGGAGCTTTGGATTTAGGCGGGGCTTCCACTCAGATTACTTTTGAGACCTCAGATAACGTGGAGAACAAGGATAATGTGATGAAGCTGACGCTTTATGGACAAACCTACACACTATACACCCAGAGCTTCCTGTGCTATGGCCAAGACCAGTTCCTGAGGAAACTGCTGGCTCATCTTATCACGGTACTGTTAAAACAGAAAGTGTATAGACTAACAGTAACATCAAGATTTTCATGATTTCTGTCTTAAGGATTCTCTTTCTTCTTGACCACCTGTGAGGTCAGAGGTCAAAATCAGCTAAATAACAGTACTCCTGGACCTCATAGAAATTCACTGTCTTGTTGCAGTACACTTGCCAACCAGGATGTTTGAACCAGAGTGCCCTGGGTGAAGGGTGTACTCCACATGGACTACACCAACATGCTGCACCAAACTTGCTTAAAGGAATAGTTTGACATTTTGATAAATAGGCTTAGTCGCTTTCTTGCTGAGAGTTTGATAAGAGGATCAATAACACTCTGTCTGTCCTTTGAATATGAAGCTGGAGCAGATTTTACTACTGTGGGACAAAGCCAAACTAGCTGTTTCCCCCTATTTTCAGTCTTTATGCTAAGCTAAGCTAAGCGGCGGCTGGCAGATTCAGATTTAGCAGACAGATGTGAGAGTGATATGAATCTTCTCATCTAAACTTCAGGCAAAAAAGCGTATTTTGCAAAATGTCAAAAAATATTTAAAGGACCTGGCATTTTATTGGCATTTTAGTTAGCAAACAAACACTGTATACAAATTATATGAAATATTACAAACAGTACAAAGTTTAACCCTTTATAACCGAGCGTAGCATCGATGCTACACTAGACATGTTCTACAATACATTAAATAACTTTTGAACCGTTTCTGATAAAGTCGAGCTTTACAAATTTACACGTGATGGAAATATATCATCAGATGAGGTTGTCTATTTTCCAATGATATGTAACACTTTGATATCTACTCTCAGAGGTGATATTGACCAAAATATAAAGACAGCGCCATAATTTATATATTCTCACGTTGTCTACTGAGAAAACGCCCAGGACAATATCCAATAAATGGCTGTAACTCACTGACGAAAAGGTGTATTTGCACCAATCTTCACATGGAACTCCAAAACACCTAAATACAACTTTTCACATTGATAAGCCAAAAATCCCCAGGTTGACTATGGAGTTATTCAACAAAACAGTTTTTTTCCCTGGGTGTTTTTTTTAAATGTCAAATATGGTATGCTCACACAAAAGTAATGCATGATGGTGACTTTACACTGCACCAGAAAGAAAGGGTGGTTTCCCCTGAATCATATGATGTATAACACTTGATAATGACTGAAAGAATGAGCTTAGAATTGGCAAAAATATAAAACTATGTCCAGGCGTTTCTTTGTCTATGTAGGTTTAAGAGGGTTAAATGCACAGACACACATAAAAACAATAGGACATGTACAGTAAATATACAGTATACATAATAACCAAGGTACAAAGCTGCTTTACATGGTGATTGTTGACATCTCACATTAGGTAGAAACTAGCTATTGTAGCAAAGTTGCCAGGCTGCCAGGTCTTGAAATTCCTCAATGGCAAAGTGAATCTGAGTTTTTCCAGTTTAAGGTGGTGCGTAACATATTTGAATAGAATCAATAGAATGAATCTGCGTGCTAAAAAGGTAATAAACCTTGCCACAGTGGCAGTACCCCAAATTCAGCCAAGACTGGGTCAGGTTCTACCCTGTGCCCCAGGGTATCAGACAAAATTTTAAATATAGAGTTCCAATAATTTGATCATTTGGGGCATAGCCATGTGCCCCAGTGAGGCAGGAAATACCCCACAACGGTCACACAAAGGATCTATATTAGGATACAATTTAGAAAGCTTGACCTTTCAAAGATGGAGACAAACACTCTGAACTGTAGAAGACCATGTCTGGTCCATATAGATGCTGAGTGCACTGTCTTGGGCTTCTTAAGTGCTTCAAAGTGCACTTTATTATTTGGAATTGGTTAGTTGTCAAACCAAAGGCCCTGTTACTAATAAACTCTGTTTTTAGTCATTCTCAAAACATTGTAGATAAAGCTGGAAACATAGCGAGGTGCTTTTAACTAAAATTCACAATGTATGATTGCACATAGGGAGATTAAATACTGCCAGACACTGTAAAGTGCTTGTGAACTAGTTTATTTGGAATGCAATTTCCTTTCATATTTACCTGAAGAATGTTTCACTTTTTTGGCTCTTTCAGGCTCAGGGTGTGAAGCCCAAAGTGTCCCACCCCTGCTATCCACAACAGTTCAGCATATCAATCAAGCTGGGGGATGTCTTTGATTCTCCGTGTACTGAGAACTACAGACCAGCCCAGTTTAAACCCCAGACGTCTGTATCAGTAGTGGGCACAGGAGATTACCAGAACTGCCTGGACAGCGTAAAAAAGATGTTCTCCTTCGACAACTGCTCTTACTCCAAGTGCTCCTTTAATGGAGTCTTCCAGCCCAGCGTGAGAGGAAGCTTCATGGTGAGGGAGCCTTTAAGACAGAGACAGCAACAACCTGTAGCAGGGGCAAAAGTTACAAAAAAGTAAAGAATAGCTTTTACTCATAGACCAAACATTCTTTGGCTTTTTGGATCTCTCTGTCAGTGTGAATGTTTTTGCTGGTCTAAATATAGTTAAAGTTGCCATGTTTGCTAAATCTCCACATCAGTGTCTCCCTTTATACCTTTTTAACAGTATATGTCAATACTTTACATATCATAACACACTACTTCCTGTAAAAAAGGTTTTTTTGTTTTTTTTAAAATTGAGAAATAGTAGTAGTCCAATCATTAATACACAGCTTGTTGAAGAATGTCCTATCATATACAATCTAACCTGCAACTGCTCAACTTAAAGTGACAACATGATTGAGTTTTCAGTCACTGCATTATGTTTTCAAAGCTGGTTGTCTGAAAACTAATCTTCCCCAGCTCAGGAAGAGTGTGTGACTCTGGATTGACTCATGGTCCCCTCTTCTCCACAGGCATTCTCTGCCTTCTTCTTCACTCACAGGTACATCAACCGCCTCACCAACATCTCCATCACGTCCCCCAGTCGACTGACGGAGGCAATCCGACTCATCTGCAACATGACCATGTCTGAGGTACTCTCGAGCACACAGCTCCCTAAGCATAGCCGTTAATAAATATAGATTCTCAAACATGTTTACTGTATGTCTAAAATCTCCAAGTGGACCAGATCCTCATTCTTACAACCCATATGTGCTATTAAATATACTAGACATTTCTACAGTGATGGTAGACAAGATCAAAAGGATTAAGAATGTTAATAACAAAATTAAAATCTTAATCCATTATATTTCCACTCACAGATGACTAAAAAGACAAACCAGTCAGAGAAATACATGAAGAATGTCTGCGCCGTCTCCAATTTCGTCCAGGTCCTCTTAATCCAGGGCTACGGTTTCGATGAGCACTCCTTTCCTTTCATCTCTTTTCAGGAAAAGGTCAGGAATAAAGGAAATAAATTGTGTGGGATTCTGTGTGTTCAAACTATTGGCACAACAGCACTGTCTGAAATTCCTCAAATCAGGAAGTTTGTCCATGGTGTTCCGTGGTTTCAGTGGGTCCCCTCTTGTGTTTTTGCAGGTGGGAGGAGCATCTGTAGGCTGGTCTTTGGGGTACATGCTGAGTCTGAGCAATATGGTACCAGCAGAGAAACTTGGACTGATGAAGGCTCTGCCCAAAGGGTCCTGGGCTGCCATTCTCTTACTCTTCATCATCCTCCTCCTGATTGCAGTGGGATACCTAGTGATGGTCTACAGAAACACAAGAAATAAACAAGGCATGGTGTAAGAGCATGGGTGACACACCTCCCAGTCCAATTCATATGTCTCTTAGAGTATGGTATGCATCAGTCCGTCCAAACTTTCAGTCTCTTTTGAAATAAATTGCAAGAACATTTTAAATTTTAGATTTTTTGTTGCACTTGATTTTGTGTGTGTGTGTGTGTGTGTGTGTGTGTAAGTGAAATCAACAAAGCAGTAAAATGTGTCCTGCACAATATCCTTTGTAAATCCACAAACGTTCTGCTTGCTTCTGGAGACTTGCATCAGTGTGTGTAAAATTAAACAACGGAATAAACCATGTTTTTTGAAAATGTTTCAGATTCATTATGTAATATTACACCCACTTAACGTCAACCACAGTAGGGCATTACTTTCTCTGTTTTGTCCTTGTTGTGACAGAAACAGCCCACGTGTGCTTCAGAAGATGCCAGGGGCAACGTTAACAGACACAACTGCCTACAAATTATGAAAGAAAAATGAAAAATAAAGTAACAAAACCAAATCATTTACATTCCAACGAGTCCTCAGCATCTGTGGAGGCAAATATTACCCATTACCCTGTTACCCATTTGAATCAGCTGAATAAATCTGTCACCTTTATGGCTCCTGGTATAACTATGACTAGTTAGGCACAGATTAATTTTTTCTGGGCTTTCAATGTTCAATATCTCAACTGTATTCACTGAGGCTAGATATTCTGTTGGCTGACCGTGTCTATATTTGTGTTCCTCAGTGAAATGACTTATTGCTCACCACCAGTAAAAGCAATGACTACACAGTCTCCAGGTGCTTAAAGTCATTTGAAGTCACGAAACAACGATTAAAACTTTCTGTGGAATCCTGTTTGTGATCATTATCATCTATAAACACGTTTGAATTATTTATGTAAAGTTCAGGATTTAACCAATACAGCAGACCAAACGGTGTACAATTGACCACATAGAAAAAACACAACAACCCAGGTTTAATATGTCCTTTGTTTCTCTCAGAGCATGAAGCACGGAACTTCTCCGTCACTGGTGTTTCTGACGGACTGTTTATAAAGTTGCAACGCAGGAAGTTTGCTTTGACAGCAGAGAGCGTCGGTGTGTTTTGTCGCAAGCGGGTATATAATATTCGGCTGCAAATTCGCAAGTTAGAATACTTTATTCACGCAGAAATCCTGAAGTTGATGATTAAACAAAGGAAAATGTTCGCGGGGCTGCCTGAGCTCGGGATATCCAACGGCGAGGACCTGAAAGAAACTCTCACCAACTGCACAGAGCCTCTGAAAGCCATCGACCAGTTTCAGGTAACGCTACTTCTTACTTCATTTGAAAGGTCTATTCTCCAAACCATGTTATGTATATGTCTGGAATACCAGCCCGTGCACCCAGTAGTGTCTCTGCAGCTGACCTGCAGGTAGCGTTACTTTATACCGTGTTAGCTGCCTGCCTGCCTTTTCTTATCTCGCCAGTTTGAGCAACGAGAGGCACGATTAAAACGCGGATGCAACGTGCAACGCGTTTTCAGTCATTACTAAAATGCGCGCCAATATCCTTCGCACTAGTGTACACGAATGCAGCGTTAATAAGTTGACGATAGCCGTCAGTGCGGATGTGTTGGTACGCAGTGGCGTTACAGCCGAGAGTTCCGAGACCTGGTTCACCCCACCAGCTGTATGTAAAAAGGAATTACTCCTCTTCCTAAAACGGACTCACTTTAATTTCGTTCTTGGCTCTTCTGTCAGTAAACCATTCGGTATAACGATTTAAGAAATGGCTCAAGTATGTAAGACCACGTACCCCAGGAGTCCTTACACCCCAGGGGGTACTTCTGCAGTTGCCAGGGGGGCCATGGAAAGATTACGAAGTAGCTCAACTTGCCTAATTTGAAAAATTAGAAATTATGATTTGATTTAAAATAATGTATCCACATATTAAGGCGGCTGTAACACCTGAACACTACCTGTTGCAATAATGTAAGAGTGAGTGAAAACTAGTGAGCAGTGGATAAGCAGTTAAAGTAATTCGCTGAAAGTAAGGGATCAACATTCATCTTCACTCTAATTGGCAGACGGACGATTGCTGAGCAAAACAACCTAATATTGACGCTTCAATTGAATGAAAACAATATTGTAACAATAACCACTTGTATATAATCAATAGTGTTACACATTTGGAACACGATAGGTGCCAATCGATGAAAGGAGACGTGAGTTCAGGTGCAGGGCTGTGGGGGTATTAGACCAAAAAGCTAGAGAGATGCAACTCCTACACATAGCTTTAAGTATTGTTCTCAACGTGTTGTACACAGCTAAAACTTTTTCAGTTTCAAATCTACAAGCTACTCTTTATTCAGGGTTTGCCTTCTGTCATCAGTTCTTCTTGGATAATTAGTAACATGCTTATTAATAGATTAACCAATAAGAACAACATAGCAAAGACATGCAGGTACACAACCACCCCTATTTCTCTACGCACGCAATACTTTTTTTCAGATAGTAAATAATAAATGTGTAATATACGTTACTGTTTCCCAGATGAATAAGTGGTCTCTGTATTATCCAAATTGTTTTATGTCTTGGTGGTATTGTGCTTTTGTTCTTATAATTGGCTAATCTGTTAGGCGACTTATTACAAATTCACAATGTGAGCTACAAGCTACAAGCAAAAACTTGTGACATATTACTTGACAGTTTACCAGAGAGTCAAAAGTAGGGAATATTTTTATAAAATGTAAGTAGTTTGATGATTCTTTAAGCTACTGCTGATTCCTATCTTCACTCTTATATACATTTGGTCTTTCTGTACTGTAGGCTATATTAATGTATTTATGTTTTCTTAATTTTTACATTTCTGTGTTGTGACCAACAATTAATATCTGAATTATTATGTTTCTTGGAATAGCAATAATTGAAGTGTTGTTACTTTTTCACGTTGCTGTTTTGTTTTTACGATGGTCCTTTAATGTCTAGGTTTCAGTTTAAAGTCCAAATGGTCTATTAATAGTTCAGCTGGTGATTACCCTGATAGGCTGCATCCTTTCTCCTGTGGAGAGATTGACGGAACAATCTTAATTAAATGTCTAATATTTTATTTTTTGTGTGTTTAGGCAGATATACATCTCTGCATGCAATCAATAAACCTACATGCACTTTAAAGTTGATTCCATTCTTAAATGTTATGTTTTAGAAAAGGTTAACTTGTTATTCCTAGAAATGATTTCAGGCAAAATGAGCCCAAGAGACTGTATGAAGCAGTGCTTAAATAAAGGGATGCATGGTGGACCATTTTTATGCCAGATTTCCTAAAAAAAGATTTCTCTGGTATGTTAAATGTTTTTAGTCATGTTCTACCTGATATCAGCCACTGCAAGTAAGCAAGGGAACATTTATTCTAAATCGACCAGCTACAGCTTGAACTAATCCCTGATGAGTCTTTGATGCGTTACATGACTGCAGATGGAAAATGGCATCCTGCTGCCGACCCTCCAGTCTGCTCTTCCCTTCCTCGACCTCCACGGAACGCCTCGGCTGGAGTTCCACCAGTCTGTCTTTGACGAGCTTCGAGATAAGCTGATGGAGCGGGTCGCCACCATTGCAGAGGGCAAGGAGGACGACAGGTGCGTCATCAGTTATTTGTGACTCTGAGTAATGTTTTCTGACAGAACCAGCATGGATGCTATTGTGCTTTGTTTTCTTTCAATCTACTTACAGATACGGGAAGCTTGAAGAACTGCTGGAGAAGAGCTTTCCCCTTGTCAAAATGCCGTCTATTCAGCCCGTGGTGATGCAGGTGCTGAAGCATCTACCCAAGGCAAGTGCTTTTAGGGCTATTTCTTCCTTGTTGAAGACTAAAAATAGCAATATATTACATGGTTGTGTGAATTAGTGACCTTTAATCAGTAGTGCTGGGGTCACAGACTTTGTTTATTGTAGCATGTCAACATTTGTACAGTACATTTAGAATATAATACCCCATTCAATGGTTTATCTGAATGGGTCAATGAGTGTCAGCCAACCTTTCCTAACGAGCCTCCCCCTGGCCAGGTTGAATGATCCATATAGAATTCAAACACTTCATACACATCTCGGGATCAACCCGTGTACCAGAACACTGATAACATGTCTCCCAACATGTCCCATAACACACTGGCCTAAACACACTAAAAACGGGTAGCATCACAATATGTGTCACTATTGTCTTTCAAGTAGCTTATTTTAAATTATTATTATTATTATTGTTATTTGCATTAACCAAGATTCTATTACAATAAAAAGAAACGGCACCTCTTTACTGCATGGATTGTGCTCCCTTACAGTATATTAGGAGTGGGAGAAAAAATTGATTCACTTAAGTATCGTGATTCAGTTTTTTTATTTTTTATTTTTTACTCTACTATTTTTTATTATTATTATTTTTTTTTTACGATTTATTGATTCCTGAATCAAGTATCGTGATAATATCGAATCGGGAGATAAGCATATTGTGTGCTTCACTGGCTTCTAGACTGAAGTAATTCCAATAATAAAATACAAAACAAAATGAACAAACTGGTGTGAGACACGCTTTCACGTTCAGTCTCACGCTGCCCAAACAATTCAGGCCAAAACACTGCTACAGCAACAGAGATGAACAGGCGAGCGTACGTACAGTTGGTTACATACTGTAACCCCCATTCTATGAGTATAGGCTCTTAAATTACTCTCTGTTTGGTCTGCCATATGTGCGCGATGCTCATCGCCGTGTTGACAGCTGTTCTGGCAGAAAACCCTGCGCTGGAGCGCAGAAGGTGTTCAAGCCAAGCTAGTGAGTGTGTGTGTGTGTGTGTGTGTCATATTTGACTGAGTGAGTGAAAGAGTGTGTGTACGTACGTGTGTGTGTGTGTGTGTGTGTGTGTTCATGTATTGGCTATGTGTCTGGAGTAGGATAGGTTCTTGTGTTCTTTTGTTTCTTTTTGTTTCTTTCTGGTTCTTGCTACTTGAACATTCAATAAAACGGTGTAGTTTTGACAGTGGAAACAACACGTCTTTGACTTTCCTTAGTGAATGAACCTGTGTGCCCGTTTTAGGGTTAGTGTTTGTCTAATATTGTAAGTATTTCCCAGGGTGGCATAGTCAGGCTATATCCTTAAATCTTACAGTATAAGTTCCCACTCCCCCCACATGTGTAAGGTGCATACTTTTTCAAACCCTGATGGTGAATTGAGTAATTCTGTAAATTTTCCTGTTTTTTTGTCCTTTACCAATCACATGCCTGATATATTCACTATATACTGTATACTTGTATAGAGTATACTTGCTAGAGTCAACCCTGTCTTCTGCATTTCACCACAAGTTCTCATCCAAATCACATACATCATGTCCTTTTTACGTCCTCTTTAGGTTTTAAATGTAAATGTAACTGTTTTGTTTAAATATAAGTATGTAAACATGAGTAAAATGGAGTATAAATACAGAGTTTTGGTGGTGGTTGAGTTTGAGTGAAAAAACAATAGATTCAATTTAATTGAATGCATTTTGTGTCAAAGCAATGAGAAGTTCTCCACAGTTCAGTCCACAATGACTCCTTTTGTGGTGACCCGGTGAAGAGTTTGAAAAAGTGAACTCAGCATTGAGAAATGAGTGTAACCAATCATAAAAAACTGTAACTGTGTATTGCGGTTGGTAATTATTTAATGTACACTTAATGAGCTATGGAACAAATTGAGGTCTGAAGAGCACATTGGCGGTTTGATGAATAATTGTGACATGCTGAGGTATTCCAAGTTCATCAGCACAACAGTGGCTGTCCAGTAGTTCAGAGTAAAGCATGTAGTTTTCTCTGGTATGTTATTGGATTGTTTCAGTTTGTTGCTGAGCTGATTGGATCTCTCTTGACTCACCTGTAATCAAAAGATGCTTTTAAAAAGCAACACTGAAGAGATGAAGCACATAATCTGCAGCAGCTCTGACTGTGAGCAGGTGTCAGTGACTCGGGAGTTCTCTGGACTGCCTCTAACTTCTCACAAATTAAGGAGCTAGTTTTAGCTTTAAAATGGCAAAAATGTAGTCTTAATGACTGACACGCCCCTAAAATGTAGTTCCTCCTAACTTAGTTAGAAGACAGTTAGAAGCAACTTTTAGCCTTAGGATTAGAGCTAGACCAATAAATCGGTCAGGCCAATGTATCAGCCAATATTAGCTTATGGCAGAGACATATCGGTAGCGGTGTATACGTCACCAGAAAGTACAGTACAGAAATGCCAAACTAGCTCTGTGGAAATGTAGGAACTGTCACCATTACATCGTTTATCCACCAGAGATCACTGACAGGTTGATTTTTACACCTTAAAATGTCCCAACCAGAAACAGCTGTTATATTGCTCTCCTCAAAGCCACCAGACTCCATTGACAAAAACACAAATTTTACCTCGCAAATCATCGTAAACCACACTATCATTCAAACTCGACAAAAACAAAACTCACCAAAACCATCTATAGTCTATAAATAAAACTCCCCAAACAGAAAAAAGAAAGCAAGATGGAGAGAGAAACTTAACTTTTGTTTTGTAATTCATTGTAGTTCTGTGGTGAAGTGTGTGGAACTATACTGCAGACTTAAGTCTCTGCTAAAATCAACAACCAAAATTTTACCTGTAACAGCTGTCTCATATGAGTCCAATGCAGGTAGAATACTCATTCAGTAGACCTGTGTCAAAGGGCTAAACACAGCATTGCTATGTTAGCCTTAATTTAGTACAAGTAAGGCTGACAGGAATTCAGCCACGATTTTGCACAGACTGGTAACAAAGTAAAAGAAAACCTGAATAAATAAATGGAGAAATATTATGAATACTTCCATACAGGTGTGCTGCATGATACAGTTAAATCTATCAGGCTCTGTGAAATGTAGAAAAATGACTTTTTAATTTGTAACCCATCTGTATCATGTCATGAACTGTAGTGAAGACATTCTGACCTTTTGATAGTAATAGATGAATGTCATTAGGATGCACCCTCTGGGAACCATGAATGTCTGTAGCGAATTTCATTTGGTATAGAGCAAATTGCTGAACCAAAATCTTAAAATTGGCTAAGCAAAAGGTGAAGAACTCCCTGTAATCTTTATCACATGCTCCCTCCTGCAGGTACCAGAGAAGAAACTGAAGATGGTGATGGCTGACAAGGAACTGTACAAGGTGTGTGCTGTGGAGGTGAAAAGGCAGATCTGGCAGGACAACCAGGCTCTGTTTGGGGATGAAGTCTCACCCCTCTTAAAGCAGTACATTGTGGAGAAGGAAGCAGCTCTGTTCAGCAGCGACCTCTCCATCCTGCACAATTTCTTCAGCACTTCTCCCAAAACAAGACGCCAAGGCGAGGTGAGTCACAGTCGTCAGATTAGATGTCTAACAAACACTAACCAAAGTCTTTGAGACATGAGTCCTTGTGTGATATGATGGCAGAGTTTTCTGTTGTTGTAGGTGGTCCTAAAGCTGACCCAGATGATTGGAAAGAACGTGAAGCTGTATGACATGGTGCTGCAGTTTTTGCGAACACTCTTCTTGCGAACGCGAAATGTCCACTACTGCACACTGAGAGCAGAGCTGCTGATGTCTCTTCATGACCTGGACATCAGTGAGATCTGCTCTGTAGACCCCTGCCATAAGGTAATGACACAAACAGGGATAGTGAATCGGTTTAGTAACACCATGGTACCACTGAAGAGCCCAAAACCCTGTATGTCCTGTTTTACCTGTGTGTTATATGTTTCTGTCTTTTGTGTTTCTGTCGTGTGCTGTGACAGTTCACTTGGTGTTTAGACGCCTGCATCCGAGAGAAGTTTGTGGATGGCAAGCGAGCCAGAGAGCTGCAAGGTTTCCTGGATGGAGTGAAGAAAGGACAAGAGCAAGTCCTTGGGTAAGAGATGAGGGGATGCTTTAAGCTCATGAGCAGCTCTCTGATGAATGGGTGAATTAATCTTTGGAGAGTTTCTGTGCATTCCAGGGACCTGTCCATGATCCTGTGTGACCCGTTTGCTTGTAACACCCTGGTTCTGAGTATCATGAGGAACCTTCAAGAGCTGCTGAGTCAGGACGCTTTACCCAGGGTGAGCATACTGTTGAACGTGTCCACAGGCGACATGATACACAATCATGCCAATGGTGTCATGGTATTCTACTGACTGACAGCTGGCAGTGATGTGGCAAGAAACCTAGCAAGCAGTGTAGTGTGCAGTTTTTAAGCATTTTAAAAAAGCAGCTTTGCAAATGTTTGAGGAAGGAAATGCATCCAACATGTTTGTTTGACACACACAATGTGTTTTGATGAGTAACACAAACTGTAAATATGTCTTTATATACAAGAAAACTCCACAGGGCACATTGACATATCAAATATGAATAGGGATGACATGATCAAACAGTGTCACTATAAATATAGTGTTGGTTGAAGTCTCCGTTCAGCTAAGTCACAGGATTTATTGTGTTTTAAAACGGTGTCCTTTAGGCTGGTGGATCACTTTAAAGGCTAGACTTACTGAAGTTAAATGTGTGCTGTGCATTTATTAATTGTTTAGTCTATAACATTTAAAAATGAAAAAATTCAAATGCATTTTAAAAAAAGAAGAGTGAAAAAGGCTCATTACGATTTCCCAGAGCTGAGCTGATGTGTTCCGATTGCTTCTTTTGTCTGAAACAGTCAAAAGCCAAAGATATTCAATTAATGGTGAAACAGAAACAGAAATCCCCTCATTTGAGAAGCTGGAACCAGAAAATGACCACCATAAAACACCTATACTGCAGCCATCCACCAGGGGGCGATCGAGATGTTTTGCTTTGAGCCAATGGCAACACAGCAGACACAGAAGTATTTGATTACTAGTTTTGCATAAAACAACCTCACCCAACACTATAGTCCAAACACAGTCACAATATTTCAATGCTGCGCTTCAATAAAGCCACACTGTTCTAGTCTTTACAGTCTGTGTGAGCCATTAGACATTGTTTAATGCAATGATTTAGTTTGTGTTTGCATATTTCCATCTCTGTTGTATGGTGTAGGTCTAAAAGACCATTGTGCAACACCAAGACCATTCCAATATGTGCAACAGACTATTGTGTCACTGGATTTATTTTTTTATTTTTTCAATGAAAGCTACTGTGAATTCTAAAATGCAGAGTTTTTCCACCTCAATGAAATGTTATTTCACTATAGAGTTCCCTTACACCCACCCCAGTGTATGAACAGAATGTCAAGTTGAATCTGTGTTTGAGAACAGGACAGTCCAGATCTGATGCTGCTGCTGAGGATGCTGTCACTTGGTCAAGGGGCATGGGACATGATTGACAGCCAGGTCTTTAAAGAGCCTCGTTTGGTACGTGCAGTATGTCACCTCAGGTGTACCTGTCCATCAGTATCTGACATCAAGTTCTAAAGTCACTGCTAAAAAACCCCAATCTGTATGTAAAAGGACCAAGATTGAGTCATTTGTTTTTCACCCTATTCTGGTTAGAAGCCAGACGATGGTCATTTAAATACATAAACCTTAAGTTGACGACGAGTTGTCTTCCTGTGTGCATACTCTCAGGATTTGGAGGTGGTGACCCGCTTCCTGCCTGCCATGATGTCAGTGGTTGTTGATGATCACACCTTCACTGTAGAACAGAAGCTTCCCAGCGAGGAGAAGAGTTCGTTGTCATACCCCACCACTCTGCCAGATGCCTTCAACAGGTAACGCACAGCAGGAGGAGAGAAGGCGACATGATAGAACACGACTTCGGAGAAACTTGTTTGTTTTCGTCAACACCAGTGTCTCAGAGTTTCCTGTGTCAGGAGGTGAGAAGAGTGGTTAGCTAGTTAACCACAGGCTGATATCATGTATGTATTCATCATGAGAACAAACACACTTCCCCATGCTCACTTTTACAACCAAGGCCAGTAAACAAGTTGAAAGGCCGTTTATGATAGTTGTGCACCACTAGTTGTAGTTCTAGGGCCCAAACAGTCTGCTTTTATGGTGTGAGTTGAACATTGATAACTATTTTGATAATAAATCAATTATTTATCAAGCAAAACTGCTAATCATTCTCTGGTTCCAGCTTCTGAAATGTTGCTGTTTTTTTTCTCTTTTTACATCTTTGTAAATTGAATGTCTTGGTTGAGTTTTGGACTGTTGGTTTGACACAATAAGCCATTTGCAGACATCACCTTGAGCCCTTTTTCATTATCTCCTGACATTTTTATAGACAAAAATCAATTCATTGAAAGAATAAGCAGCAACTTAACCCCCAACCCCAGACCAAAAATTCTGTTTTGTAATTCTTCGTTAATCCTCTTAAAATACAGATGTTAACCAGGACTTTGTGAAAGTGAAGAAAGATTAGCTGTGAATAGTTGCATTCAAGATGTAT
The DNA here is from genome assembly GCA_005408345.1 of Macquaria australasica. Taxonomy (NCBI): domain Eukaryota; kingdom Metazoa; phylum Chordata; class Actinopteri; order Centrarchiformes; family Percichthyidae; genus Macquaria; species Macquaria australasica. The sequence goes on along the minus strand of SEMN01000457.1, from coordinate 330,177 downwards.
GATGGATTATATAAATGTAGAATTTAGGTTCGCCTAGAAAAATCCAGTTAGAAAATACATTAATTAGGCTTCTGAAGGTGCCAAATACGATAGCCTATTATCGTACAGCATTCCAAGTGATCAGTGAAATCTGAGAGAGTTTATGTGTAACTGGTAGCAACTATGGGCTTACAACATCTCATAACCAATAAATAACACAGGGGATAATTGAGAAAGGGCAACAACAAACCTTCTCTCAAATGGCTTTTATTCCGCTTTTACTCGAGTCAAACCACGTCACAAATCCTAGACAGGGGTTAAGTTATTTATAAAAGCATCATAACCAAGAAATAAACAGGAAGACTATTTACATTAGACGTCTTCACAGACTTCACATTGTGTGTATACCTCTTCCCTCATGTCAGGAGAGAGTAACACAACCAAACTCACACATTGTTCTTTATTTGTTGGTGTTACATGTGATTGGTTGTGTGTTACTAGCCTCACATCTTTAGTGTGAACATGCTCATAGCCAGATGGGACCACTGTTTAACAGCAGGTTTCATGGGACTACTTATCCGGGTCATAGCATGACTGTGAGGCTGCCCAAAGAGAGTGAATTTAGCAGCTTTCAGAAATCTCTGGAATTAAAACTCTTTGTAATGCTCCTTCAATCAAGGATGTTTTTCCTTCTCTAAAATGTCTGATGTGACATCTGAAGTGCCTCAGTGAGAAGTATTGTGTCAGTCTTTGTTGCCCCCCCCCCCCCCCCCAGGTACCTGCAGGAGAACAGGGTGGCCTGTGAAATGGGTCTTTACTATGTCCTCCACATTGCCAAATTGAGGAACAAGAATGCTTTACAGAGGTTACTACCGGCACTGGGTGAGTATAGTTCCTCCCCTGAATTTTGTGTAAGATATGAAGTCCTAAAATATCTGAAACCATATTATGTAAAACCGCAGCCTTTTTTAAGGTTGCAACCCTAATCCAAAATGCAGAAACAAAATCTCTTTTCTTTTCTTTAATCAAAATTGCGTCTGACATTTAATTTTATTGACGAAAGTATTCTGATGTGCCAGTTTCTTGGTAGACTGTTTTTTTTTTTTTTTCTTCATTTTATTTTCAAATTTCATTCAAGTGTAACACTGTATGAGTTAGCAGTTTGAATTCTTGAGTAGGCAGTAAATGACACAGGTTCAGTTCCTGCCTGGGCCACCTGTGCTAAAAGAACAATAGGGTAAAACAAAAAAAAAGAAAGAACTACAAGACTTGCCAAAATAAGAGTTGGATCTCTGCTGTTCCCCCACAGTGGAGACCTACAATGACATGGCCTTCGGTGACATCTTCCTGCACCTGCTGACTGGACACCTCACCCTGCTCTCTGATGAGTTTGGATCAGAAGAGTTTTGTTCAGTTGTCTTTGATGGCTTCCTTCTGACGTCTTTCTCCAGGTGGGCTGATTCTAGCAGGTCCTAACTACATGCCCAGTGTCGGTGTAGTCGACTTCATAAAGTTCCATTTTAGTGCATCATCAGCATCAAACACAAAGTGGACTGAAACAGACACAAGTGTCCAGTTGCCCCCTAACTGATCACACAGAGCACTGAGCAGGCTGGGGTAGTTTGTAAACATGATGGTGCTAAATGGCATCGCCACTCTCAGGGACCGTTCAGCATTATTCTTGTTACATTGAACTCAAACATCTCCGCCATGTCTCTTTACAGCTTTTGTTGCTGTCTGACTATTTTACAGTAAAGAGAACGTCCACAGACACACCCTCCGAATGTTGCTGCATCTACACCACAAAGTGCTGCCATCGTACATGGAAACCTTGCTGAAAACTCTTGAACCTCCAAAACAGGTTGGCTTCACTTCTACATTCAGCTTAGGCTTTGAAATGGACCGGAGTAATGATCGGTAGAATCAGGAAGAGGTCTCCCTGTCCTACAGTTCCACAGTGACATTTTGGGAAGCTTCTAACTTGTGTGTCATCACATCAAAAAGCCACTGCATTTTAAAATATCTCATTTATATCAACCGAATCTTAATCCGAGTCTTAAACCCTACTGGGACAGAATTTATTTGTCTAGGGGGAGGTGGGGTGATTTCAATATTGCATTCGCTGATCAGTGATTTAAATCCTGTTTGGAGTACATATGTCTGAGATTTTTCAACCCTGACCTCATTCAAAATTGCTGCCCCAATTATCTACTGTAACTCACCCATGATTTAAGTCCAGTTCAGTTTAAAAGTGTATCTCTGAGTTTATACATAGAGCTTTATTTCCTGTTACTGGCTTTCATCAGCTGTGTGCACAGTGTGGCAGCTGAAGAAGTAGGAAATCATTTTACTAACCTGATAGAATTTGTTAACAGTCAACTCATACAATAAAGGCAAAGGTAAGTTTAAGTCATTTGAAACCGTCTGTGTTGATCATTAAATTACAGCTAAATAGTTAGTGGTAAATTATACTAATATTAAAATTCATACTAAACCCACTAGCAATGAAGGTCACGTGTTTTTTCTGCAGCGTGTCATTTTCTATTACAGAACAACCTTTTATTACAAGGGATGAGGGGAAACATTTGATTACCTGTGTAACGGTAATCCTGTCTGATTGTGGCTTTAGACTGTGGAAACCATTAAAAACATTTGCCTTTGTTGCCTACTCGAGTGGATACAACTGAACCTGGGGAGCATCCATAATTACTTAACCATAATTATTCAATAGAACTTATTACAGTTATTTCTTCTCTTCTATTTCGCTATTCTGTCCAATGTCCAAATTCAAGTGCGCTTAACATGTTATGCACACAATGGTACATATTTACATACATATTGGGCTGGTTGATATGACTGAAAACATCATGATATTAATAAAGATACTTTACAATATTGATACATATGATATGGTAAATATATATAAAATAATCATGTACACTGTACAACAAAAACTTCAATGACAGACTTTGTTAAATTTTTTAAATACACTTACAACAGAATCAATCACAAATTTGTAAAAATGATATGTCATCAGAACATGATTCTGCTGAAAGTCGATACACCATAATACTGAATTACTGTATCGCCCAGCTCTACATGCGTACATTTTTACTCCATCAAAGAGAAAACATACCAGAACAACCAAAGGGATCAGCTTTTTAACCAAGCAAATGTATACGAGATAAAACACGGATGTCAGCGGAGTGTCTCATGTGTTGTACGTACTGACACTCTGTGTGATGTCGTGCTTTGTGACTACAGAGCAGCGAGCCAGTGAAGGAACTGTACACCCAGCTGACGGAGAAGCTGGACGCCCAGAAGAAAAGCCCTCCGCCACCAGATGAAACTCCATCCCTGGATCTGGGGCTGCACCCAGTGACCGTCCCCACCACCGCCTCCACCCCAACCACGCCTCTCTGAGACACAGCAGAAACACCAGAGTTCTTTATCAGTGACTGACTGTAAATACAGGTGAATTTACTAAAAGACTGGGCATTTTACATTGTTGTTGTGATTTTTTTCATGGAGGTCTATTTTCTTTAGATGTTTGTCTTAGAGGGGCTCTTCCAGCTCTGACAGTGTAGTCCAGCTGCCAACTGTTTTTCTTCAAGGGGGGGGTCCATTACTTTTCTAAACTTTGTGCTCTTGCAGTATTGTCCAAATATACACTATTTTCATATGTGATTGGGCTATCAGTGTTATATTTGAATTGTCAGTAGTGCAACAAACCTGTAAATAAAGGATTATTTCGAAATACAAAGTGGTGTTATTGTATTCCAGACAAAGATGCAGTGCTGCATATTATGCAACAGCAGCGCCTCTACAGCCATTAGATGAGTAGCACTTCACTAAAACTGAAAGAAGTCTGGTGTCTGTACACCTCATTGGGCAACTCCCCAGGTAGCCACACATAGGCAGTGTGAAAGAGAAGCAGACGTGGGTTTTACTGGGTTCCACATACTGAGGACAACTTCACTGGTAAGAGCTTTACAGATTACTTCTACGTGAGCAACCAGTGCCCATAGATGAGATTTTAAAATGCCGTGTCATTAAGTAAGGGTCTATATGTACAGCAGAAACACATATGTCTGCATACCTAAAAAACTCTGTGATCTTAATGATACTTTGGAGTATACGCATTTTTTGGATTTCTGCTTAATTTGATTACCCACTTCAATATGAAATCAGGAAAGTACAGTTTTTATCCTTTTTTGATTCCCACAAAAATGAAATTCTGACCCGTTTGTTTTTTAATACCCGTTTCTGAAAGGAAAATTGAATTTGCTGTAAGCGTGGACAAAAATACAGGTATGTTAAACAATATAATTCAATCCAAATGATCCAATGATGTTCATTTTTATTTTAAACATTCTTTCCAATTACATTTCTGCACTTTTATGTGTTATCCATTGGTATAGCAAAGTACAGGCTCAATTTTTTCTTAAACAGCATATCTGGTAACAGTCTATTGACTCTCATGTACCCTACTTACTGCCACATATCCCTGTCCTATCCTTAGCATGCTGGTTAACTAAAATACCATTAGACCCATTATCTATTTAAGATACTAATTGTTGAACTTTAAGAATGTTTTTCCCATATGAGTTTACATAATCTTGGAAAAGAACACTCCATATAAGGTAAATACTAAATGATCAGAATCAAAGCAGCAAGGGCTGAGATCCAGATTTTCCCCACGAGTCAAGCTCCAAAAACACTCAATCCTACATTTCTTCTACAGTCTTTTTGATCAAGCTTGACAAAGCTCCTCCAGAGTCACAGAAGACATTGTATAACTGTTATCACAGCCGGAGTACTATTTCTCAATTTGACCTCAGTGGAGTTCCGCTTTAATCATTGTGTTGACCTGTGTACCTTAAGCTTGCATCTGTAAAGCTACCACATTGGTTTAACATGCTAATACAACTACTCTAAAAGACTATTGGCCTAAATCCCTGGTGGCCTCTAGAGTCTCTAATGTTCATTGCAACATACAGTTGGAAGTGATCAAACATTTTGTTTGTTCTGAGGGTGGCGATAGAGAAAAGGTCATGTGTTTATTAAAATCCAAAGACAAACCCACTTTAGAGTATGCACTCAGCAAATTCCATGGTAATCTGCAGTTTAGGACAAACTGTTTATCTTTGATGCAGATTTGACATTTGACCTGATGATGTTGAGAAAAGCTCATGGAGTGTCCAAAATAGAAGTCCGTCTTGTGGGGGAACATGAATTAAAGCTGGGGTAGGCAGTTTTCTTTTGGCGTCACTGGGCAAAAATGCCATATTAACCGTGCAGCATATTGTAATTCAAGTGGTCTGAGAGCAGACCTCTACTTCAGCCCCCCCTCTTGCCTCTGTTTTCAAGCATCAGAAAATCAATCCCGTGACGGTAGATTTTAGCCAATCACAGGTTATTTCAGAGAGACGGTGCGTTCTTATTGGCTAAGCTACAAGAGCAGATGTGTGTACACGTCCCTTCAGACGGTGAAAACCTGATTCAGTGGTGGAAAATCCTGCTGAAAATCCTGAAACGTGATAAATTTCCAACACCTCCTTTGCCTACAGCAGTGTATAGTGTATAGTATAGTCTTTATGTTTGATGCCATGGCGCTCGTAACGACGAGTGGCAAAGAGGCATGATGACAAACAGTGGGGAATAACTTTTGACGGGGGGCAGTGGTGTGTGTGCGGTGTACTAGCCTCTCATCTCGCTGCTGGACGGCGTTGCAGCTGCCTTTGAAGCCTGGGGCGCTCTGCTCTGCGGCCGCGAAGCGCTGGAGGGGCGTCTTTGAGAAAACAAGTCGCAGCGGGAGGGACCGCGGTCCTGGTGAGGCTAACGCCGTGGAGAGCGAACCCTACGAGGGATACAGTTTCACTGGGGAACCGACTCCTTCTGCTGCCGGTTGAAGTTGTGGGTGTGGTGGGAGGGGCTTAGCGGAGTGATACAAGGCAGCAGAGAGAGAGGCGGAAGGTTTTGCCTAGGTTGCACAGATTCTGCCTACCCCAGCTTTAAGTGAAGTAGATTTCAAAGCACTTTCTGTGGAAGTTACATGAAAAGAGGCAGAAAAAAAATCCTCTCAAGGTATTTTTAACTAGCCTACCACAATGTGCAAAACAAGTGAAAAGTACCAGCAGCAAAAAGTCACGACTGATGAAGCAAAAATGAATTGAGTCTTTTGGACATTGAATATGGAATAGCTCCTGAATCATGTGACTCTTTCATGTCATTTCAAAGGCCTTCTTCCGATGCCCCCTCTTACACACAGACATGTCAGCTATGTATGTGTAGTTGTTTCTCATATGATGGCAGAATTTTGACCTCAAATATGGCAATTTAATAATTATATCAATATAACATTTTTTTTTTTTTACTAATCAATGGAAAACGAACAACACTCCACTTCATTTAAGTACATATATACATATTATCAGCCTCACGCTTAACTGTCTCTGTTCAGTAAAATAAATAAATAAATAATCCAAAAATCTGGTGTCAGTGGGCAACTCCACCCCTGGCAGCTACTGTGCACATGTAGGTAGTGTGAAAGAGAAACAGGTGGTGTGTTACTCAAAGTACTGAAAGCTTAAATTCTGGTCAAAAAACATCTTTTAAAACTACTGCCAGACATGAATTTATGAGTTTTAGAATGACATTTTACTTGTCATAACAATCATTAAGTAATGGTCTCTTTATATAATATATATAGATGGGTGCCAAATTAAAAGAAAAACTTCAATAAATGAGTGGAGAAACATATGCAGATAAAACAATTTGAGACTAAGGCACAAGGAAGGAAAATGTAATAATAAGCTATAGAATAGATAAAAGACAATAACAAATAAAATAGATAGGAGGTAGAAAAACATTGAACATGAAAACATTAAAATAAATGATTAAACAAAATAAATAGCTGCTCTGGATGCACGTGGTGGAACGTACTAAGACACTTTATGTTTAATGTGTCACCCATCGGTATATAGATATGTTTAAAAATCCTTACATACTTAAAAACTTAGTGATCTTAGTAATACAATGGAATGTCCAAAGTGATAATTTGATTTACAGTACAGAAGTGAAGTATTTTACAGGTTTTAGGGTTGAGTGGGCTGCCATTTAGTCTTACCACAGTAGTCTGAAAATGTCAGGAACCTCCCTTTGAGGAAGTGATGCAAAAGAGTGTGGTGTGGATGTATTTATAGACATATCAGGCACATATACTACTTCTCAGTTCCACACTAAAAACAAGAAGTGATTTTAGTGATCCTAGTGCGAGTGTAGGTGCTGTAAGCATCCACCAGGTGGACAAAATAACAGGAACACAAACAAAATAAAAATAAAAGTCTACAGACAGATGAATGTACAGCTCTTTGACAGACTAAACATTAGAAGCTTTACAAAGTCATATTTATTTTATGGATTTTGGATTGAATTAAATGTACCAGTGTCTGTGTTGCTCATTACACTCCACAACTGGAACATACTAACATACTGATGATCCTGGTGCTGAGGGGGGTGCTAGAGGACAGGGGTCTCCAAAACATTAGGGTGAATGTAATCCTCTGGAGACAAGAATATCCACAGCAGATTTTATGGAGCTCTGACCATTAGCTTTCAAAATACCTGAAACAAAGTGCAGCCTAATAATCACACAGTGTTGCCATTTAGTTTCACTTCATTTGAATGAATTCTATTTGAATCACTGCGTAAATCAGAGACATGGGTGACGATTCAGAGGTCTGGAACCACTGTAACAACCCCAGCTTGGTTGAGGGGAACATAAGGAATCAGTATGTTACATGTTTTTACTATCAAATATGGAAAGTTAAACTTTTTCTGGCCACTTGGGGTCAGCGGAAACACAGTCGTGAACACAACATTGACATAACATCACCTATTAAGTTGATATGGCAAACTTTTTAGCAAACAGTTGCGTATTTACACATCCAGTATACAGAGCGACATTACAATCATGTTTCTGTCCACCTGGTGAACGTAAATCCAATATTCACTCTCTTTTAGCTCTGTTTTTTGAAATATCTGGCTCTTTAGCTGCTAATTGCTCCATTACATTCACCAGCTAGTTTCTAACTGTCTGTTTGGTGCTGGGCAGATAGTGTACAGTGGGTTTTTAGAGCTATTTCTCTGAAAACTGCTGCCTGCTGCAGACAAAAACGATGCCATGAGAACGGTTAGAGTAAACCATAACAGTAAAGCTGTGGGCTGGACAGCTCACTATAACTCACTATAACGCTCCGTTAAGCCAAGGGGAGCTGCAGATTCAATTTCAGTTCAATTCAGTTTTATTTATATAGCGCCATATCATAACAAAGTTATCTCAGGGCACTTTTTCATATAGAGCAGGTCTAGACCGACTCTTTATATTTACAGAGACCCAACAGTTCCCACCATGAGCAGCACGATGCGACAGTGGCAAGGAAAAACTCCCTTTTAACAGGTAGAAACCTCGAGCAGAACGAGAACCAGGCTCTGGGTGGGCGGTCATCTGCCTCGACCAGTTGGGTTGAGAGAGAGAGAGAGAGAGAGAGAGAGAGAGGGAGAGAGAGAGAGAGAGGGAGGGAGGGAGGGAGAGAAGGAGGTAGGAGGAGGGGGGGAGCAGGAGAGAGAGAGCAGCAGCAAAGAGAACATACAGCAGCACAGTACAGTTCCACATAGGGATGTAAGGCAATAGTTGTGGTAATGGTACTGATGTTAATATTAACAGAAATAATACTAAGAGCAATATTATAATAGTAATACTAATAATACTAAGTCCCCCGGCAGTCTAGACCTATAGCAGCATAACTAAGGGGGGGCTCAGGGGTCACCTGAGTCAGCCCGACTATAAGCTTTATCAAAGAGGAAAGTCTTAAGCCTACTCTTAAATGTGAGGAGGTTGTCCGCCTCCCGTACACAAACTGGGATCTGGTTCCACAGGAGAGGAGCTTGATAGCTGAAGCCTCTGGCTCCCGTTCTACTTTTAGAGACTCTAGGAACCACAAGGAACCCTGCATTCTGGGAGCGCAGTGCTCTAGTGGGGTAATAGGGTACTATGAGCTCTTTAAGATATGATGGTGCCTGACCATTTAGGGCTTTGAAGGTGAGGAGAAGGATTTTAAATTCTATTCTGGATTTTACAGGGAGCCAGTGTAGAGAAGCTAATGTTGGAGAAATATGATCTCTTTTTCTGGTTCTTGTCAGTAAACGTGCCGCAGCATTCTGGATCAGCTGGAGAGTCTTAAAGGTCTTATTGGGGCAGCCTGATAATAGAGAGTTGCAGTAATCCAGCCTAGATGTAACAAATGCATGGACTAGTTTTTCTGCATCTTTTTGAGACAGGATGTGCCTGATTTTTGCAATGTTACGTTAGTGAAAAAAGGCAGTCCTTGAAGTTTGTTTTATGTGGGAGTTAAAGGACATATCCTGATCAAAGATAACTCCAAGATTCCTTACGGTGTCGCTGGAGGCCAGGGCAATGCCATCTAGAGAAACTATATCTTTAGATAATGTGTTTCGAAGGTGTTCGGGGCCAATAACTTCGGTTTTGTCTGAGTTTAACATCAGAAAATTGCAGATCATCCAGGTATTTATGTCCTTAAGGCATGCTTGAAGTTTAGCTAATTGATTGGTTTCATCTGGCTTGATTGATAAATATAATTGGGTATCATCTGCATAACAATGAAAATGTTTGAAAACCTTGTGGAACTCCGTGACTAACTTTGGCGTGCATAGAGGATTCATCATTAACATGTACAAACTGATATCGATCTGATAGATAGGATTTAAACCAGCTTAGTGCAGTACCTTTAATGCCAATTAAATGTTCTAGTCTCTGTAATAGAATGTGATGGTCAATGGTATCGAATGCAGCACTAAGATCTAGTAAGACAAGTACAGAGACAAGTCCTTTGTGTGATGCAATTAGAAGGTCATTTGTAACTTTCACCAGTACTGTCTCTGTGGTATGATGCACTCTAAATCCTGACTGAAAATCCTCAAACAGCTTGTTGTGTAGAAAGTCACACAACTGATTGGCGACTGCTTTCTCAAGGACCTTAGAGAGAAAAGGAGGGTTAGATATAGGTCTATAATTTGACAAAATCCCTGGATCAAGAGTGGGCTTTTTAAGAAGAGTCTTAATTACAGCTGCTTTAAAGGACTGTGGCACATAGCCTTTTAATAAGGACACATTGATCATATCTAGTAAATAAGTACTAACTAAGGGTAAAATTTCTTTAAGCAGCCTAGTTGGGACGGGGTCTAAGAGACACGTTGATGGCTTAGATGAGGAAATCATGGAAGTTAGTTGACTAAGGTTGATGGGAGAAAAGCAGTCTAATTGTACATCAGGTTTTACAGTTGTTTCTAAGGTTCCTGTGTTTGAAGATAAGTCAGTATCAACTGAGGGCAGAAGGTGCTGAATTTTGTCTCTAATAGTTAGAATTTTATCATTAAAGAAGCTCATAAAGTCATTACTACTGATGTCTATAGGAATACATAGCTCAACAGAGCTGTGACTCTCTGTCAGCCTGGCTACAGTGCTGAACAGAAACCTGGGGTTGTTCTTATTTTCCTCTATTAATGATGAGTAGTAAGCTGCTCTGGCATTAAGGAGGGCCTTCCTATACATTTTAAGACTATCTTGCCAGGCTAAACGTGATTCTGTGCCCTGAGATAACTTTGTTATGATATGGCGCTATATAAATAAAACTGAATTGAATTGAATTGAATTCTTCCAGATTGGTGGAACGCCATTTCCTTTCAAGTTTTCGCGATGTTTGCTTTAATTTGCGGGTTTGCGGGTTATACCATGGAGCTAACCTCCTCTGTTTTATTATCTTCTTTTTAGAGGGGCGATAGAGTCGAGTGTTATTCGTAGTGAGCCTGCAGCACTATCAACAAGATGATCAATTTGGGAGGGACTAAAGTTAGCATAGGAGTCATCTGTTACATTGAGACATGGAACTGAATAAAATGCCGATGGAATCACTTCCTTAAATTTAGCTACAGCACTATCAGATAGACATCTAGTGTAGGAATGTTTGCCTAATGGTGTGTAGTCCAGTAATAGGAATTCAAAAGTTATTAAATAATGGTCTGATAAAAAAGGATTCTGTGGAAAGACTATTAGATGTTCAATTTCTATGCCACAGACAAGAACAAGGTCGAGGGTGTGGTTAAAACAGTGAGTGGGTTTATGTACACTCTGACAGAAGCCAATCGAATCTAGTAATGAGATAAACGCAGCACTAAGGCTATCATTTTCTACATCCACATGAATATTAAAATCACCTACAATAATTATTTTATCTGTTTTAAGGACTAAACTTGATAAGAACTCTGAGAATTCAGATAAAAATTCAGAGTACGGTCCAGGAGCTCGGTACACTATAACAAATAGAATTGGCTGTAGTGTTTTCCAGGTTGGGTGTGAAAGACTAAGAACAAGGCTTTCGAACGAGTTATAATTTAGTTTAGGTTTAGGTTTGATTAATAGGCTTGAGTCGAAGGTGGCTGCAACTCCAACAGATAATTCTCTGAAAGTTCATCACTACGAGCTACTAGTTTTCCCTCACATTTCACATTGTTTTCACATTGTCATTCAATGCAATATTATTATAAATAAAATTAATTTCGCTTTAAATTAAATTTCAGGGAGATTCCAGGCATGAAATAAAACCATGCATGAAATAAAACCACAATACTAAAATACAATACTAGTGCCAAGACATCAAACACAAACATTTTTTAAGTAGTTTGAACTACTTTTTCTAAGTAGCTTTAGTTAACCAAACTAGACTTCTCCCTTGGCTAGCTTTGCTGTAGTTCAACTACAGGAAGTTTTACTATATTCTAATTATTATTATCTTAATAAAATATTGGATCCCCCTAAAGCTTCAAATATTTATGTTGAAATAAAATTCCATGAAGAATATAAAGGATACGTTTTTAACACAAATCTTTTTTTTTAAGAAATGGGTTAATAATGGCATATATTTGTCTATCAGTTGTTGAACAAAAAGGGTCATATGCTTACCTGAATGAAGACTTATCAGAATATAAATTTGTTAATGCAGTTATTGTAAAATATAGGTTAAATGTTGACCCTCTTTGTTCCTTCTGTCACAACACAGATGAAACTATGCCTTTTTTGGGACTGTACCTTTAGTCAAACTTTCTGGTATGTAACTTAACTTTTTTAACAAAAAATTAGACACTGTCAAGAAAATGTATGTCATTAATCTTATTACTTTATTAGCAAAATTCCATATACAATCCAGGGGATTTGCAAAACAGGAAGCCAACTTTACTGTGTTTATGTCCAACTTAAAATCCTAGTTGGACACACTGCACAAACTCTAAAGCCCCAAACAACTCGAGCCTTGTGTAATGAATGTGATCTGTAATTTATTTTTATTACATTTCAAACCTGTTGTAAATTCCATTTTGTAAATAAAGTTGTTTAAAAAACTGTATACAGCTGTCTGTTAATTGATCTAATATGAAAAAAGTTGCATTTGTAATATATGATATTGAACTTCGGTTCTTTTCCCATAGGTTTAAGAAACAAGAAGATCTTTGAGAGGATGAAGCCTGTGGTGGTTTCCTCACAGCTTGGGAACAGCAGCAATGACTCTGGATCTTGCCTGGGGGAGACCCAGCACGTGTCCATCACAACCCTCCTGTGCCTGGTCTTCTTCCTGGGCTTCCTGCTCAATACCTTCAGCCTCTGGGTCTTCTGCTGCCGGTTGCCCTGCTGGACCTCTGGAACCATGCTGCAGTTCCACCTGGCCCTCAGTGACGCCATCGCCACCCCGGTCACTCCCATGATGGCAGTGTACTTTGCCATGGGCAACGACTGGCCCTTTGGTCAGTTCCTGTGCCAAGTAAAGATTGCCTTGCTTACTTTGCATTTCTACGGCAGCACCATATTCCTCACTCTCATCAGCATCCATCGGTACACAGCCGTGGTGCACTTCAACCGAAGCTCCTGCATGAAACGAAAGGAGTTTGTCAGGAAGCTGTGTGCAGGAGTTTGGTCTCTGCTGCTGATCCAGGCTCTGATCCACGCTTTCATGCTTCCTCCAAGTAAGGAGGGCAGTAATAGTCAATGCCTCTCCATTCATCAGAGGAACCTGACAGATGCCTACTTTGTCATTAACTTCATCAGGTTAATCTTTGGATTTCTACTCCCTTTCATTGTGTCAGCTGTTTGCTATGGCCGTCTGGCAAACACTTTAACTCGCCTCAACATCAGCACCGCTAAAGGTCTGAAAGTCAAGGTGAAATCTCAGAGGATGATAGGCATGTGTCTGGTGATATTCGGGCTTTGCTTCCTGCCTCTGAACATGGTACGGACCGTGGGAGTTGTACTAAAAAAATACTACCCGCAGCAATGCCATGTACTTCTGCAGATTGAGACGGCGTATTATGCATCCTGGATTTTAGCAGGAGTGAACAGCTGCCTGGATCCACTGTTATACTGTTTTGGTTCGCAAAGATTTCGAGATGCATTCTCTCAGTCTTTCAGGATTGGGCAGGGAGACAGTCCGAACAGAAGCGATTCAGAAAAGTCTGCAAATCAGTAACATGGAGTCATGCACTATAACTGAGTGTGACAGATACTGGAGGCCCAGGATTCAATGTTGGTGGAAAGACCATGTTTAGATTAAGTGACAGTGAACTACAAACAATACAATCTTGGCTGGTTGATAGTTCAGGTCTGGTGATGACTTCAGCATATTGTAGCATTACCTCCATCATATCTGTCTTTTATTTATTTTTGACCCTTATTTCTTCATTTTATATAAACATCTTAGTGACACAATATACTGTACTCTTTTCTGGATAGATACTTCTTTGACACCTAATTTCATACTAGAGTTCTGCATAAAACATACCTGAACACAGCCCGTACCCAGGTATTTAAATGGTTTGACATTTTGGGAAATACACTTTCTTGCCAAGAATTAGACGAAAAGATAAATACTACTCTAATAGTATAGGCTGTATATGTGAAGCTACAGCCAGCAGCCGCTTAGCGTAGCATAAAGACTGGAGCAAGGGGAAACTGCTAGCCTGGTCCTGGCCAAATATAGCAAAATCCACCTCCCAGCATCTCTAAAGCTCACTGATTAACACATTTTATCTAATCTTTTTAATCTGTACAAAAACAAGAGTAAAAAACTTGTCCAGGGGGGTTTTGTGTAGGACTGTTTCTCAGCCGGACGCAGTCACTTTTGTCTTACCAACTGCTGGCTGTAGCTTCCTAATTTTTGTACAGACATTTAAAGCCCCCTGAGGCATTGTGATTTGTGATATTGGGCTATATAACTAAAATGGACTTGACTTGACTTGAGATTGTCTCATCTCACTCTCGACAAGAAAGAAAATAGGTATATTTTCCAAAATGTCGAATTATAAGACCTGAACCTGGCTGAAAAAAACATTGGGACCTAAAATTTGGGTTAGCTGGTCAGGCTAATGCAACTTCCCACTGCATATTGCCTATCTGTCTTGCAGCACATGACACGCATGGATGCAGATGTTTGCCATAGTCGGAGAAAAATAGAGACATTTCTTAAAAAATTACATTTGAAAATGACTAAACCTGAACCCGCAACAAAACATCCTGAACCTGACTCAAAACCTGATACTTTGTTGGGACCACAGACTGTAAAGATGGACGACATGACAGCTCCCCAAAAGTGAAGCCAAAACATCTGGATCGCCCCCTGGTGGCTGGCTGCAGTATAGGTCATAAGCCCCGCCCCCTCCGTGTTAGCAGATGGGACATGGGCCAAACTGAAAAATCAAATAAAAGTTTCTGTCATTTTAGGTAGTTCTTATCACACTGATGTTTGTTCAAGTGTTAATTTTTCTCAAGAGTTTGGTTTTAATTAGTTTGATGCTATAAAAAGGGGGTGTCACGTCATGATTGACAACTGTGAGTGTGCTCGCGATTGGTTCAGGCGGGTGTATAGGTGGGGTCTTGATACCGCGGATCACTACTGCGCATACTCTGGCTCCAAATGATGTCACCAGCGCAAGATGGCAGCTCCCGTATCCGGGATATTTTGCCTTCATTTCTGTACAGTGGGAGGAAGAGGAGAAGCATCGTCTTTATATACAGTCTATACAGTATATACAGTGGTCGGGACCCTTCGGGTTGGGGTTGTGTAGCAGAATTCCTAGTTTGCTTATAACTTCAAATAATTTATTTTATAACTATAACTATTACCATTTTTTTTTGCTGCCTAAACTGGTAAGTAAATGTATAATTTCAAATTTGTCTCTGATTTCTAACTTTTTCCAAGATGAATCACCCACAGATCTAAGGTTTACCCATATAGATATCAACTGTGTAATAAAACTGCAAATTGGATGTCAAAAACAGAGCTCCAAACCCTTCATTAAACATTACCTGGTCCATGCCTATGGATGGATTATGAGACTAGACTCATACTGGTCCTCTGTGCACACATGTCTAAAAGGTCCCCTTGCTATCTAGCCATTTTGTTCATGTTGGAGATGTCCAAATGCTGTTCAAAGATTCCTGCCACACTAACAGCCTTCTCCACAGACACAAAATACGGATAATATACAAAATGAAATTAAAACCTATCAAAGAAAACCTGTGATGCAGGTTATATTGTCTTAAGGCAGAGCCATTTTGTTGTCAAACATATTTACTTGCTTTACTAATGTTTATTTATGCTTGCCTGGGTATGCAATGTTCAGCTGTATTATGTAGCAAAAAGTAAGAAAAATATAATCATGAATACTTGATTGGACTCCTATTGGATTGGCCACTTAAAATTCAAATAAAGCATATTTATATTAGAGTACAGTGAGTCAAACCTAACAACACAGAAGCAGCTCCACAGGCCTTTGTTTTTTAGATTTCTCATCATGATTATTAGCATTGGGAGTGTGCATTGTCACCACTGTTATCCCTCTACACTGTCAGTTGGACAAAGAGGGGATGCAGGAGACTATGAACCAGTAAGGATCAGGCAGGAAATTATGATAAGCAAGGTTATTATAAAATTACTATAACGTTTGTTTTTGAACTCTTCGTCAGCCAAAGCCTTTTTATTAGAGAACTGTCTGACATTAAAAAGGAAAACTGTCATGCCACGCAATGTTTAAAGTTTATTTAGTTAAGTTATCTTGTGCTTCAGTGTCTTGTCATTTCCTGTTTTATTTTGTCTTTTCAACTTTCCTTCTCGTTTCAGGTGTGTTGTCTTCCTGCCCTCGTGTGTCTACCGTCCGTCTGATTGTCTTCCCCGCCCTGATTGTTTCCACCTGTTCCCCATTACCTTGTGTATTTATAGTTGGTGTCTCCCCTTTGTCTTTGCCAGTTTGTCTTGTCTTAATGTCAGAGAGCCAGCGTTCGTATTCGACCTTTTTGTCAAGTCTGTGTTTTTGGTCAAGTCATTGTCGAGGTCGAGGCAGATGACCGCCCACCCAGAGCCTGGTTCTGCTCGAGGTTTCTACCTGTTAAAAGGGAGTTTTTCCTTGCCACTGTCGCATAGTGCTGCTCATGGTGGAACTGTTGGGTCTCTGTAAATATAAAGAGTCGGTCTAGACCTGCTCTATTCGAAAAAGTGCCCTGAGATAACTTTGTTATGATATGGCGCTATATAAATAAAACTGAATTGAATTGTTTTGTTTTGTTCAAGCCGAGAGTGCTTTTTTCCCTCTGTAGAGTGGTTTTTTGTTCATCGAACTCTTCTTTAGTGAAAGACACTATTTGTTGTTCTGATACCTGTTGTCTGAGTCGTGCATTTGGATCCAGTTCGTGTACTCAGTCGTAACAAAAACCTTTACAACTGTTAATAGATGGTGACATATTAGATGAGCTGTTTCATTAACAGATCCAAACTAGACCTGGAATGGATGACACTTTTACTAGACTCATGTCCAGACTGGATCTGGTCTAGATCCAGTCCTTTTCCTTTCTGTTTTACAGAACTGTTCCAAAAAGTTTCACACTTGAGGTAAAAATCAATCGATCCAAAGCAGAGTCTTCAGATGAATAAAGATCTTTATTACAAAGGATAGAGCAACTGAAGTATACATGAGAATACAACTTCTTATATACTATTTCATTTAGTCGTATTATGAGAACTTGTCGGGGCCACCCTGGTCAGCCATGGTCCACTAAGCCTTGGGTCAATTTGAGCAGAGAAGTGGGCGTGGCACACTGATGTACCATGCTGTTGCTAGCTAGCTAATGAATCTTAGCTCTGTACCGCTACAAGTTACAGATTGATTGATGGGTGGATGTCTTGATGTTGTTGGTTGAAATTGGTTGGTTCAAGCTTACGTAAACTCATGTCATATTTTGTTTTACAGGAAGGAAACGGGATTGGATTTTTTTGTTTGTTTGCACAGTATGACCGGGGATGTGATCTAAAAGGGTTAAAAAGGCATTTTTCATTTCATCTTGACTTTAAAGCGTATTAAGTTTGTATAGTTAAACATAATCTATTTAGAATTTTTGACGTTCAATAACAGGCAAATGTAGCAATTTATATTTTTGTTGGCAACATTCATGCCTGAGCATTTGAAGAAAGATATGACGCATCACAGTGAACTATTTTCAACTGATGTCATCATAATGATGTCATCAGATTGAAAATCAAGATCACATAATGAAGGGGAACTTATTGAAGCCTGTGTACACCATGGTAACACCTTGGAGAGTCAGTGACGCTACCTCACGTGAAGGGGCGGGGATAAACCTGTGCGTGTTGTTGGTTGAACGCACAGGTGATCTTCACTCTCGCTGCGGATCGGGGAAAACATGGGGAAGCTGCAGGAGTTTGAGATCACGTTTGACGAAAACAAAGTGGTGTACAGTCCGGGCGAGTCTATCTCTGGAACCGTGACAGTCAAGCTGGGCCAGGCGCTGCAGTGTAAAGGTAAGAGTCTGCTAATTCCGCGGGTTTTCCGCCAACATTTGCTCACCTGGTGGGAAAACGTCGCCGTCGCTAAGCTAAACAAGGAAGTGGGATTTAGCCAAGTTTACATAGGCTGTAATTCGGGCCTCTCACACTATGAATGTACTGTGGAAATAGCCTATGCATTTTAAAAGCACTTTAATGTTGACATGACAGTCTGTGGTACTCTGTGTGTGCGGTATAGTAATGGGTTTAAATGGACTTTTAATGGCATTGTAAGTCATTTCCTACAGCACCACTACAGTACAATGTTCCTGTAATATTCCTACACATTGATTCTGGGTTTCAGTGAGAGATTTTAATGGGACCTAATCGGAAATCTGGCTGTTGTCTTTATTCTGTTACCACAATCCTAGACAGAGGCAGGGCCCTAACTGGGATTTTTGAAATACTGAGGCCATGAGTCCAAGTCCCCCATCCCACAGAAATATTTGACCACACACCAAAAATAGAATATTGAATAACATTAGGTCAAATTCGATTTTTTTTAAATCAATGAACTGTCCAGTCATAGGTTTCTGTCCTGTGACAACCACACCTCTCTAAAACAAATCTTTCATGAGATAAGAAAAACAGTCCTGTGCCAGCTGTGTGACGTTACATTTTTCAGATAAGCCAATGTGTTTTTAACTGGTTTATGTAGTCTAAGAAACCCAGAAAGGAACACTTAATCCTTAAATGTATCTGAAAAAAATTCAACAAATCACCACACGATACATGGGTTTCATTGGACAGTGACGCTCTCACACACACACTGTCAGAAATGAAAATCTGGTGGGGAAATAATTAAACTTTAATTTATTTATTGACCAGAAAGACGTTGGAAAAGGTTTAGTTTCAAACATGTCACATGTTGGAGATCTTGGATCAGACAGGTGGTGATTATAGCTACTGCCTGGACAAAAGGACTTCGGTTTGTCAAAGTGACTACTCATCTATTGACAGTAATTATTTTCTTAGATCTAAGTAAGCAGGGCTGCAACTAATGACTGTTTCCATTATATTTATTCCCTCGATTGTTTGGTCTATAAAACACCAGAGACCAGTGAAAAATGCCCATCGCAATTTCCTAGAGCCTAAAGTGATGTTGGAAAAGTAGCAAATTCCCACATTTGAAAACCTGGAACTATCAAATGTTTGGCAATTTTGAAAAATAACCAAAAAATGATTAATCCATTGTCAAAGTACTTACTGATTACAGGCTCCAGCTTCTCTATTGAAGCAAAGAAAGGCAGTGATAGTTTATATTAAACAACTGAACACCCAATTGTAAAATTGAACCACTACTGAATTGAAAAGTTTAAATACATCGAATATATAGCAGTGAAATATTTTACTTTGAAAACCATCTGTCTGAATTTGTGTAGTTTGAATTCCCCTCTTTGAAATGTCCAGAAGGTCTTTTTAAAAACCTGATTTTATTTTCAGGTTCACAAATTCAGAGGAGAGCTGAGCCGCTCATCTGAACTTGTTTTTCTCGGATCACATGACTGACAGAATGATAGGAGGTCTGGCTGATTCCATTTAGGCTGGATTGTTTATCCTCGGCAGCCTCAATGTTAAACTTTGAATCTTGAATTTTGGTATCGGAATTTCACCAGTTCAATTTTTTAAATGTTTTAGCTGAATTTGTGAAAGCAACTGTACAATGTGCCATTTCAAAAACTATGAAATTACCTACTTGAAATTTCAAAGAGGGGAATTCAAACCACATACATTTATATAGATAGTTTTTAAAGTAAAAAATGAAGATGCTATAAATTCTGTGGTATTTTAATTTTAGTTTCAGTTGTGGTTCAATTATACAATTAGGTGTTCAGTTGTGAATAAGATACAAATCCTTATGGCCTTTATTTGCTTCCATCACATATGAGGATTGTTAGTGGCAGCTTCAAACTGAAGAGACACCCATGGGAAAACAGATCATACTTACTACCTTTTATCAAGTAGCCTATAAACACAAACTGAAACTAAAGGAGGTCAAACTGGAAAAGTGAGTGTATGGCACTTCCTTTTCTGAGCCACATGTCCTAAATGTTCTTCATTTGAATTTCAAGATCTTAAAGGCTTTACAATGACAAATTGCTAAATGACAGAACACATTTGAATGAAAATCAGTGTCAAGAAAAGGGAAAGTGCATAAATTACAAATGTACCATTTTGCTTTACAATGCCAAAGTATTACTAAAATCCCAGCAAGGAATGTAGCAAGTAAATGCCACCTTGCCATGGGAGGAACAAAAGATTGACTGTTTTTTAACATGTTACTGGGCATGTGCTGGAACCTAAATGCCCATTTCTCATAGGCTGTAGGCACTTTTTAGTATAATTTCGGCCCTAATTATAAAATTACACCTCCCCTTAAGATCATTCTCAAGTGTTCTCTCTCTCTTGTGCCTGTCGACCTGATGAGAGCAGCTTTTATGTGTTTAGGAGTTGCTGTTTGAATGCTTGTGGGGCCTCCAGTCTGTTTACATTCCTCTTCAAGTAGAGCCGGTCAGACTGTCAGCTTCACAGTGCCACCTCCCTGGGAACAAACTCTCTCACCATGCAACAGTCTGAATCACTGATGGATTATGAAGTGGGTTGGGCCCTGAGATAAGAGACATATTACTGGGCAAATAATGACATTGCATTAAAAATCAAATGTGTTTCAATCATCGCGGTTCACCTCTGATACAATAGATATGATGAGGTTACTAAAGGACTGTTTCAGAGGTGTAGAACAGAAAAAATAAGAAAACAAATCTTTGCTTTTATTGTGTTTTTAGACTAAAAATAGTTGCATTATACTATATGGCCAAATGCACGTGGACATAATACTGTAGTTGGTCTGGGACAGTTTTTCCTGGTTTGGGCCCATGATTTCCAATGAAGAGAAATATTCATGGTACAACATACAATGATATTTAAGACAACAGTGTGCTTCCAACTTTGTAGCAACAGTTTGTGTTTGTCCCTTTCCTGTGACCATGCCCCCCTGCACAAAGGCAGATCCATAAAGAAATGGTCTGGTGTGAAAGAACTTGACTGGCCTGCACAGAGCCCTGACCTCAACCCCTTCAAACACCTTTGGGATGAACTGGAACACCGACTGTGAACCAGACTTTATCACCCAACATCAGTGTTGGACCTCACTAAAGCCACGTTTCCATCCAAAGTACCTGGAACTTTTAGTCTCAGGAACTACTTTTCAAGGTACTAAAAGGTTCCTTCAGCCCGACGATTAGGCAAATTAGTTCACTGACATATGAAAAAGTGACGGCTGTTTTTACATGTCATTTGCGGGTGACTTTACAACAACGATGACACCATATAAAGCGACGGACAGGCATCACTATTTTTGCGACACTGCAACAACAGTAACCATGGAGGAGCTCAATAAGGCCTGGACTTGGTCGTCGGTCCATCTGTTGTATTGTTCATTGGGTCGAAGCACATTGAACAAAAAACAAACTGGTTTGTGGTTGCAATTTAAAAGAAATTGGTGGCTGAAATAAAATGCTGTGAGTACTCGACCAATCAGAAATGTCCAGCGCTGCAGGCCCCACCCCCATGGAATATTATATTATTCAAAAAGGTGTACTTGAAAACAGAGTTTTGTATCCATAGTTTTGCAAACTTGTGCAGTGACGTTTGTATCTGTAAGCTTAGTTTTGCAGAGTCTGCGCATTCAGACACAGGCTTGCAAACTAATTTTCACAAAAAATACTTACGTGCATGTGCGCGCGCATGCTTACGGACTTTTGACAGGTTTACTGCGTGGTATGTTTTGTACACAGGGTTTCGCAAAAGAAAAAAACTATCCGCAAGGGAGGGAGGGCGGGATCTCCAGCTTCTGACCAATCATTGTCTTTGGAATTGCTATGCACAATACAGTTGGCTAGTCAGCACTGTCAGTCAACCATCTTGCTCAGTCAACATAGAGCCATAAGTTCCTTTTAACCCTCAGACCAACATTAGCTGGGCTGCAACAGACTATGAAGCTCAGTGATGACTGGACTCTTCATACTTGTTGTTTTTCTCTCCTTAAGTTATGTACACAGTATTGTACATCTGATTTTTTTTCCATATTGTTCCACGTTGTTTGCACTGATAATGATTCACCCACAACAGTTTCATGTTCATCCAAAACAACACCTGATATTTAACAAGGGATATTCATGTTAGAAAACAGAATATAACTCTTACTGCCACAACCTTGTCTGCTGGGTTAGGCTTTAGTTGTGCCTACTTCACTACTGCCAACGGCCAATTTGAACATGGAAGGTCTGTTGAGAACTAATCTCTATCAACAGATCTCTGCATATGAATGCATATGTAAATGCTCTCTGTGTGGAGAGCAAAAGAGGCGAAACACATTGGCTGATATGTAATCTTGTAACCCATTGCCTGTCGTCTGATGATGAGTTTGCTTTTTATCAATCTCGGATCCGTAGAGATTAGCTTTTTTTTTTAAATGTATCTGCATTCAGATCGTCGTCAGACGATAGCCGATGGGTTCCAACATTGCTAATCAGACTGTAAACAATGACCGGCGCACGGAAGAAGAAGTCTTGGCCAGGATATCCGGAAGCCCCGAAACATTGTTTGTTGCCCCCAGAGGCTAAATTGTCATCAGACGATAGCTGATGGGTTGAGAGATTGGTTGAGAACAAGCTCACCTGGACAACTTAGAATGTTTATTATAGTTTAGTACTTTCTTCAGTCGCAGAACTGTGCTAGGTTCCATATTACTAGTATGTATTTCTTCTCTTTCATCACTTTCTCTGGGCTTTAGTGTGACATACTTGTTCTGTTCAGAGAGGAAATTACATTAATGACTCTGCCTAATGACATTATTTGCTTATGAGAAGTGTTTCATGCTGCAGCTGCTTAGAAATGTCCCTGTGGCTAAAACCTCCACTGCACTGTCTGTGTCTTCTTATCTGCAGCCATCAAAGTGAACAGCAATGGTTTCTGTGGCATCACCAGTAAGGTAAATGACACGACGTGGACAGTGGAGGAACAGTACTTCAACAGCACCGTCTCTGTTGCAGACAAAGGTACGCTGCCGAACAACTGCAACTGCAACTACAAAACTGATCCAAAGAGTTTGAGCTATCCTGCAGTTAGTATCAGATGGGTGCAGTTTACCACATTCATGTAGAGCCAAGTGTCCAGTCACGGATTAGAGCTCTAAATTGGCCTTAAATTCTTGCTTGTGAGTTGGTTTACTGCAGGAAATGTCACAATACACAAGGTGAAAAAAGTAGTCACACACTTTTGTCACAATGAAACAATATTTTTTTTTATCTTTAAATTGTGGAAAATAAAACTTGTGTGGTGAAAATAATTGAAGTAAAGACTGTAGTAGTGAAGGTTCCCATTTTCCACTGGATACTGCATGCAACCCCAAGGCATATCTTCCTGGTGGGAAATAGCAGGGCAATTGTTACTGTTTCCACTGACCGATGTTATCTGTGCTCTATGTCCCGTACAGGAACTCTGAAACAGGGAGAACATACTTTTCCCTTCAAGTTTCTCATACCAGGTAGGAGCGTGGAGAGATGGGATGAACACTTGTTGCTGCACATTCTTTCCAATGTTTGTGTGTGTTTTGCCCTCGCATTTCACAGCAGACATGCCCTGGCATGTTGATATTTACCCAAATTCTCTTATGGTTCAGCAGTGGTGAGGATGGGACTCTTATCCCATCATTCACGGGGTCTTATGAGTGTTGTGTCAAACATTGCACTCACTTCCAGTATTTGCTTGAACCAGCCCAACTTATTGTACCATGGTAGTACTTCACTTATATAACTACACTTTAAAGCTGCTCTAATCCATATTTTTAAAATAACCATGGACCCGATGACCATGTGTAATGTGAAAGGAGTCGCTAATGTTAAAGAACCGACAGAATTATCACCAACTCTGCAGTTCTCCTTAGCTCTACAGAACTTTTTTTGCCTCTTTTAGCTCATTGTTTTGGATTTAGCACCCAGAACTTTACTGTTTTGCTTCACTCTCAAACTAATTGCATGTGTTTTCAGTAATGCTAGCACAGACTGTTACTCTATAGTTTGATCTTTTTCTTTATGATAGTGTCCATCCTAAGGTTGTAACTCTTTCCTGTTTTTGTTATTGAGGAGATTGTCTTATTTTTTCCTTTGCGTTGTCGTGGTAGGTGCTGTACCTTGAGCTTTGTATTTTCTTTTGTTTTCGGTCTGTTCTTGTGAGGGTTTGTTTTGGGACCCACTTGAAAACGAGGTGATTCTTGTCCAGGACTTTATCCTGATACAGTACATTAGAATGTAAGAAAGAGGAGCAGTCAGATGATCAGCTAGGTTGTAAACAAACCCCCAGGTTCCAACTTATCTGGAAGAGGAAACAAAGGCAGTAAGATTATTACCCAAACTGTATTGTAAACATCCATCACAGTTTACAGACTCACTTCAATGCTTCAACTTTGACCTGTCCATGCTTACCTTAGTTGTGTGCAAACAGTTTTCCTCTAAGGGGTTATTAGCAATATTTCTGTTGCTGTTGCTTGTCTACAAACCTGTCTGATGAATGTTATCACAACTGAAAGAAATTAAGTATGAAAATAAGACCCAAGTTGTGTGAAACCTGAAATTTCCTTCAAGTTTATAGTGTTATATGTGCTGGTGTTCTACTTGATTTCCTTATTGTTATTTTGTCCCTCCATTTGATGTTCAACAAAGCTGAAAATTGTTCTGTTATTGAAGTCCATTAGGAGAATTTTGACATGATGTCATTGTATGTAACTTTAGCAAGTTGTCCACAGTTTTTACATGGAAGAATCCCTCATCAGTTGTGGAAACAGCTATTGCCAAGGTGTTTGTTAGCAATAGACTGGCTCTTTAATATTTTAGAGGGACAGAATGAGAACAATTACTGAAAATGTTCTGAGATAGAGCATTTGAATAAAAGAAGAGAGGGGTGTGTCTCTTACGCCACTTATTCTCCTCAAGATTTCCATCTGCCACCACCATGACCTGTCACCTGATGTCCACAGAGTGATGTCAGCAGCTGTCAATTTGTTCCTCTCACTCATTACAGTGAAATATGTGAGAACACTCCCTTTTGACATCAACACATTTTTTGATGGACTCTTTAAAGGGAATTTTGATTCTGGCTAAACCATGACGTTGTTATTCTAAGATACTGGGATATTTGATTATGAATTATCACCACTGTATTTCTAATAATTGGTTCAAAAATCAGAACAAAACTGAAATGTTAAGTCGGATAACAGGAAAAAGCCTTTTGCTGTCTTATGGTAATGAGTCATTAATAACTTGTGATGTCAAAAGAATGTCCTTAAAGACATTTGAATAACCCTGGTCGCTTTACGTTTCTTCTTTCTCTTCTTTTCCTGACTTTTCATGTAAACATGAAAACAAGACTCCAGAGAGTGGCCTGATACACCTGCCTACAGGCACTCTAGCGGTGAAAGCACACATGTTTCAAATGACAGATTAAAGTAAAAAGACCGGTTGGGTGACTTTTGAGTTTCTGTGGTGTTCCTTGTCACACTGCTTTACCTGGAAAAACAAACTCCAGCAGATAAGTGGCCTAACAAAGGCTAAACACAAGGGCAGGCTGTGTCCTTTCATGCGGGAGAGCATGAAAGGACACGGATTACAATTAACCATGACAACAATGTGTAGACAGGAAGTGAGCAACAAGGTGTGCTGTTTCCAACAATCATGACTGCCAAAAATGCCTGCCAAAATAAAAACAAGTAAACTAGAGTGCCTGCAGGTATATCAGGACACTCTCTGCAGTCTTGTTTTCATGTTTACATGAGGAGCCAGGAAAATAACTGGTCATTTGTCAGAGTTACAGAGTAACAGTTACTCAAGTAAATTTACAGAAATAATAAATGCTTTTAAAAAGTTTCATTTATTATTTTTAATTAAATGTTATAGCATTTAAAAGCAAAATGATCAGGTTTGCTGTGGCATATTCTTCCTGGTACTAGGATTGGAGTGTGATATAATTTTATCAAGTCAGAATCAGGTTTTGAACCCCTTATTGAATCAATCTGTCATCAACTTTGGACATTAGTAACAATTGTTAACCTGACTGAAAACCCAAAGGTTTAATTGAGAATTGTACCTTTTGTTGGCAGAGGATGCAGAATATACAGTATATACTGCAAGCAGTAATTCTAAGCTATGATATAACATGGTCTAATTGTCTGCCATAACCTGTGCAATAACCCTGTTATAACCACCTATTAGTCTGTATTTGCTATTGTGTGGTAAAACTAATACATATTTGACTTGTTTCCCACAGCCTCTGCTCCGACATCTTTTGAAGGCAACTATGGTAGGATCATTTACAGAGTGAGGGCTTTTATTGACACGCCACGATTCGCCAAGGACTACAATACAGAGAAAGCTTTCTACCTGCTAAGCCTTCTAAACCTGAATGAAGTGCCAGACATATGGGTGAGACATGATTAGACGTGTGTGTATTTGGTCAATCCTTGACTGGTTAAACCAAAACATGAGGCTGATGTTGGTCTTCAGAGTTCAAAAACACACCCACCGCCATTGTTCATTTAATCCCTGCATAAACAGAAATATAAAAAAACAACAGTTTATCCATCTGCCCAGCACTTCTGTGCAGTAGCTCCATCTATAGTGCAGTTTGTTGGATACGTTTGGTGAGTAAGGGTTTTGGTTTTGGTCTGTGCACAGGCACAATGCTACCAAACCTGGCAACCTCCAGAGGTGGGGCAAAGTAATTGTTTTGCAAATCCCAATTAAGTGTCAAGTCTTGGCTATGAAGTCCAGAGTTAACTCCCAAGTCAAGACCAACACATTCCAAGTCAGGTCCCAGGTCAAGACCAACTAGTCCCTGGTCAAGATCAACAAGTCCCAAGTCAAGTCCCATTTGTAACAAATGTTAACCGAAAACCCAAAGGTTGAATTTAGATCTGTACTTTTTGTTGGCAGAGAAGACAGGAGCACTATTTCATTTTTTCATTTTGTTATCATCAGGTTTTAAAGGTTATGGAATAGGAAAAATCTGAACAAAGTTTTTATTTTTTGTGACTGTAGAGTATTATCTTATATACTATGAGCAGAAATTCTCAGCTATGATGGCTATGAGTCTGCTTAGTTGAATCTTTTAATGTCTGAATGTGACGTGCTGGTGTGCACTGTCAAACGCACCTTTTCCTCCTGCTTGTGCAACGGCTGCTGTAGATTGATTCAAAGTACATCCATTGTCAGAAATATGAAGAGTTGCTTCACCAAATATTTTCATTTTTCATCTTTGGGCTTGGGGAGGATGTCAAGCCATTCCAAATCAAGAGGTTAAACCTCACTGTGATGACAAGACTCCCAGAAGCTGCAGACAGTCACTGTGCTCGTCTTTTGTTCACCAAGCAATAGTTCCAGCATGTAACTCCCCCTAAAACCACAAATTGTTTTCTATGCGTGTACTTTTTAAACAAATGAGATACAACATGTTAATTAGTGAACTAATTCACTTTGGACCAGTCTTTGTGCTAAGCTATGCTAACCACCTCTTGACTCCAGCTCTGTATTTAACACACAGACACGAGACTGACATCTATCTATCTTGTAATCTAACTAGGAAAGCAAACATAAGTATATTTCAATGTTGAACTATTCCTTTAACAAACGTGTATCAATGTCAGTCTTAATAAATCCATGATGTTATAACACTGCCCTTTTTCATGCAGGGAATCTGTTCATCTGCAGTGACCCAGCAGTTCACCTACATGCTGGTGAAAACAGGCACAGTGGTCCTGAAGGCCCAGACAGACAAGAAGGGTTACACACCAGGCCAGATCATCCAGGTGACGGCCAACATCCACAACCAGTCTGGGAAGACCACAGGCAACATGGCGGCCAGCCTGATGCAGGTAAACACGTTTACAGCACTGACCAAACCTTCGAGCAGCATGTTATGTTCAGGCTTACAGACCAGAATGTACCAATCAAAGAACTACCTCCAAACCTTAGCAATCCATTAATTCTCCCATTAGAGGCTACTTAAAGCCAATACAATATTTTGAACTCGTTTATAATGTGTTGTATGTACTTCATGATTTGATCACTGTACTGTTTTCTGCTCTTTCTGTTGCTGATTTCTTTATTTAGTGGTGTGCTCCATTTTTGTATCTTTTACCTTTGTGAAACATACATTTTGGCCGCTGCAATGAATGTTTTTTCCAGCAGTTAACAATCATCTGTTAATATTGTAGTTTGTTGAAAGCCCTGCCTCTCACAGCTGGATAAGTAAACCTAACGGGTAAACTTGACAGAACAAGGGTCTATGAGTAGGCAAGAAACCAAACAAAGTAGCTAAATGCTGTGTCCAGCTGCAGAGTTGGATTGATATGGGCATATGGTTGAAAGCAACAGATTCGGTGGTAATGGATAACTTTTTTAAGGACTTCTGCCCTTTTTTTTTTTTGGCTAGTATGATAACCCAGCAGACAGTGCTGTCAAGTTTGGAATTCAAACATTACATGTGCTTAGAGCAAGCTACCGTGAGATAAAGCCGTACTAATCAATGTTTTTATATTAGCAATCACCAACTCTGCAGTTCCCCTCAGCTCGACAGAGCTTTGTAGCAGCTTTAAGCTAACCCACAGACAGACACAGTTAGCGACTAGCAGGTGAACATAGTGAAGCATTTAGCAGCTAAAGAGTCAGATATTTCTCTCAGGAGTTGGTGGAGGCCAAAACAGAGATAAAAGTAGAGTGAATATTGGACTGCATTAGTAAGGTGGTCAGAAACATGA
This sequence comes from Macquaria australasica, assembly GCA_005408345.1. NCBI lineage: Eukaryota > Metazoa > Chordata > Actinopteri > Centrarchiformes > Percichthyidae > Macquaria > Macquaria australasica. The sequence continues at coordinate 301,431 of SEMN01000457.1, read as the reverse complement.
CTCCAAATTAATGTTAATATTGCTTTGTGTCTGCTGAATGTGTCAATAGCCAAGTTTTTGCTAATACGCTAGCCATATACTGTATGTATATGTAAGGTGACTGTATGCCAATATTTTATTTGTGGCCGAAACATTTAATAGCTGGTTCCCTGTCTATAGAGTGCTACAAGGAAGTATTTTTGTTGGCCAACCCAGAAGTTAGCATCGCCCTGGTATCCTCGACAAAAAGCCAATTGGAATTTTCACACTTACCTTTTCTACAAAAGCCTCTGGGAAAGTTTGAGTTAGATTAGTTTGCAAGAGCGTGAGTATAAACCCAACAGACGAGTGAGTAGATGAGTTTTCGTGTTCAGCGTGATGACGTTTAATGTCCCCGACAACCTCTGTAGTCTCATTTAGACACTTGTTAGCAACCGCCTTTTTTAAGACACGTAAAAGCTTCAAAATTCATGAGTGGGGTATTTACTGATGTATTTTATGTCGTAGAACAAAACATGAAAATCTCTGAAGCTTGTGTTAACTACAGACCTTTTTCAGGCATCTAACCAAAAACCCATTCAAGAAACCCACTGACTTCGAGACGAGGGAACAGGAAGTGCAAAAATGCTGACTCATTTCCAGGATTTATGACTCATTCCTGCAGCACTCTATTTGTAAAAGGCACAGTAATAAATCCTTTTTTTATACTGACTGCCTTTGTAGACACTCTTTGTATTCCCAAATCACCATGTACTGAATCCAGTTTATGAATTACCATGTCCACGTGTGTTTTCAGAGAGTGACCTATGAGACGAAGAGGCCCACCTATGATGTGAGGACGATAGCGGAGGTGGAGGGCGGTGTGGCGAAGGCTGGCAAGGAGGTGGAGTGGAAGGAGCAGATCATTGTTCCTCCTCTTCCTCAGTCCTCCCTCGCTGGCTGTGATCTTATAAAGATTGAATATTATGTCAAAGTAAGATATGCTCATCCTCTGTCACACTATCAGCAGTAGTTTCTTGTAAACCGGTCACGTTTGCCGTGTTTTTGATTCTTAGACAAACAGTAGGCCATTTGAAGACAACTTGTGAGGGACATCTATCATTCACATTCTATCAGCCATGCAGCTCTTTTTGTAAATGTGAAGGAAATTGTACATGTTGGTCTCATGTCTGAATAAGCGTCAGAGTCGCTTTAATGAAAACGTCACAACAGCGATTTGGACGAGATGCTTCTCATGTCAAATGCCAATTTAGTCTATAACAAATTATCATTTTTTTCCCCATCACATCACAGGGGGAAAAGAGATCTTACAACCACAATAATAATCTGACCAGCAGTCTCCCTTCCTATATTATATTTCCTATTTTCAGTCATGCCAACTGTATGGATGAATGAATATCCAGCTTTACATGCATATGTGTGAGCAAAAAGTGATTAAACAAGAGTCCCAACTTAACATCTCGTCATTCAGTGCTTGTGTACTGTCTGACTTTATGAAACAGGCAGCAGAATTCTCTAATAAATGAGAAAATGTATTTGAGGATTCATTGAGAGGAGGGGGGCGAGTGTCCCTCACACTTACAGTGGTTATTAATGGCTTCAGTGGCAGGTTTTAAAATCCATCACCGATGCAGCCTGTGAGAGAACTGAGGACAATCTTCCTACCTCATGTCATTGAACTTCAACTCAACGTTGTTCTCCGCAGTGCCTGCTGAATATATTGCCAATATCACATGAGAACTGTGGCTCTCTCAGTAATGAACATGTCTGAATGAAGTCATAAGGAACATTTACATAATGCCATGACTTTAACAGATAGAAGCCAGCAATGTTACACATTCTATGCCTTCAAAAGGGCTTACGTTTTACAGCGTAATTATCAAATCAATCCAACATTTGTTAGATGAAGTGATAATGAAGTAATTGTCTGTTGCAACTCCTTGGTGAAATGTTTACATTGCTTTTTGGGTGATGAGCACACAAAAAACATAGAAAGGGATCATTATTAATTCATGAATTTATGAAAAACTCATGGAACAGGTCCAGGATGATTTCTTGTAGAATGTTTGTAAAGCGCTGTCCAGATTGGCTGCGGACTGTATTTTTGTTCATTATGAGTTTTGGATTCCAAAGGTTCAGACCAAAGATTCACAACGAGATGAGTTGAAACTTGCAAGTACTTGCAATGCGCTGGTCTGCAACGTTCTGAAACCTGCCAGTTTACACCAATGTGACTAGATGAGATGGTGTATCATTTCCATAGCAACAACTCTCTGTACTTCTGTTGTAACTGCCGGCTTTTCAGGCTTTTTTGTAGCTGAATGAGGATAGTGATAGTGAGTTACTTGCTACAGTTACATTTCAAGTATTGATGAAACGGCGAAAACATAAAAAAACAAGAGGGTCGAGATGACCAGCTGACTTCACTACGAGCTGATTGGCTGTTGAAACAGGTGACGTGCCTTATGTTCTAAAACCAGCCGCTGGCGACTTGACAAGCTGAGTTGTAGGCGACGCCATCAGCCGGCTTGAGTCGAGCTGAGACGGGCCAATTCACACCGCTGCAACTTTCCCTACAACGTTCTAAAACGGTTTCATCTTGTTGCAAATCTTTGTTCTGAACTGACCTTGAAGGAATACAGTATCTACTAGAAAGCAAATAAAGAGAATCAAACACAGGATCAGGTTGTGGATATAAAGTCTGTATTCCTCCAAGAAATGTAACTAACATTCTCCTTTCCTCTGATTAATCAGGTCTGTCTAAAGTCTCCAGACGTCATGTTGACATTACCCATCCACATCGGGAATGTCTCGCTGAACAAAAAACTGCACCCTTCCATAAAAGCAGCTCCTCCTTCCTCTGACATAGCTGAAGATACACCAGCCTCTGCTTCTACACCTGACAACTCCACATCCACCTCTGCCACCACCCCCACATTGCTCCCTCGCCCTGCCCCAAAACCCGCTCCCCGTCCCACTCCTCGCTCCAGGGTGTCCTCCTATAATTCCCCCAGCGCTCCTCCAGCTGAGTACCACCAGGGAGCAGAGGGTGGTACTCCGATGAACGATGGCTTCCCCAATAAGCGCCAGTCTCAGCTGGTGTCACCCAATGCTTTCAGCTATGCTCCCGGCCTCTTTTTCTCCCAGAACCAGCAGCACAATGGCCCCGGTACTGTACCCAGTGGGCCTATGGGCAGTGAGTCCACAGGGGCCACAGCACTTTACCCCTCTTTGGGTGCTAGCTCAATGCCAACACCACTCAGCCTGCCTCCAGACTATGGCACCTCAGCATATCCACAAGGTCAGTTGGCACACACTCACTCTGTACCATCCAGGCTCTGGTCATGAATGTAGACTGAACCTTTTAGTCCCTAGAAAGGGTCAAGGTGCAAAAACACAATTTCTTACATTTCCCATAATGCAACTTGATAGTTATACCCTCCCTCCCATTCCAACAGCATCCTGACATGGATAAAAGCAGCCTACTACTTTTAAAATAAGGTGACATGCAACATTTCGTTAAGATGGGCTTTATCAGGCATTCATTTCTCTTCTTCTGATATTTTTTTTTCTTTTTGGGACAGACCTGTCCTGTACCCCTCTGCAAATCCTTACTTTACTTTTAACTGTGTGGAAGGGTATAATTTCCACTGGGCATGGGGGGGACATGTCTCTCGCTCACTTTTCGCTAAAGTCTCTCAGCGTCCTCTTGCTGTCCAGTCTCCATAGTCCAGATAAAAGAGGTGAAGGTTGACAGAAATGTTGATATATTGCTTGTCTGAGACACCTACCGTGAACTCAAAGCAATAAGCTTAAGGAGCAGCAGCTAGTGAGTGCTAAGAGGATTTATTTTGCTCTGGGTTTCGCCTCTCAGGCTACATACATTCGAAAAAGTGCCCTGAGATAACTTTGTTATGATATGGCGCTATATAAATAAAACTGAATTGAAATTGAATTGAATACAGGCTGCCCTACCCGATTGGCGAAGGTTGGAAAAAAGTACAGAGGTAGGTCTTTGTAGTTCAGACACATATAACATTATCTGCCAGGCATCTATAAAGAAAACAAAAAAAGGATTTGAAGTAGGTTCAGTGCATTAATGATACAGAGGAGTTTTATTGCAAAATTTTGGTGTAGGGCATCGTGCAGTATTCTTGGTGTGTATGTTCTGGTTTTTATAGATCTGTGTGTGATACTGCATGGTAGCTGTAGTTTGATTGTACATGTGTGCTGCTGCGTCAACTGTCTTCTCTCGAATGCCCAAGACAAATTTCTCCTAAGGGAAATGATAATGGCTAATGTAATCTAATCTAATAATTTCATGATGTAGCAAGAAAAAACACTCATTTTCCTTTTTTAAAGAAAAAAAAAACCTGTTTTGCATTTTTTTCCAGATTGAATGAAATAATTGAATGAACAGATGCTACAGTAATAGTACAGTAATAGTAAATGAGCCTCGCTGTAAAAGCCTCCTGAGTACGTAATTCAGGACTGCCTGCTGTAGGTTGGTTAGTTTGGTTAGTTTTTTTTCTCATTTTTATTAATAGTTTCAAGAGTCATAAGACATACAATTTGTGTGTGTGTGCGCTCACATCTGTCAAAGCCTGAAATGTGAAAGTTGCCACTCACCAGGCTCATGCGTCTGTGGTCGGCCTACTGCTGTTGCTGTTGACATCACATGTGGAAAGTGTGATATGCAACGGAATGTGAACTAACCAGCTGCTCTGATGCTGACTGTCTGTTACAGAGGCTCCTCCTTCTTATCATGAGAGCTGCAACACATGAAGTGGATGAAGAATCAGCAACCTTCCACCAGGATGACGATCACTTCACTCTGATATCAAACAAAATGTTGGACTAAAGCTGCCGTCTATCTACCATGTTGATGCATTTCCAAAGTCATGGACAAAATGATTTCCAGACACAGATGAAACCTAATAGAACCTGGTCTATAAGGTTATTTCAGGCCTTAACCCCCAGATTTTGTGTAAGTTTCAAGCATTTCTAAATGTAAGGGAATCAGCATTTTGAATTGAGATGAAAGTGAATTGACCTCGAACTCTGCTGCCCAGTGAACAAGTACCTTCACTAATCTAAATTGGCTTATTATCTCTTGCAAACCAGCCACAGCCAATCAACACTGTCTTCTTGAAATCAGTTTTTGGTATACTTTTCGCACTTTGAATGAAAGGAACGAGAAGGGGAACATGCAGAATTTATTTGCTGTTTTTAGTTGGGGGTTATTTAAATGGCATCTGTGATGTCAAGTTTGAAAGTTTTATGTATGAAAACCTGTGCAAAACAAACTATCACATCTAGTATTTAGTCTAATATATGTCTCATTGTTTCAAAAGACAAATAAGACATGAACCTGTGGATTTTTTTTTTATTGGAAACAGGTGAAATCATCTTTATTCTTCTGGCATATTTTTCATTTATTTGGAGTTTGAATATTTAAAACTGGATGAAATGGTTTGTTCGGGAACATCTTTTTTGTTATTGGCGTTTGATCAGGAGTTTTCAGTTTTATGATGATGATGAACAATCCAGATTTTGCTGTTCTGTAATGTAGACTGTAGACTTCCTTAGACAAATGGTGTTGTGTAGTACATTCTTCTTCTGGTTCTGTGCATGTCAGACATCCCTTCTGTGTCTGATTGCTTTTAATAGTTGTACAAAACTGCAACATCCCTGTGATTTGAGGTTTTCTTTGGCCCTTCTTGATATAGTTCACATCTACATAGTTTTGTGAATACTTCTTTCTTGAATATCTCGAAAAATTTAACTCAATCAAACATGCAGAAAGACATTATATTTATTTATTGTTTTAAATGCTTTCCAACTGCTGTCTGGATTCCAATAAATCTGTTCAAACCACTTGTGTCAAACAGTTTCATACTTCTGACTCTGGTAGTGGGAGGTTGTTTCTGTTCTTATTTCATAAACACACATTCAAGAAAGTTGTTGTCCACAGCTCTCAATGTATTTCCATATTTTTATTTATATATATATATATGTATATGTATATATATATATATATATGTGTATATATATATATATATATGTATATATATATATATA